>OY804600.1:23679736-24279736 GCA_963680895.1 Fragum sueziense | reverse complement strand
TAATGGCGATATTAAATTATTACTCTCTCTATCTTCATGTTGATTCTTGAATTATCTGTCTTTGATTTTAGAAAACAAACCCTTTATCAAGCCTACCGTACCGTACCGTACAGTATTCGTTCCTGAGACGTATATAAGCCGTCCTAAAATTTTCATTGTCCCGGTTTCGATGCTTATGAAAATTATTTCTGACATTTGTTTTTGGGTGGCTAATCGTAATCCTAAGTGTGATAACAGCTTGAGATTCGGAAATTGTTCAATACGTTGTAGTAGTTTTGGTGAGAGAAATGGCATTTCCAAAATATACATTAAGGAACAATGCTCCAGTTATTCGGAAGAGTCGGTCGTTATTGTAGAAAATTTAATGTTTCACACCATATATGTGCAAGAAATTGTCCCTTTTTTAAAGCATGTAGTGGTATACCATACGATTGCCGATCAAATCTAAACAAGATCGATGACCATCCATTTTTATTTCATTTTTGTGCTGGTAATAACTCGTACTTTCGACAGAAAATGTCACATCAAATTCTATTTTGGTAAAAGAAATAGTAATACTTGATCATCGACCCTTGATAAGGTTAAGAAACCATCATAGAGTGGATCAAGTTGACCCTAGTCACCATGCGCAATCCACTCAAAGTGACTAGGATCGACATTTTTTAAAGCTTCTCGCAACGGGACGGGCACGTTTACTTTCAGTTTACAGAAGTGTATAAAGACGACGTGAAAGTCTTATCTCACAAATATTGTGGGAAAAGCAAACCGATCTCGTTTATAGCAAGAACTAATCACATAGAGGTACGATTTAGAGCAGACAGATCTGTTATCTCGGGAGGTTTTATGTTTAGCTGGAAACTTGGTAAGGAACATTTACAAGGCTTAGCGTACAATTATTACTACTTTATTTTACTTTGTCCTACAATAGAATGTAGTCTGTGATGGTATGTCCGGAAATCACGTCCCGTATGCATAAGAGTATTAAGCATGCAAACAATTGCAGTTGTGTGCATCAATATCTCAACTTTCGTGATCCACTTGTTGGCATATCTGGAAACGCGTCATAACGCCGTATTCCGCCGATTACGTAACGTTGTCAATTTGCTTGATTGCAAACTGAGTTTAGTGATACATATGAAAATGATGTCTTTTTTGTTTGTGTTTGTTTCTATTGACAGATATCTGGATATAGGTATAAAATGCTTTGAAATAAATAACCCAAATGATGCGTATATATTATGCCGTCGTTAATAATATTGAGACAAATACTGATGTATTCAACAGTCTTTACTTTTGCACTACTTGGCATCTATCTTGCAATTTAATTTTACTCATGCGGGTGTTGTAGTGGTTATAACTTTATTGATCGGACGTCTTCGACGATATACAGGGTAGATAGATATCGATTTCATAGATTTCACGAACCGTAAATGCACTTGACCCATTTGTGTGTGCTATACTGATCGAAAGTTCTAAAGCGCCAAAATACAAATGACTATAACTATTTTTCAAATAATTACCCTATCTTTATAAAATTTTATATGTGAATTAGTATTATCAATTAGATCAATTTTCACGATTTGTTGTCATTTATGATTGAATGTCAGGATGTTATAGGAGTAAAGCTTAAAAAGCTCTAAATTGTCGTAGAGCTTCAAATAATGCATTTATATTGATTTTAATTTACATGGGGTTTTAGTAGAACCCAATCAATGGAGAAAAGGTAAGAAAATGAATGACGCATTTGTATTGCTAACGACTACAGCAAAAAAAGAAAAGTGGTGGGTGGGGTATATCATGGTATTTTAATTTTCCAAATAGACTTCTTTTTATTGACAATTGTCACATTCCTTTTTGCGTAATAAATTAACATCAAGAGAATTTTGAACATATTTTGCAATTTTGTCGTAGGGAATCACGAGGGCATGTTTCAATCATTTCATTTTTCTGAGAAGACGAGAATATATGGTTACTTTGTCCGTCGAAAACGTCCTCATACGAGTGTACATCTATTGAATCCTATATATTGTGTATTTAATGTACATTTTTGTACGTTTAATATTCAATCACATAAGTATTTGATTCTTATTTACAAAATAACTTACGACGAAATGGTTGTTGTACAAAGACGTGCATTGCGTACGTTATTGTGGAGTGAAATTAAAACGCGTGTGCATTAGTTTTCGTATTGTAAATATAATGGCGAGTAGATTATCTGTCAAGGAAGCCAAGGATATTTACCCAATGGAGCCATTCTATCATGTCAAGTTCTAGATGAAACTCTAGTCAGTGAACCAACAAAAGGTTCCTGTGAAATTTTACTTCAGGGTGTAGATATCATGTCCAAGTAAGGGGACAAAATCTGAAATTGCTCAACGTTTCAGCATGTTTGATGACAGCTATTTATGTCAAAAGAATAAAGCTTCTTGACACACACAGTAATACAATGGTGTTACAAAAAAAGACTGTGCAAGAACGAGAAAAGACACGCCATGAAACACTTCTCACGGCCATATTCAGAGAAAAGGCAATATCAAGTATGACACTGGTGTCTTTTTGACCTTGAAACAGAGAAATTACAGTTCTTGATGCTATGATTTTGTTGCAGTGTCTTCAAAAAACTAGTATTATTAAACCAGACAGAGATTAGCCTTAACACTCTGTATCTGTTATTATTTATTAGGGCTTTTTCTTAGGATTGGGGGAAGACACAGGGCGCTGGTAGAAAGGGGAAAAATCACACACGGTATCCCAGTTTGGGAGAAAATTGTCTAACATAGAAAAAAGGAACTTGATAGTCTAAAACCCTCTTATACCCACTACTGTAGACTTGAGAACAAGAATTTGTAAAGCTACAGAAATTGTAGAAAAGGTTTCCTTGTCATTATTTTTGGTTTTTTAAGTGTGATTTTTGAAAATATATGTTGGGCAATTTTTTTTTTTTTTTTTTTTTTTTTTGGGGGGGGGGGGGGGGGGGGAATGCATTATTTCTGGAGGGGAAGACGCTGGAAACCATTGTCACTTTCTTAAGGGGAAAAACCACAATGACGAGGTTACAAAGAGGATCCTTACACATTTGACCGATATGCATTTTGGGAACTTGTAATGTGTGGTTGCATCAAGACAATGTGTCGCACATAAAGGCGTACAATTATGTCAAACGGGCTGGTCTGTACTGAATTATGGTAAAAAGAAGCGGACAAAGATGCTTGTTTGAATCCAGAACAATTCACAGATTGATAAATGTTTTCAGTCTTCTACCATACTTCAGCTAATTGTGGTGTGCCTTTATAAGTAGAGATCTTTTTTTTTCGATTATGTAATCCTTATATTTTATCATACTTTAATTTCTTTTAAGAATCGTTGTCTAATCTCTTCTTACTAGATGGGTATTAAATTTCTATTCATAGTTGTACGCAACAATTCATTTATGCCAGAAAAATGAAAGTTCAACCTTGACATAATCGAAATCTACTAGACTAGTATAAAGTTTAGGATATTTTTTTGAAAAGAACGAACAAGTAGAGAAGCGGCTTTTAAAATAAAGTATATGACATTTTCCCACACAATTTTAAACTTATAAAAGAAAATCAAATAAATATAATGAAAAGGAATTAAGTTGAATAAATATTCCACATTACGGTAAATACCTAAATCAAACCCGAAAAGTGAATAACAAGCCTTATAAGTTTAAACTTTTTAATGTCCATGTGCTGGTTTCACAAATATCAATCATCAGGATGTTTGGGTGTAAAATTTATGATTATTAGTAACGACGTTACAATGACGTTATTGACGTTAAGGCGTCAGAGCAAAAATATCTAAGGGAAATCACATAATGGAACATTAAAAAGTTAAAGCTTAAGGTTTTTTCACTCTGCAAACGTAATACAGTGAATATATGTATTAGATAAAATTGAACTTTCATTGACGTTATTTATCTTTTGACGTAATCATCAATTGTGACTCTTGATATAGAAATTTTATGATTTTACCTTTATTGTGTGTGATCATTAACATAAAATTGCTAAAACTATTCATATAAGCAGTAAGCATGTATGTTTGTAATTTGACGTCAGTGTGACGTCTGAATACTAAAACGCATTGAACAGGTTTTATAAAATGGTGCGTTTTCTGTACAACAATTATATCAAAGTACTTGAGTTATTTCCTTGTACTCTTTCTGTAAAATATCCCTGTAATCGACTGTTTATCTCAATTTTGTTGTTTATTTTTGTTGTTTTTGACGTAGCGTCACAGGAAAACGACGCGTCTACAGATATGCCAACAAGCAGTTTCATCATTACCAGGGAATTGTTTCTCTGATTTGCGTTGTTGGCATTCTTAATACTCAAATGCACACGGATTACCGATTATCACAGACTAATGTACAAGTTGATAACAAACTGTTCACTAGCCATAGACGTCATATTGAACATGTGCTATAATTTTGGAATAATGAAATAGACATGTATGTGTCACTTGTATATCTAAACATCGGTGTTAGATAAAGCGTATTATTTGCTATTCTAGTTTTTTCTCGATTGTTCAACCTTAATGTCTTTCTGACAAAAATGTCACCCATCAATGGTTTGATATCGTGAACCTATGTGGGGGAGCAGCTGGAGGCTCGGAATGGTTTTTGTGGTAGAACTGTATAAGAAACAACAGGAATCCATGATTAGGTGCTCCAGCCGCCGCGTTATGACCTTAGCAGTTGAAAACAGCGAAAACCCCAATAAACCAACCAACCTTAATGTCCAGAAATACCTGTGCAAATATTTGGTCAATCCAGGTGATGACACAACAGCCAAGAAATGGTCGAACAAGTTGAATAATTCAGAATGGGTAATGTTGGAACTATTCTTGGTGCAATGCGTCGCTTTATTTTCTTCAGAAACCTCGAAACTGCAGTGATGTCTTAAAAGGCATCCATTTCGACTTTTGTAGTAGCTTTCATGTATTTGGGAAACGTTTAAATACATGATTTGGACGAAATCCGTGTAAACTACCTAGTTGATTTTGATCCGTTTTTCCATTTTTAGTTGATGACGCTACAGCGAGAAAATGGTCAAACAAGTTGAAGAAAGGAGAACGAGTCAATGCTGGAGCTATTGTTGGTGCCTCTATGGGATCGACACTGTTTGTTATTATCATACTGTGTATTATACTCATGGTATACAGGTCGAGAAAGAACAGGTATAAACGGTTCATGATATTTCGCTAATGAGGGGTTAGTTTGATAACCCGAAAAAGTTAAACCAGGTAGATATAGATACTATTTATAGAAACAACTTATATTTTTTCTTTTGACTCTATTTTCTGAGCCTGTTAGTACATGAATACTACTTGTAGATGTACCACAACATCCACTTTGTCTACTGTAACTGCTTTTATATAGACAAGGTTAAAGATCTTGCTATCTGGGAAAGGGTTAAGGGACCTTGTGCTAGATCCTGGCTTATTTGTTTGAATTATGGATTTTTTCAGGAAGGTTGTTCTTCAAGAACCGCAAGGGTCCTCGGTCACAAATGCCCTATATGGTATACAAGCGTCTGAATTCGACAGTACAAGTATAGTGAATGATAATTACAGAGAATATGTTAATGTACCCTCACCGTCCAAGGTATGTTTTTGAGGCATTTTATGATTTTTATAAGCATGGATCCACGAAAATACTCTTAAGGCATTTGAGACCAACAAGGTTCAAGATCAGCCTGCGTAAACACGCAGTCTGATCGAGAACCATGTTGTTCTCAAATTACTTTCTTTTTAACCTCTAGAGTACAGTATAGTTGATGATAACAACAGAGAATATGTTAATGTACCCTCACCGACTAAGGTATGTATTTGTGCAGGAATCTGATAAATGGTCTCAAGGCATTTGAGACCAACATGGTTCCAGATCAGCATATGCATATACACAATCTGCTCAAGTTCCATTATGTTCTTAAAGAGTTTCTCCATTTGATGTAGCAGGTGTGAGTAAGCAGACTGAATCCTCAACAGACCGCATTTGACCTGGGACAGATCTGCAAATATAGCTTTCTAAAATATTATGATGGCTCTTTCTTCAGATTTCGATTTATTTGATTTTTCAGTTCCACTTTAATGCTTACATGGTGGCTCTTTTTAAATGTGAAATATGTTATGCGTGGTGTCCTTATGAATTGTGTGAAATGCGACCAAGAATTTTCTGTATATTTTCTTTGCATGGGGGGAGTTTATATGCAAACAAAACAGATAAATATGACCAACACCTTGCGGATAGTTTTCGTGATATATATTAAATTGTCTTGCAGGTTAATTTGAAGGAAGAGATGTCGTACAGTTATGAATATATGGATAGTAGAGCTGCGATAGATAGTACAAACAAGGAGACACAGAGTTATGAAAATATGGCCACTGGAGCTGAACAAAATATGAAAGATAATGGAGACAGCGAAAGCATTGTCTTGGTGACGTGTGATGAAAATAACACTGATGGATTTGTTGAAACAGTACCCGAAGCAAGCCATGCAGATAGTACCGATCAAACAGTAGATCAAACAGACAAAGTGGATACAACGGCTCCTGATACACTTGTTGAAATAGACACTAGCGCTACAAATAACTCGGGACAAAATAATTCTCATGATGCTCACGAAAGAGCTAAAACTCCCGTTACACTTGTTGACGTTAATATGGAAGAGGATAATGTTTATGCAACACCAGATAAACAACACTATAGCAATGAACAGGTCGACAAGTATGTAACACCAGATAAACAACACTATAGCAATGGACAGGACGACAAGTATGCAACACCAGATCAGCCACATTATAGCAATGAGGAGGACGACAATCTCTCTGACACGTTTGACAGAAATGTGGTTATAGGCAAATATAATTACATTTACTTTGAAAATAGTGACGATAGTTATGAAATACCGATTCAAAGCCCAAAACCTGGAGATGTGTATGAAAATGAAAATCTAAACCGTGGTCCACTAACACCAAAAGTAAGTAATTACTACGCCGAGATAGATGATATGAAGTAGATCTAGCAAGAACCCTGAGACATTCAGCAACACATCTATCTAGAAATAACTTGATTGATAGCATATCATATTATGTAAACTTTCATTTTGACCTTAGAAATCATTTAATAACACACTCGTTTGATCAGAACACCGTGTAACTGTTGATCCAGCTAAAGCTATGATGTTCAAGTGTTTCTCACAATTATTTCAAAGCTAATCCATGGAGAGGATGGCGTCAAAACAAGGGCTTTTGGGGTGGTGAAATAATCATGTATAAAAGCAAATATATACATGTATATTGTTATAATTATTATCTAGATACAGTATCTTGCACTCCTTGTAGGTAAATAAAATTACAATGATTCTTAATTGTCAAAATTCCATATTAAACTTATTTATAATATTCCAAATTATACATGTATTCTTGTGTCTAATTTATCTATGAATACATATCACTTTATTGGTTCAAAGGTAGATTTTCATAATTGTCAATGTCCTTCCAAAGTATGTCGTCACTGACTTTCTTATCTCGAGTCTCAAAGTTTTCATATTGATCTAGGTCATTCAGTTGCTTAATATCCAAACCAGGTCCTTGTGTAACTGTTGTCCCAACTTTACCAATGTTGACCAAGTGTTCGTCAAAATCTTCATATTGACCAAGTTCATTCAAACTTTGGTTAGTGGTTGCATTTACAGACTGATTGTTTCCTTTGTTGTCCTTAGATGAAGGAGAATTGAAGTTCTCATAAGAGTCGAGGTCGTCAAGTTTCGGTGATGACTTGTTTCCATTCATAGGCATAGACTCAGGATAATGGTTGCATGGTTCATAAGCACTAAGGTCGTCGATACATGTTATTGGTTTCGTGCCACTGGTAGGCTGCACTTTCGAATCTTGTTTTGTGGTAACGTGTACGTCTAGGTCTGTGTTCCCAAGGTTCTTACTTGCATACAGTTCTTGTTGTACTGGCAGTGGGGCTGAGTTGGCAGGAACTCCCTCCTTGGCTTTATTACCTTGACGATTTCCTAAATATTTCGCACCTTTGAACTTCTTGACGGGTAGTTCGGGTGGTTTTACACTGGGAGGTTGTTTGTACTGGTGGGAATCATCCTTCTCTTTGTCTTTAACTTGTTTGACAGGCTTTAGTGGAGTTTTCTTGATTTCTGTGGACTTCTTAAGATCCGAAGGTAACTTAACTTGGACTTTGTTTCCGACTTTCTTGCTTTTGATGCTTTTTATTTGTTCCTTCAGCTGAACTGGATCTGGGTCAAAGGACTCGTAGCATGTTGGAACCTGAAAATGAGTCATGGATTACAACCCATCATTAACTACAAAACACTTCGTGCATCTTCGGGTGTCATCCGTATCATCAAAGATTGACGAGGGTATCCTTCGTAAATTTCCGTTGCCAATGATGACGCCCGCAAATTGCCGAAGGTGTCTCTCTTTAATTTCCGTTGTCACGTATGAAGATGTACAAAGTTTTCGGTATCTAATGATGGGTTGTAATTCAATTAAACAGATATCGAACCTACAACTGTCTGTTCATGGTGGTACAAGCTCACTGGTGGTGAACTCGGCCAAAGCGGTGGACGTTTTTTCGCGATTATAGTATTCCGTCGGTGTTGTTATAGAATATCGTAACTACGGCTTCGGTAAAGCCGTAGTTACGAGATTTTATAACAACACAGACGGTTTGTCAATACATATCGGTAAACCCGGTCTATTTTTAGAACAAACTCATTGTTATTAGAAAAACTATCCAATCAAATCTTTGAACTCACATTTAAACGCAAAATATCTGTACCTTGTTGTAGCGAAAAACGTCCCTCGCTTTGACCTTCACCACCAGTGAAGCTTGTAATTATAGGAAAACCAGACCTTTACCTCTATCGCGGCTTTCATGCTGATGTACGGCGTCCGTGAAGATCCCTTCATTTCCATAAGGTAGTTTCCCAAACAAGACCTGATTTTTATGTCTCTATTGGAAATAATACAATAAAACAATGCAACAATAGAAGAAAATGCTGTTAATCATCATTTTCTCCTTTTGCCTCGATATTTTCACCGCAAAATTCTGCACAGAAACCTTCCATATCAATATCTATTTTTTAGTCTGCAACAGCTTTCAAATTGGAACAACCCAAATTTCTGTCGTTTTTGGAAAGGGTTTAATTTAGTTCTGTTTACCTGTATCGCGGCTTTCTTGTTGATGTACGATGGCCTTGACGCTCCCTTCATTTCCATTAGGTAGTACCCCGGCTGGTCTATGTTGGTCGACTTCTTGTCCACTTGACATTCGTATTGACCTTCATCTTGACCTTGACTGACCATGGTCGACATTGTAGCATCCTCACGTAGGTGAACATACCTGCCTTTGTCCATTCCCTGGAAAAAAGATAAATCAAAATTAACACTTTCCCTGCCAAGTCCAGTGACTAGTTTCATCGAAGCTTTTAAGACATTTTATTTATTTCACTAATGAAAAAATCATTTACAATATCATTTCGTCGGTGGAATTGCTTGATTGAAGCTATAGTTACTAGGTTTTTTTTTATAATAACACTGGACTCGATTTGCCAATCTATACAGGTAAGACAAGTATATTTATAGCTCAAGATTCATAACTATTATACACGTACCACCATGACTGAATTTTTATTTGACTCTAGACTGTCTAAGGTGCCATCTCTATCTATATGTTGAATTTCTCCATTTTGTATCGAACCGCATCCTCGCTTGGACCTGGAAAGCGATAAAGATTATCTTTAAGTGGCATCATTTGTAACCGACAAACGGACAGACACTGGTAATTGACCAAACGCCAATCGACAGATCGCTCCGCCCAACATAGAATTTAAGACAAACGATGGGCATGTGATCGTTAATAGGGAACAATTTTATCCAGTTAATCGTGACGTAAATTCGGACAAACAAAATAGTATTTCGTAGGTTTTGTTATAAAATCTCGCAACTACGGCTTGATTTAAGCCGTAGTTATAACTCATCGGCTATAACTGTAGACTTGTATACAAGCACTTTACTTCTTGTTGTTGATAAATGGCCCAACACAAACATTTTCTCTTTTGAGAATAAACGAGTAGGACGTTAATTCTCTCGTATACCTCACGATAAATGGTTTGGTAAACGTTAAAACCATGTATTCGTTTTTTAGTGATTGTATACAAGTCTACAGTTATAACCGATAGACTATACGAGATTTTATAACAACACCGACGGGTTATCAAAACATAACGGTGAACCTAGTCTATTGTTAGCGCAAAATTCTTTGCCATTAGCATATTGATTGTTTTGATTGTCAGTCGATAAATCGATACAATAACACGTGCAACGATGAACAATTGGGGCATGACATTTTTCTGATCGTCCATTGGCTAATCCATGTTTTTGATTGACAGTCTGCGTTTGGTCAATTTTGGAAATAAAGAATTTTATAATAGATTCACTATTAATCGAGAATAATTACAGTTAAATTGCTTTATCAAAACAACTGAAATTATTCTCGTTTAATAGTGAATCTATAATACGGTTTATCCTACAAGAATAACATGCTATTGAAAGGGTTTTATGTTTTGATGCGTACAGAAAATATGCGAACAGTTTCGACCCGAGTCTGAATGCACAGTTTATTTATTGTCTGTGATTGTCAGGTTCTACGAAGATTTGCATGGTTGATCTTGGCGGCCGCATCTATTTATCCAAATTAGGATTACATTAAGTATTGCGTATTTCAATGGCACTGACATATCGAAATTAGCTCAATGCCATCTCATATTTGACTTGCCACTTGGCGGATGATAACATACTTCACAAAATGTTAAGATCATGTTTTAAGCATTTTTCTCCTTTTTGTTTCAATCTTTCCACAAAACCTTTTACATCAGGGACGTCAAAACCAGGGCTTGTTTGGTAAACAACATACTCAATTTGCCTTACCTCCGACTGAAATATCTCTGCCGCCTTTTCTGGTATTTTTGTTGTCTCTTTTTCTTCTTCACATAGACAACGGCCGCAGCGACAACAGTCAGAAGAACGACAACTCCTGCTATGGGTCCGATTATTGGCCCAATTTGGGTGGTCTCCCTTTCCTCTGTTTTGCTTCCATCTCCATAGATGAGATCGACTGCTGAAAATGGTTAAACATTATCACACGGTAACATTCAAGAATGGTTCAAAGTCAAATATGCTGCAGACGACAATTTCAAATGAATGGATGTTGGTTTGTTGTTGGTGTTGTGTCTTTCTATGTAGCAAACAATGTTTTCTCCTTTTCGTTCAGTTCTTTTTATGCCATTGCACACCTGGCCACAGTTTCTCAAAAGCACTTAAGTATATTCTCATGAAAACATGCTCATCTTCAGAGGGATACTCTCCAACGTTGAAGGGTATTCGATTAAAGTTCACGTGGATTTCTTGCGATTGGAGCACGGTGCTCAGGTTTGAGCATGAGAACGTACTTAATTTTTTTTTTCGAGAAACCGGGCCTTGATTTCCATTTTTGGTCTCATTAATTTTCTTTTCTGTGCAATCGTTTAATTCGAAACGACATATTTTTAACACTTTGAAGGAAAAATAACTGATTTCATTTCCCCTCAATTCTCCCTTGTATCTCAGATTCTCTATCTTAAATTTGCATTGATTTTGTCGTCTGTAGCAGGGACAGTAGCAGCACTGGTGGTGAACTCGGCCAAAGCGAGGGACGTTTTTCGCTACAACAAGGTATAGATATTTTGCGTTAAAACGCGAGTTTAAAGATAAGTTTTTTTTCTTATTGCAATGAATATCTTCGAAAAATAGACCGGGTTTACCGTTATGTATTTAAAAACCGTCGGTATTGTTATAAAGCCGTAGTTACGAGATTTTATAACAACACCGACGGCATACATTGATCGTGAAAAAACGTCCCTCGCTTTGGCCGAGTTCACCACCAGTGAGCAGGGACAGTCAAACTATGGTTATCAGGTATCCTCTTATAGATCTGACTCAACAAATATTTACCGAAAAATTTCAGATTGATAGTAGAAATAACTTACTTCGATTGTACGTTTCGTTCCGGTTTTCTATTATCAAAACTGGTAACTTCCCTGCTTTTCGCTTTACTGTTGGTGCATATTTGTTCATGTTATCTGAAGCTAAGACAAATCGCGAGATTAACGTACATTATTAAATAATCATGTCTTGCAAAAATCGTGCTAACATTCTTGAAATGCTACTACATTATCTTTTTTATTCGCCAGACATCGGCTACTGATCGGTGTACAATTCTACATTGACAGAACACCAACAACAATAATTGCTGAAAATTCATTAATCATTTTTTTAATACGTGACCATTTTTAATTCGATTTGAAGAAATGTAGTTGTAAAAATGTCGAAAATTGCTAAATCCAATGGATTTTTATAGCGCCGAGTAATACAGTTTTTGCCAAGCAAACAAATTTTGATCGGTCGTCAATAATTTTTTTACCAGGTATGGTTTGAAAGATTCACCAAATCCAGAAAAAAAACAATATTTAAGTCATATCATGACGACTGGAGCGTCTAACGATGTATTGCTGTCATTTCTCTCACCAGTACTATCAGACCATTTCCGAACCTCCCGCTGACCACCCCACTTATGTTTAAGATTTTCCTCCCATTCAAATGTGACGATTTTGGCCTGAGGGATTTCTAAAAAATGAAACCATCACTTACATATATCACAAATGTATCCCAGCTCTGACGTACATTTGGCTGCTCTGTAATTGAACGTTGTTTCACTCTCCTTGACAATTCCAATGCACAATTCACTGTCACCGGTACTCTCTGAAATAATTAAAGTAGTCCACCCCTAATGAGATTCGCGCGAAGTCGGATCTTGGTGAGACGTCAATTAAATTCATTGTAAATGTATTCGAACCTATTCGGGCGACGTCGTAAACATACAGTATGTAGCGATGAAACAATCCACGGCCGAATGTTTACGACGTCGCCCAAGTATTTCCGACGTCCCGGGAACCTCATTAAAGGCGTGAACTACGTTAATTGAAAAAAGAAAACGAATTGTTATCGGCCCCTATAAAACCGTTTTCCCCCAAAGATCCCTGGTTTAGACATCCAAAATAGAATAGGCGGCAGGAAAACACGTCTTTGTTAGGCTGCTAGCCAAGTGCCATGACTACAACGATTTTTAGCCACTTTTATGCTTCATACCAATAAAGTAACTGTAAAATTTGCTAAAATTCATGTGATCCAAACTACGTTGAATACAGACATAGCGTTTCGTGGCGTTGTCACCATTGGCTTGGGTACTCAGTATCTACACGTCGACCAACGTTTACCGTACGTAAACGATTTTCTGAAGTAAAAGTATCTGCAAAAACGCCACGGTGTACCACGCGATGGATAACTTTTACGGCCAAATTAGCAACGCTTCAGTAAGAAATTGTGCAATATCTTTTTTATGTCTGCGTCAATTGTCAAGCGGTTTGTTGCATGTACCCAGCCTTAATGAATTGTATACATGTAGCTCAATTGTAGAATATTTGTTTTTTGCTTTTCAAAAAAAAAGTGGGGGGGGGGGGTACCAACCGACCATAAAAGCGGCTGAAAATTAAGTTTTATACGAAATGTAGTTACCAGCGGAGGGCAGCGTGTACCCATCATATTTGTCGATCCAGAAATCCATGTCGTCTTTCAGGAGCGGCATGATATATCTAAGTTGTCGTATGGAGGCTAGCTTTAGGAGACTACCCTGCACACGCTCACAGAATTGTCTCACACTTTCCCAAACGTATTTGGCTGCGGGAGGCGGTTCACCTGCTTTATAGAATAAACATTTCCGCATCCCATTCCCGCATAACAACGCCTTTTGACGCCCACAAGATAAATGCTTTAACCCATTACCAAACGACAAAATTTTGTACTGTTCCAATTTGAAAGGTAATGCAGACGATACTTTCAAATTGATGAAATTTTAAAGATATTGCCATTTTGGGCTAGAAAACATTGTGGAAAATGAAGAAATTGTTTGTCTCAAACAACTTCTTCATTTTCCAAAATGTTTTTCGATGCCTTTATCTTAAAGGGCATCAAAAAGCGTCAATGTTTGGTAATGGGTTAAACGAAAACATGGGTAATGAAGAAATTGCTTGTATTAAGCAATTGTCATGCTGAGATCGCAAAGTTGCCACATGATATGAAGAAGCTATCACCGAACTAAGTGGACTGTGATCAGAATGTGCGTGAAATAATAAGTGGTAGGATAAAGTACCGTTAGATGCAATATCGCCTGTTTTCGTAACAACGGAAATAATTGAGCGTGCTCAGATTTCCGGGGAATATTCTGAGCAAATTTTGTGAAAATGTTTCTAAATTGTATGAAGAGTAGGCCAAAAAAACAACAAAAGTCAAAAATTCAAAATTAGTGAGCAATGAAAATTACTTCCCATGAACTCTTCTATTCGCGCCATACAGATTTCGTTCCTTATTAACTGGTCACACAGCCTATTACACAGGTCGTACCTTAACGTATACAACCCATCATTAGTACCAAAGAGCCAGAGCCAAATTTGAAAAGTTCCAGTAGTTCCTAAACTGTGTTACATTTCCATTCCAAATACAAACATAAGCATTTTGAATGGTTTAGAATTTTGAATTAACGCATACTTACGGAAATATTTGATAACAAGAGCCGTCAGAGACGGACAATGCTCCCCGATTAAGGCATTGTCACAATAAATGTATGCCATGCAGAGCTAAGATTAAGCTAACAAACATTAAGCCCCCTTTTTCCATGGCATACTTTTCATACGCAAATTTCAAGTGGTTTATTGTCAAGGGCATCTGATTTGCTACTCAAATATGAAATTTCATCAAATTCTGACCATTAGACTATGAGAAATTAGAGAAAAAGTGTATTTGACCTTAAGTCCCCTTTTCCCATGACGAGGCCTCAAATCCAAAAACTGGGAAAAGCACATCGGCATTATGTCATAGGGAGTTCACATGGTAAGTTTCATTTGATTTGGCGCAAGGGTTATAGAGAAATCGCTTCGGACGGACGGACGGACGGACGGACGGACGACGGAATGACGGACGGACGGACGGACGGACAGACGAAGCGGCGACTATATGCTCTCCCTGCGGGGAGCATTAAAATGTCCAAAGTAACCTCCCTTGCATATGAATGAAGAGTAAAATAATATTGTTAAAATATTTTCTTCTTGAAGCACAATCTTGAAATCTGGCACGGTGAATCAACTTATGTGAAGTGTATTTACAAGTGTGTGTAATTTGATGCATTTCGTATAACTATAGAAAGTGTTTTTAATGATGGGTCATATACCTTAACAAGATTTTGCGTTTCTAGGGATTGGTAGATTCTGTTGTTTTATTACCTGATGAGCAGAGAAAGTTGTCTAAATATGAGACAGCCGGTCTGTAAGATATATGTGCGTATCTGAACAACGATCCTTTTCTCACTGAAATAGAAAAAAATTGAAGTCAAAGACTAAGCTGCCCTCCATCTTTCGACAAACAACGAATCTAAACATCTAAAAAATGTAGAAGTTTTTTTAACTATAGATACAACCACAATTTTGGCTACAACTACATAACATTTTTTTAGCTGCGAGATAGCGCAGAATTTAATTTTATAAATACAAGGAGAAATTTTAAAATTGCATTTTTTACTCGATTTTTCGGTCTGACATTTTTTTTATTCCGTCTAGATTATCCAGATCAGTCAGGCCGAGTGTCTGACAAAGATTTTCTTGTCTTTCACGATGCCTGTCTCCATGAAAAGTAATTGGTAATTACTAATTTAAAAAAAATCTAGTAAGAATTACCTTTAAACTCCATTGTTATTTCTTTAGCAAACAACCAGATCATTTCATTGGTCGGAATGAGAGGGAGCAGCTGATTGGTTATTTCGCTGGTTCCCAGATCAGGAACCAAACTTCCGGAAATATTTCGACATGATGACCAAGCATCTTTCCATGATTTCTTATTGTCCATCACTACGTAATTGTTCGCTGAAATTGATTTATTTACAGGGACATTTCATTCCAAATTCAATTTTTTAAAGTATGTCTTAATGCCAAGATTGGTTATTCTAATGAGTATAAATACTATTAGTTTTTTAAAAGTTGTTGCCAATAAACGAGAAACACGCATTTAAAGTTGAGACATAATCGATGAATTGCATATAAATCCAAACTGTTGTCCACAACAATTTGTTAAATTTTAACACAAAAATATGAATTTCTCGTAAACGGCGCAATGTTTTGGCTTAACATTTTCAGAATTTTTATAAGGAAATATTCTCTTCCAAATAAAAGTAAAAGTAAAATTTATGACAAAAAAATCTGAAATGTCACTTTAAACCCTTTCACAAACAATACGTTTCTATACAGGTCTTAATGTTGAAAAGATAGCAAAAGATGAGACAAATTATACTACTGCTACTGAAAGTGCATAATCTACAAATAATGGAGAAAAATCCTTCTTTTACATCAAAGCTTTCTTGTCTTAATCATCTGCGATAATCAAAATTTTAAGAAATACGATTTACCATTAGAATCAGAGTAGTTAATATTTTTCATTTTCAAAAAGGGATATTAAAATAATTATTGTGACTAGATCTATCAATAAAATGCATTAAATGAAAATATGATCTGGCCCCGGTTTCTCGAAAAAACTTAAGTATATACTCATGAGAACATGCTCAACTTCAAAGGAATACTCTCCGACGTTGAAGGGTATTCAATTGAAGTTCACGTGGATTTCGTGCGATTTGAGTACGGTGCTTAGATTTGAGCATGAGAACGTACTTAAGTTTTTTTTTTCGAGAAACCGGGGCCTGGTCCTAGGAGTTGATATTATGATTACCGATATTCAAATGAGAATAGATGTTGTGAGTAGGCCTATATTGTGCTAAAATAGACCCGTTTATACAGGTTTAGATAGAGTTTTAACCCATTCCCACACAATGACGCTTTTTGACACCCTTTTAGATAATGACTTTGGAAAATATTGTGGAAAATGAAGAAATTGCTTGTGACAAGCAATTTCTTCATTTCCCACAATGTTTTCTACGTAAAATGACCAAAAACTGTTAAATTCCATTCACTTGAAATTGTCGTCTGCAGCATCTTTGAATTTGGACCAGCCTAAAATTTTGCCGTTTGGTAAAGGGTTAAATACCATTGTGTCTGTAGGAGTCTACTTCAATCTTTACGAAAAAAGGTCGTTGGACTCATTGGCGCAGTCTATTTTGCCGTTTGAAAGAGAGTTTAACTGTTAAACACTTACCAGCGTCTAGTTGCACAATGAAGTATCCAAAAACAAGAACCACAAACAAGAACGATAATTTCATCATTCTATTTTGTATAATACCACCTCACTTATCTCATCCTCGTCGAATTAATCGAGTCAGAAACAGTTTCATCGGATTTGCGCTCTTTAAAATCAGGAATGGGTTAGACTTTTTGAAATTTTCTAACAGGAATAACTCGTATAATTCAGTAGATATTCAGTCTGTTGTGCGACGTGGTATATCTCTCTTGAAAAAATGTAAGATTCTAAAGAAAAAAAAAAAAAAAAGAAAAAAAAAAGAAAAAGAAAAAAAAAACACACACACAGACAAACACATACATAAATAAGAAAAAACAAACAAAAACAAACAAACAAACAAAACAAAAAAAACTAACAACGCACATCAGGCCATTGATATACTTTCTGTAAACTGTATTTTATACTCCAAAATAAAATGGAGAAAAGCGAGAAAAAAGGAAAGAAACATCGTTATGTTGATACTCAAAATTCTGGATTCAGAGTATGATTTCTGGTAGTCAATTAACAAAATAAGCTAGTTTTATAGGCGGCACCGATTAAGAGCTTCGAGACCAAAAACTGAATTCAGAAGATGCTTTGTGATAGGAACTCAAAAATCGGGATTCAGAGTAAGATTTCTGGTACATGAAGATGTTTTTTAAAAATATCTAATACATCTGTAAATGTATTTGCTTTAATTATGTCTAAAACATTCACAGAACATAATTATTATAATCCATATTTACACACTTATGAAGGAATTCAGAAATATAGACTGATAGAGTGAAAGTAACTTTGTTCCTTCTGTATCTTTCTACTCATTTAGAAAAGAAACCATATGCTTACTTACAAAGCGTTAACCCTTTACCAAACGACAAAATTTAAGGAAGGTCCAAATTGAAAGATCCCGCAGACAACAATTTCAAGGGGATGTAATTTTTACTTTTTGGGTCTTTTTGGATGGAAAACGTTGTGGGAAATGGAGAAATTGCTTGTCACAAGCAATTTCTTCATTTTCCACAATGTTTTCCGTGGACATTATTTTGTGTGGAGTCAAAAAGAGTCGTGGTAATGGGCTAAACACTTCCCAAACAATGTCAACTTTTGACGGAACTACTTGAAATTGCCTGTGAAAACATTGACGCAAAGGAAGAAAATGTTAATAGCCAACATCACCACTTGTCTCAATATTTTTATGCCATTTTATACACAACTCCTATCTTTTATCAACGCTCATTTTGTCTTCCATGGTCATGACACGTTACAAAGTCGTGCTGTTTGGGGAAAGAGTTAATTTCATCCCTTGTTAAAAAGTGTTTTTTTTTCCCGAAAATGCCTACGTCAATATTTGCCCTTGACAATTAGTATTGCAGAACATTTAACTTTGTTCTATAATTAATGAAAAGCGAAAGAACAAAATTCCAACAATTCATTCAAAGCTTTTATAAAAGATCAGTAAAAGTGTCCGATAAATATTTTTTCTATAAATATTTTTTTCTAACAGGGAAGAGGTTTATAAGCCTTCATAAAACAATGCAACGACCTTTGAGCGATATAGCCTCGATCTATTTCCTTTTGATGCTATTTTCCCATTTACTAACATGTTGAGTCCACTTCATATCGTCGGTGGGAGGTCAAAACCTTGTAACTACAGCTTGAAAAAGCTGGAGTTACGATGTTTTGACCTCCCACCGACGATATATTTATTTGAGCAAGAATCTTGAAAAAGCTCCTTTGGGGCTGTCGAGACCAACGTGGTTCCAGATCAGCCTGCGTATACACGCAATCTGATCAGGAATCATGTTGTCCTCCAATTATGTTCTTCAAGACCTGCAACAGTAGTACGAGAGCAGTAACGAAGACCAAGACATTTCGTGACCAACGTGGTACCAGATCAGCCTGCGTATATACGTAGTCTGATCAGGAACCACGTGGTTCTCTGTGAGCTTCTCCGTGGCCTGCAACAACTGTGAGAGAGCAGTTCCAGGTCACGGTCAGACTGCATTGGGACACAGGATCCATGGTAGTCTAAAATGTTGTAGATTTTCTATATCTTGGTGCATATCGTCGGTGTTAATGAAAAACCTCGTTTCTCATTTTTGGGAGAATTTACATGGTAAGAAAACAATAATAAGAACTTTTCCGAAACAGAAAGATTTCACTTGAAATTCGGACATGTTGTTTACACGTAGTTTGACATTAAAATTGATAAGAAAATCTCGAACCATCAAGAATTCAAAAAGCGTGTTTTTGGAAAACGATTAATCAAGGAAGTAAAGTAATTCAGAAACTAACTAATTATTGTAAGTTCATTGATAACAATTGTATTGTAATATTCAAAGGAGGAGTGTACACACATCTGTTTTCCCTTTTCCTTAACCCATTACCACACAGTTAAAAAATGACTCCCCATGATAAATTGGATTGGGAAAACATTGTGGAAAATAAAGAAATTTCTTCATTTACCACAGTGTTTTTTAACCCAAAATGGATTTTTTTTTAAAAATCTCATCAACATGAGAATTTCGTCTGCAAAACCTTTCAAATTGGAACAGTACAAAATTTTGTCGTCTGGTAATGGGTTAAATAACCATTTCTAGATCGGCAAAACTTTAGACTGTTTTTGTTTTCATAGAATAAGAATAGAATGGAATTTGAATGTATAAAAAATAGCACAGGTAATATTGAGGGTAGGGTCTAATGGAGATTTTTTCCTCCAAGTATTCCGAGGACATGTTTCTTATGAACAGCAAAAGGGGTAGGGTCACACAAAAATAAAGGTTGTAGAGATAGTTTCGTAAAGTTAGTACATTAAAAATAAGCAAAATCTGAGAAGGACGAATACAGAAAATCAACAAACTGATATACACGATTAATGAGTCCAAAATCTTCTGTCCTTAGTACATTGAAAGTACAGGCAAAATTTCAATTTGATCTGATCTATACAGAAAAGCAATTCAATTTTAAAGTAAAACTTTGCTTCTCATGTCAATTTACCCCACTCACTTTGTAAGCCATTATCTCCAAAAGTAAGACATTATCAGATTTTTTAACATACAAATTAAAGATATTATGTAACCCTATCAATTCACAGAATTTAAAGAAAATTTATTGTTTGAGCAATTTTGATCCCTTGTTGCAACCCATCCTTAATCGACCAAGGGAGGCAACTTTTAAAAAAAGATTTGCAAACTTCAGTCCTCTTTTTGTTGCCGTTCTTGCTACTTAAAGCCTTTGCATGAAATCCTATATTCCAAAAGTCCGTTTCACTGCATGGCGATTTTTGAAAATACGCGTCTTTTGATCGATGGTTTCATACATGTATATACTGAGAGGCAAAATAAAGTATACACTTTTTGTTTGTCAATATCTCTCTTAATTTCCATAATATGAACTCAAAACATTATAAAGATTTCTACCCATAGGCCAATAATACAGCGTTGATAAATTACACTTAAAATTGCTGGACTATCCATACTCTTGCTACATACCGATTTTGCAAACTCTGAACATGCGACTTTGTAGAACATCGAATATTGCTGTTGATCCGTTTTTAATTTCTTTATCCTTTATTACAACAAATCACAACATTAAATTTTCTAAAACATTATAACGCAATTCTCGCTGGCTGGTTGAAATTGATCAACATGCCACTTTTTGCACTAAGACCCATTTTTCTATGACACAGCATGATATGTAAAAACGTGACACACTATACACATAGTCGGGTAGGTAGGAATATTCTGCGCAAATTCTATCAAAATCCGTCAATAAAAGAAAGAGTTACGTCACATAACTTGTTTGTATCAAGCCCCCTTTTGCCATGACGCATCATAATATGGAGATGCACTAACAATGTAAGCATGTTCTTGGGTGAGTAGGCACTTTCTGTGAAAATTTGGTCCAAATCCGTCCAAAATGTAAGGGTTTTGTGTACGTGAATGCTTGCATTAATAAATTGATTAAACCCCCTTTTTCGATGACACTGGATATATGGACAAACCTTTGCAACGGAAGGAAGGACAGATAGCCGGATAGGCGAAGAATGTTACATCAATAAACGACCACCTTCAGTGGGGTTAAAAAGAATCGTATATAGTCTATTAATCGTTTTCTCAGGACACGTGGGAGAACTAGGGTGTATACTTATTTTTGCCTCTCAGTATATTTTGATAATGCAAGACGATACTCTATATGAATTCTATAGACAATCTTATAATACTTACATTTCCAAAATTGAGTACAACATATTATACAGGTTGATTGACTGCATGGAGTTAACCGTAATGTGTCCATTTTAAGGTTCGCAAAACGTCGGCTTTTTTCGTGCGGCATCGTTACGTATCCGAACCTATTCGGGCGCGGTCCTAAACCTTCTACTTTTCCTTCCAATGCTTGAAAAAGTCTAAAAGTGGTTCAAAGGTTTGACAGACACATACAATATCCATATTCGTCTCCTTCTTTTTTGAAATTCTGAAATCAAAATGTTAAATGTAGGCTACAGTTGCCAATGTATATGGTATTACAGGTTTCATTCCACATGGCGCAGCTTTAGCTTTTATTATCATAAATTACACGTCTGGGCTTTTTTTAAAGATAACAATTCAGTAATTTTTTCTTGTATACCTAATACATCTTTGTGTACTATGATACAAAGTTTTTTAAGGAAGTTACACAATAGGCAAAATATGAGCACATTTTGAATAAAGGTCAGTGTCAGGTCAAATGAAATCCGTAATATTTATTTCATTATGTAAAGTGTAAATAACAGATCTTCAAACAAAAGAGAGTTACTGCTGTACAAAATGTTTTTTTCATATGTTGTCCTCATCAAACCTTATGTTGTGGGCACTCATTTGAATCGTCTCGTCGAGACGATTCAAATGAGTATCCAGAATATAGGGATTTTAATTGGAGAAGTTAGCTCTAATGTCTTTACCCCCTCTTATCTATTGCTCTGAGTAACGTTTGTTACTTATTGTACAATATAAGTAACGTATGTTACATACCGGTAGTGTAGTGTGTAGGCCTACTAATTCTTACTTATAAACGATTCAAAATCTTTTAGTAATGAAGGGCCATACCGATAATCAGATATAGGGGAATCGGGTAGGTAAACGTGACTATCCAAGTGTGTAAGTTGTTTCTATAAATATACTTTCAATACAGCTATCCTACCCAAAACAAGTGCATGTCGAATTGCGATGCAATACAGGAGTCCCCCACCGGATAACAAAAAATCCTTTCTTATAAAATAGCTCCTACTGACTAGATCTATAACTGTATACACAATTTGAAGTTGCTAGCACATTAGGTTTTGGACAAAATGTCCCAAACAAAAATATAAGGGTAAAAACAACAAAGGGCAATAACTCAAAAAGTTGACATGGCAGGGTAACAGTTCTAATACATGACACCTGTGCTTAATGAGATCTATAAGTGTTCCAAATTTGAAGTTGCTAGCACTTATGGTCTAGAAGATATTTCCCGGACAAAAATGTAAGAGTAAAAACAACAAAGGGCAATAACTCAAAAAGTGGGTGTGGCAGAGTAAAGGTTCTTAAACATGACACTTCTCCTTGATGAGATCTATAAGTGTACCAAGTTTGAAGTTGCTAGCACTTATAGTTTAGGAGATATGTTCCGGACAAGAATGTAAGGGTAAAAACAACAAAGGGCAATAACTCAAAAATGGGCGTGGCAGAGTAACAGTTCTTGAACATGACACTTGTCCTGAATGACATCTATAAGTGTACCAAGTTTGAAGTTGCTAGCACTTATAGTTTAGGAGATATGTTCCTGACAAGAATGTAAGGATAAAAACAACAAAGGGCAATAACTCAAAAAGTGGGCGTGGCAGAGTAACAGTTCTTGAACATGACACTTGCCCTCAATGAGATCTATAAGTGTACCAAGTTTGAAGTTGCTAGCACTTATAGTTCAGGAGATATGTTCCGGACAAGAATGTAAGGGTAAAAACAACAAAGGGCAATAACTCAAAAAGTGGGCGTGGCAGAGTAATAATTCTTAAACATGACACTTGTCCTTGATGAGATCTATAAGTGTACCAAGTTTGAAGTTGCTAGCACTTATAGTATAGGAGATATGTTCCGGACAAGAATGTAAGGATAAAAACAACAAAGGGCAATAACTCAAAAAGTGGGCGTGGCAGAGTAACAGTTCTTGAACATGACACTTCTCCTTGATGAGATCTATAAGTATACCAAGTTTGAAGTTGCTAGCACATATGGTTTAGAAGATATAGACCGGACAAAAGTGTGACGGACGGACAGACGGACGGACACACGGACGGACGGACTGACGGAATCGAGCAAACCCATAGTCCCCCAACCGGTAACCGGTGGGGGACTAATAAACCATATATTTGTATCGATTCTCGTTTAACTTTGAACGCATAATACCAGTATGTTTTCTGAAGTTCTATTTAGTAGTTATTTAAAACTTAACAATCTACTTACATTCGAACGTTCCTTTACTGAAAAACAACAGAACTTATTTTGTGTATGTCGTTAGTAAGAAATAGATCTATTGCAACTTTTTTCCTATACTTGATACTTACGTTAAGAAACGTCAGTTGTTGAGATATCCCATCCATCATTAGATACCAAACATATTTCTGGTAGTCAATTCACAAAATAAGCTAGTTCTATCAAGGCGACACTGATAAATAACTCCCAGGCCAATAATTGAATTCAGAGGATGCTATGTGATAGGAACTCAAAAATCTGGAATCAGAGTATGATTTCTGGTAGTCAATTAACAAAATAAGCTAGTTCTATAGGCGACGCTGATTAACAGCTCCCGGGCCAATACCTGAATTCAGAGGAAGCTATGTGATAGGAACTCAAAAATCTGGAATCAGAGTATGATTTCTGGTAGTCAATTAACAAAATAAGCTAGTTCTATAGGAGACGCTGATTAACAGCTCCCAGGCCAATAACTTTATTCAGAGGATGCTATGTGATAGGAACTCAAAAATCTGGATTTAGAGTATGATTTCTGGTAAGCGATAAACAAAATATGCTAGTTCTATATGCGACACTGATTAACAGCCCAAGACCAAAAACTGAAAACAGAAGATGCTATGTGATAAGACTAAAAAATTGGATTCAGAGTATGATTTCTGGTAGTCAAATAACAAAATAAGCTAGTTCTATAGGCGACACTGAATAGTAGCTCCCAAACAAAATACTGAAAAATACTGAAGTTAGACGATGCTATGTGATAGGAACTCAAAAATCTGGATTAATAGTAGGATTTCTGGTAGTCAATTAACAAAATAAACTAGTTCTAAAGGCGACATCAATAAACAACACCCAGGCCAAAAACTGAAGTAAGACGATGCTATGAGATAGGAACTAAAAAATCTGGATTCAGAGTATGATTTCTCGTAGTCAATTAACAAAATAAGCGACTTCTATACGTGAAACTGATTAACAGCTCCCATGCCAATAACTGAATTCAGAGGATGTTATGTGATAAAAACTCAAATATCTGAAATCAGAGTATGATTTCTGGTAGACAATTAACAAAAAAGATAGTTCTATAGGCGACACTGATTAACTGCTCCCAGGCCAAAAACTGAATTTAGAGGATGCTTTGTGATAGGAACTCAAAAATCTGGATTCAGAGTATGATTTCTGGTAGTCAATTAACACATTAAACTAATTCTATAGGCAACACCGATTAACAATTCTAAGACCAAAAACTGAAGTTAGAGGATGCTTTGTGATAAGAACTCAAGAATCTGGATTCAGAGTATGATTTCTGGTAGTCAATAAATAAAATAAGCTAGTTTTTTATGCGACACTGATAAACAGATCCCAGGCCAAAAACTGAATTCAGAGGATGCTATGTGATAGGAATCCAAAAATCTGGATTCAAAGTATAGTTTCTGGTAGTCAATTAACAAAATATGCTAGTTCTATAGGCAACACTGATTAACAGCTCCGAGACCAAAAACTGAAAAATAGAGGATGCTATATGATAGGAACTCAAAAATCTGGATTCAGAGTAGGATTTCTGGTAGTCAATTAACAAAAAAAGCAAGTTCTATATCCGACACTGATTAACAGCTCCCAGGGTCAAAGACTGAATTCAGAGGATGCTATGTGATAGAGACTCAAATATCTGAATTCAGAGTATGGTTTCTGGAAGTCAATTAACAAACTAAACTAGTTCTATAGGCGACACCGATTAACAGCTCCGAGACCAAAACTGAAGTAAGAGGATACTATGTGAAAGGAACTCCAAAATCTGGATTCCGATTATCATTTCCTGTAAGCAATTAACAAAATATGCTAATTCTATAGGTGACACTGATTAACAGCTCCAAGACCAAAAAATCCAGATTCAGAGTATGATTTCTGGTAGTCAATTAACAAAGAAAGCGAGTTTTATAGGCGACATTGATTGACAGCTCCGAGGCCAATAACTGAATTCAGAGGATGCTATGTGATAGGAACTTAAAAATCTAGATTCAGAGTATGATTTCTGGTAGTCAATAAATAAATTAAACTAGTTCAATAAGCGACACTGATTAACAGATCCCAGACAAAGAAATGAAGTTAGATGATGTTATGTGATAGAAACTCAAAAATCTGGATTCAGAGTATAATTTCTGGTAGTCAATTAACAAAATAAGATAGTTCTATAGGCGTCACCGATTAAGAGCACAGAGGGCAAACAAAGAAGTTAGTGGATGCTATTTGACAGAAACTAAAAATATGGATTCAGAGCATGGTTTCTGGTAGTCAATTAACAAAAAAACTAGTACTAAAGGCGACAGCGATTAACAGCACCCAGATCAAAAACTGGTGTTAGATGATGCTATGTGATAGGAACTCAAAAATCTGGATTCAGAGTATGATTGCTGGTGGTCAATTAAAAAAATCAGCCAGTTGTATAGGCGACTGATTACATGTAACAGCTCCCAGGCCAAAAACTGAATTCATAAGATGCTATGTGATAGGAACTCAAAAACCTTGATTCAGAGTATGATTTCTGGTAGTCAATTAACAAAATAAGCTAGTTCTATAGGCGACACTGATTAACAGCTCCAAGGCCAATAACTGAATTCAGAGGATATTATGTGATAGGAACTAAAAGATCTGGATTAAGAGTATGATTTCTGGTAGTCAATTAACTTATTAAGCTAGTTCTACAGGCGACGCCGATTAACAGCACCCAGGCCAAAAGCTGATGTTAGAGGTTGCTATGTGATAGAAACTCAAAAATCTGGATTCAGAGTATGGTTTCTGGTAGTCATTTTAGAAAAAAATCTATTTCTTTAAGCGACACTGATTAACAGCTCCCAGACCAATAACTGAAGTCAGAGGATATTATGTGATAGGAACTAAAAGATCTGGCTTCAAAGTTTGATTTCTGTTAGTCAAATAACTAATTAAGCAAGTTGTATAGGCGACGCCGATTAACAGCTCCCAGGCCAAAAGCTGATGTAAGAGGATGCTATGTGATAGAAACTCAAAAATCTGGACTCAGAGTATGGTTTCTGTTGGTCATTTAAAAAAAAACTATTTCTTTAAGCGACACTGATTAACAGTTCCCAGGCAAATAACTGAATTCAGTGGATGATATGTGATAGGAACTCAAAAATCTGGATACAGAGTATGATTTCTGGTAATCAATTAACAAAACAATCTTGTTCTAAGGGCGACACTGATTAACAGCTCCCACGAGAAAAAATGAGTTCAGGGGATACTATGTGATAGGAATTCAAACTTCTGAATTAAGGGGGAATGCTCCAGTTTTTCGGAACACTCGGACATTACTGTAGTAAATTAAATGTTTCGTACCAATATGTTTCGCTACCAGATTTTCAATAATATAACGCATCATTAAAGTTTACCTTTTTCGACGGTAAAAGTGTATTAATTATGCGAAACTGATTTTCTCAAGATGGAAATCGATTATTTAGAGCAAGACAGTCGTAAGTGTGTATGCAGTTACCTCTGTTTTGCGTCATTTTATTCATGTGTAGGTGATAGAAATTGCCGTAATTCACTAATTAGTGCGCTGACCTATATATTTTCTTTTTGAATTATTACCAGGACATGTTCCTTAATACAATGAGGGAGTTTTATCAATTCTATTATGTACAACTTGAAAATATTTCCAAAAATGTGCAAATTTTGACATAAAACACCCCAGCTTCGTTGATCTAACCGAACACGTGAGCATGCTGTTTTATACATTTACGCATTTATAATAGCACATATTTTGGGTTTTCTGTTCGTATTGAATGAAAGACGTTGCTTTAAACCCGTTTTCGGGACTAAACGATGAATATACAGCATTTAATTAGCATTTTAGTGACCTTGGACAGGTGTCAGAAATTGCGCATTTTTTAGCTGTAGGGGTATGTGATAAGAGTGCCTATAAAATTCAAACAAGATCGCTGACCACCCACTTTTATTTTATTTTTCAATTGGTAATACAATGTAATTTCAACATACAAAATATAAATGAATTCTATTATTGGGAAAAAATTAGGAAACTGGAGCATTCCCCCTTAAGCGTATGTTTTCTGCTTGTCAATTAACACAATAAACTAGTTCTATAGGCGACACTGATTAACAGCTACAAGATCAAATTCTGAAGTCAGAGGATGCTCTATGATGGAAACTCAAAAATCTGGATTCAGAGTAGGATTCCTGGTAGTCAATTTACAAAATAAGGTACGCTTATAAGCGACACTGATTAACAGCTCGCAGGCCAATAACTGAAGTCAGAGGATATTATGTGATAGGAACTAAAAGATCTGGCTTCAAAGTTTGATTTCTGTTAGTCAAAAAACTAATTAAGCAAGTTGTATAGGCGACGCCGATTAACAGCTCCCAGGCCAAAAGCTGATGTTAGAGGATGCTATGTGATAGGAACTCAAAAATCTGGATTCAGGGTATGGTTTCTGTTGGTCATTTAAAAAAACTATTTCTTTAAGCGACACTGATTAACAGCTCCCAGGCCAATAACTGAATTCAGTGGATGATATGTGATAGGAACTCAAAAATCTGGATTCAGAGTATGATTTCTGGTAATCAATTAACAAAACAATCTTGTTCTATAGGCGACAATGATTAGCAGCTCCCACGAGAAAAAATGAATTCAGGGGATGCTATGTGCTAGGAATTCAAACATCTGAATTAAGCTTATGTTTTCTGCTTGTCAATTAACACAATAAACTACATGTAGTTCTATAGGCGACACTGATTAACAGCTACAAGATCAAATTCTGAAGTCAGAGGATGCTCTATGATGGAAACTCAAAAATCTGGATTCGGAGTAGGATTCCTGGTAGTCAATTTACAAAATAAGGTACGTTATACGCTACACTTTCTAACAGCTCCCGTGCCAACAACTGATCTCGGAGGATGATATGTGATAGGAACTCAAAAATCTGGATTCAGAGTATGATTTCTGGTAGTCAATTAACAAAATAAGGTACGTTTATACGCGACACTTATTAACAGCTCCCGTGCCAAAAACTGATCTCGGAGGATGCTATGTGATAGGAACTCAAAAATCTGGATTCGGAGTATGATTGATTTCTGGTAGTACCTGTGACCTTGATGAAATTTTGACAATAGAAAGTCAAATGATGAAGTTTTACTATGCATTGAAAAAAATACTCTAATGATGGTGATTTTGAGAGACAAAACTAAACGTACGACCAAATTTATTTTTGTTGCGTTCCTTTTTTCCTTAAGTATATTTTAGCACAAAATCCATTGCTATTCCATTGTTTATCTCATTGCAAGAATCAGCACCAAATTTCGATTAACCCCTTTCCAAACCAAGCTAGTTTTGACGTCATAAAGAAGAAAAAACATTGACACAAGAGAAGAAAACGTTGATAATCATCATTTTCTCCTTTTGTCTAAAAATTTCTGTTCTATATCAAACACAAATCCCATCCTTAATGATATCCATAAAATCTACAGGAGCTTTCAAATTCGAGCACCTTGAAATTTACGTTGTTTGGAAGGGAATAAGATACGTATATTCCAGCAACATTAACCCGGGACATCTGCATAATTATGTAATGACCCCACTGCTAAGACCCCCAACTAACGGATTTTGCACACGGAAATTAAGGTAGAATATCCGTAATGTTGTCATTTTGAGATTCATATACCATCGGATTTTTTCGAGCGGCGTCGTTACATATCCGATCTTATTTGGGCGCGGTCGTAAACTTTTTCGATTGCGCCCGAATAATTCATACGACGCGCGAATCTCTTTATGGGTAGACTACTCTAAGTTGTACCGGGTTAATCTTCGTGGACTATAACAGTTCTAGTAATTTTAATCAATTCAACGATTCGGTGTCTCCAATTCGGGACCACACAATAAACCATTGACTTTCTTAAAAAATATGACAAAAATCAGAATTCAAACATCTAGTCTACAGATAAGAAGGCACAAAAGCTTTTCAAAATGCAAAATATCATTTAATGTTTACCAAACCCTACGAGACTATTGTCATAACTCTAACATTAGCACGGTACGGAAACTACAGAGACAGAGCCATTGGCTCTGCCGCTTAAATCCTCTGGGGCGCTTCCGGCCATGTATGGCTCTGTCTCTGGGGTCGCGATTTTTTGACAAAAACAGGTGAGTGTTCAACTTTGTTGTTCATTTATTGTCTTCTGGTGCTTAAAATCGAAAAACCGGGAATGTCATGCTCCCCTAAGACCATTTATCTGCCTGTTCTAATTCTGTGGGCTTCAAAGTCGGCAGGGTTTTCACAGGATCATTGTCGTCGTGGGTCGACCCTATGAGATTTTTTCTTGTTTACATCATGTATTCATGTACATTTCAACGGTAAATAGCCAATTGCTGCAGCCAAAACATGTGATATACTAATCGATGGATAATCTCGATCAGACATTGCTTTCCCATGTAACAAAACCTTAGAAATGATTGGCAAACGTAAAGTTTGGGCAATTTCTATCGATGGCTCTGTCTCTGGCGGCTGGCTCTGTCTCTGGCGGCTGGCTCCGCTTTGAACTGTCGGTTAATTTTAGTTTTTAGCCCGTTGTGCAATATATGATGACTTATATAGGCCAAGGGTGTATCTTTTAAGGAGATTTCTCTTATCATTACACACGCACTCAAATAAAACCATGTGACGCATTCGCTTTATGTTCTGTTAGCCTAGTGACCACGTCCTCATTTTGAGCAATATTTAGTGTTTAACTTGTACCACCCCACAAAGCAAAGGCTGAAAAATTTGCTAGTCGTTTCGGTTTATGCTTCGCAAATATTCTTTGTCGTTTTCTTAAACATGGTATACATTAGAATGATTGGGGAGTTTGTGTCAACATTAGAATAATGATTCACAAAGTGCAAACTTGTAACACGTTTCAAGTGCAAACTTTTAAATAGAACAGGCATATCAGCCTATTGTTTAGTGCGTTGGAGTATGAGAGATTCTGTGCGAACTAGCACGCCAGATGATGAACGAATCGACGATGATGATGATGGTGGTGGTGGTGTGGCAGGCTGCAGATTGGAAATGTTTTAAGAAATAACCGCGTTTATATAATTGATATGCACTTTCTCACGAAAGCTTGGCATTAAGTATGCAAAAGATGCAAGTGAAACTATATATCGGATCCGGGATTTCTATAATGGAGTTCGAACTCACAAAATGTGTATTCGTTTTCCTCTATTACGCGGTTTTTTACTGAAATGCTTTATCATCCCAACCCCATGCCCTCCGTTTACATCTTATTTAGGACTGCTCCAATTTAAAATGATGTCCAGACATGCAAGGATGCAGATGGGCGCCTTCCCCAACCCCGCCCCCCACCCCCTCATGAGAGAGAAATGTATGTATGATCTGCACATAGCTCCGAAGAATCAAATATGTAATAGTTATCATTGAAATCTGTGAGAGAAAAAATATGAAAATGCTGGTTATTAGCCATTTTCTTTTCTCGCAATGTACCCAAAAAATGTCTTGCTTGGGAAGGATTAAATGGAAAGATGTCGGATATATTGGTGCAAAATAAAAAAAACAGGGGCCAGTTTCATTTTTAAGACGTATTTTTTGTCTTACCGATGACTTACGACAAGTTTAGGACAAGAAACGCGTATCGCCAATTTATCAAGACCTGGGGCCCGTATTATCAACGCTCGTACGCATAATTTTTGCGTAGTTACTTGTAACAACAAACCTGATTAGTCCAATCTGATTTCTCGTGCACTCAGATGTTTTGTTACACATTTTATACAAAAACTTGGTCGTAAGATCGTTGAAAATACGAGCCCCTGGATTATGCGATTGTTGTTTTAACCGATATTTAAGACAGCGTTAAGTCAAAATTACTTCTTAAATTGTTTTGATCAGACAGGTCCCTGACTTTTCGGAAGCGTTCACACCGAAAAATCGTCTGCTTCAAGTCTGTTTTATGTATTTTCTCAGCTAATATCGACGGATTTTGACGAGATAAAGTGCATCGCACGCGCGTCATTGAGAGGGACATTCCCCTGTTCTAACTCACTCCGCATCAAATCCCATGGTTTCTCCAAACATTCAAAATGAATGTTTTTGGTTGCATTTTAATGAAACTATGGAATTCTATGCATAAATAGGTCCAGGAATGACCCTCTCAAAGGCGCGTATGGTGCAATTTCTCGTCAAAATACGTAGAGTTTAAACTGAGATATAGATCAAAATATGCTTGAAACAGACAATTTTTCGGAGTGGACCCTTCCCCAAATAACGTGGATTATCCATTGTGTAATTGTTTCTTTGTCAACACCCAGTTTGTCGCCTTGTACAGTACTACATAGAATCATGACCCGTGACGAAAGGTTAGTGTATATTCCACTACATGTAAATTGGAAGAGAAGCATGTTTCCCACTGAATAAAAGCGAATAATGGCACATTTTGCGCGGTGGCCGTGAGCGTTCAGTAGCTGTCTCCAGATAGTACGATGTCTTTATCACAGGATGTTCGGTTCCGAGTCACATATTTACATAGATCGAAATCCCTCTTCCCCCGTCAATTTAGTCTGGTTCCCTGTCGTACTATGTATTTTAGTACGTCAGGCATTCAGTAACAATGGCGGCCTCCAGTGGAGAAATTTCACTACAAAGATAAAGAGCAAAGTTCTTTAATTTTGTGAGCAGGGAAGGGTCATTAGAAGAGTAGATAGGTTTCGGTATATTTTTAATACTAGCAATAAAAGATTTACATGACCTCAACGCAAACCCGAAATAAAACGGTTTTAAATTATGTACATGAAAACTATTATAATGCAATTTGGATGAACATCTTACTAGTAGTCTGATTAGCTCAGTGGTAGAGCGTCTGACTTCGACACCAGAGGTCCAAGGATCGAATCCCACGTTGGGCAAATGTTTTTTTCGTCTATATTTTGCTTTAATACATTTTCTCAAACCAAACTATTCTGGAAATCACTAAGATGCAATTAAAACATAATTGGTAATTGTGTTTTTATTACGTCTTTGCAATCTGTAGAACCATTTGGTATGAAAAATGTAAAAAAGAAAGGGGGTGTGGCTAAAACATGTTACTCTCTTGGGATTCGAACCAGGGACCTCTGGATTTCAAAGTAGACACTGAGCTAATCGGACTACTGTACAGAGTTGGATCCAAATTGCCGTCATATAGTTTTCATGTACATAATTTAAAACCGTTTTATTTCGGGTTAGCGTTGCGGTCATGTTAAACTTTTATTGCTAGAGTTAAAAATATACCGAAAACTATCTACTCTTCTAATGACCCTTCTCTGCTCACAAAATTAAAGAACTTTGTTCTTTACCTTTGTTAAAATATCAGTGCAATGGACGTCGCCATTACTGGTGTCTTCCTGACCCAATAACGCAGTATTAGGGGCAGGTAAGCCAGACTACCGTCAATTTGGACTCGCTGATCTTTGATCATTCAAAGGACATTGTTTAATTGTAGCTTTCAAATTGAACAACCTGAATATTCGATGTTTTGCAAAGGGTTTAATCGGTGACTGAACCATTCGCCATACACAATATGATCTATTCAGTGTGTGAGTGAATTACTTCGACACGAATTTTGTGATAGAATAATTTTTTTCACCACGCACGCAGAGACAGAGCCAGCCGCCAGAGACAGAGCCAGCCACCAGAGACAGAGCCACCGATATAAATTGCTCAAACTTTACGTTTGCCAATCATTTCTAAGGTTTAGTTACATGGGAAAGCAATGTCTGATCGAGATTATCCCTCGATTAGTATATCACATGTTTTGGCTGCAGCAATTGGCTATTTACCGTTGAAATGTACATGAATACATGATGTAAACAAGAAAAAATCTCATAGGGTCGACCCACGACGACAATGATCCTGTGAAAACCCTGCCGACTTTGAAGCCCACAGAATTAGAACAGGCAGATAAATGGTCTTAGGGGAGCATGACATTCCCGGTTTTTCGATTTTAAGCACCAGAAGACAATAAATGAACAACAAAGTTGAACACTCACCTGTTTTTGTCAAAAAATCGCGACCCCAGAGACAGAGCCACACATGGCCGGAAGCGCCCCAGAGGATTTAAGTGGCAGAGCCAATGGCTCTGTCTCTGTAGTTTCCGTACCGTGATTAGGTCTCAACCAATTTCCTCTGCAGCTATCTACCCTGAATTGATTTGGGATATATCTCTGCAGACACAGCTTGAGTTACTAAGATTTTAGGTAATTTAACTTTTTTATTTAGATTTTTATTTGGAAAAGTAAAGTCGGTTAGTGATGTTATAGGAGGTGTCAGATATGAATCCAAATAAAAACAAGAGTTGTCCGCGGACAACGTAGCTCACCTATACGAGAGCTTGTCGCAATAAAAGGAGGTCAAGTTCAAAGGTCAAGGTCACTAGGTCAAAGGTCATGGTCTCAAGGTCAATGTCATAGCATGAGGTATCCATATGTGAAATATCAAGGCTCTATCTGTAATAGTGCATGAGATATAGGCCAGGTTAGTTTTTTTTTTAAAGTAGGTCAAACTCCAAGGTCAATGTCACTAGGTTAAAGGTCATTGTCCCAAATGAAAGGTCTTGGCAGGAGGTATCTATGTGTGAAGTATCAAGGCTGTATCTCTAATAGTGCTCGAGATATAGACCAGGTTAAAGTTTTTGAAGACGCGACGCCGACGCTTCACTAGGCCAGTGACATTAGCTCCCCGGACACAAATTCCCGGCCCGCTAAAAACAAGAATTGTCCACGGACAATAAAGCTAGCCCTAAGGAGAGCTTGTCACAAAGAAAAGTCATTTCCTATGTCAAGGTAAAAAGGTCATGGTCCAACATGAATTTTTTTAATAGTAGGTCAAGCTCCAAGGTCAATGTCAAACGGTCAAAGGTCATGGACAAATGTGAACCCTGTTGATAGGATATGTCCATGTGTGGAGTATAAAGGCTGTAGATGTAAACGGACATGAGATATAGGCCAGGTTAAAGTTTTTTTTAAAATTAAGTCAAGCTTCAAGGTCAAGGTCACAGGGTCCAAGGTCATGGTCAAATGTGAAAGGTCTTGGTCGTAGGTGTCATTGGGTGAAATATCAAGGCTGCATGGGTAAAAGGACATGAGATATAGGCCAGGTTAAAGTTTTTTTTAAAATTAAGTCAAGCTTCAAGGTCAAGGTCACAGGGTCCAAGGTCATGGTCAAATGTGAAAGGTCTTGGTCGTAGGTGTCATTGGGTGAAATATCAAGGCTGCATGGGTAAAAGGACATGAGATATAGGCCAGGTTAAAGTTTTTTTAAAAGCATGTCAAACTTAAAGGTCAAGGTCACCAGGTCCAAAGTCATGGTCAAATGTGAACGGTGCTGGTAGGAGGTGTGCATATATGAAATATCAAGGCTGTAGGTGTAAAAGGAAAAGAGATATAGGCAAGGTTAAAGTTTAAAAGTAGGTCAAACTCCAAGGTCAATGTCACAATGTCAAGGTCTAATGTGAACGGTGTTGGTAGAAGGTGTCATTGTGTAAAATATAGAGGCTGTATTGGTAAAAGTACATGCGATATAGGCCAGGTTAAAGTTTTTTTAAAGTAGGGCAAACTCCAATGTCACAAGGTCCAAGGTATTATTCAAATGTGAACCGTGTTGGTAGGAGGTGTCCATGTGTGAAATATCAAGGCTGTATGGGTAAAAGGACATGAAATATAGGTCAGATTAAAGTGTTTTACAAGTAGGTCAAACTTCAAGGTCAAGGTCACAAGGTCCAAGGTCATGGTCAAATGTGAACAGTGTTGGTAGGAGGTGTCCCATATGTGAAATATCAAGGCTGTATGTGTAAAAGGACATGAGATATAGGCCAGGTTTAAGTTTTGTAAAAGTAGGTCAAACTCCAAGGTTAAGGTCACAGGGCCCAAGGCCATGATCAAATGTGAATGGTGTTGGTAGGAGGTGTCCATATGTGAAATATCAAGGCTGTATGTGTAATAGGGCATAAAATATAGGCCAGGTTAAAGTTTTCTTAGGCCAGCTTAAAGTTTTTTAAAAGTAGGTCAAACTGAAAGGTCAAGGTCACAAGGTCAAAGGTCATGGTCTCAAATGAAAGGTTTTGGTGAGAGGTATCCAAATGTGACATATGAAGGCTGTAGGTGTAATAGGACATGAGATATAGGCCAGGTTAAAGTTTTTTAAAACGGTCAAAAAGTGGGTCAAACTCCAAGGTCAAGGTCACAATGTCAGAGGTCATGGTCTCAAATTGAAGGTCTTGGTTAGAGGTACCCACAGGTGAAATATGAAGGCTTTATCCCTAATAGGGCATGAGATATGGGCCAGGTTAAAGTTTTTGCGGACGCTGACCCCGACGCTGACGCCGACGCCAACATCCGGGGGTATGACAATAGCTCTTCCGAGACTATCGTCCCGGGTGAGCTAATAAAATTAGATGAAAATATTTTCTTACGTCGGACCGTTTAAATTTCCGCCATCTTTAGGATATCAACTGATTATACCATGGCCACGTGATTTATATGTCTGCAGTGATAATGTAAGGCTTTTTTGCTGTGTTGGGTTTGGGTCTCAATAATCAGCAGCTGAAACTCTTCAAAAATATGACAAATTTCAGAGTCCAACAGTCAAAAAATGAATTATAAAATGAAATGCATTAAGAGTTAGTCAGGGTATAACAGTTTTAGTAAGCTGTTAGTGTCCCGAGAAATTAAGCCTTAATATTAAATCGACCTACTGTTAGATAAAGACACATCTCAAGATGCGTTTGGACAACAAAGGTCGGTATATTCACGGTCGAATCACGTGGTAATTGGCATTTTTTACATTTGCTACGATGTTTTCCAATACCGGTAATTTTTATAATAGGGAAGCCTAAACAAGTTCTTGTTTGGAAAAGGTTTACCAAACAAGTGGTTACGGATCCTGATCTCGTGTCTGTCACATTCTTATAAAGCAAAACTATTAGAACTGGTATAAACAAGAGCCGTCATAGACGGATTATGCTCCCCGAATAAGTGTTTGTCACAAAATAAAAACTATCATACACTAAGCCCCCTTTTCCCATGACAATTTTTTTTGTACACACATTATTTTATAGAACATGGTCTAGAAAATCCTATTTATCACATGAGTACAAAATTTCATTTAATTCTGCCCGTTAGACAAAGAGAAATTAGAGAAAAAAAAAACTAATTTTTACACTAAGGCCCCCTTTTCCATGACACAGCCTCAAATTAAGAAAAGAGTCCATAGGGATTATCCCACGGAGTTCACATGTGAAGTTTCATTGAATTTAGTCCAAGGGTTGCTGAGATCTGGCTGTGGAGGGACGGACGGACACACGGACGGACGGACAGCGTGGCGACTATATGCTCCCCAGAATTTTTTTCGGGGAGCATAAAAACTAATCAAGATTTATACCATTTTAAATAATTTTGCTCTCAACTCTTTCTCAAACAGCTACTTCTGGGGGTTGTACAAATCTAAAGCTACTGCAAGTAACGAAATGGAAATTAAAAGTATAATGAGCTTTTCACAATATAACGAAGAAAATATTGAGGCAAAAGGAGAAAATGCTGATTATCAGCATTCTATTCTATATACTCAATGTTTTTGCAAGCCCTTCTAATAAGGGACGTCACAATCAGTCATGACAAATCGAGAGATTTTCAGACCAGACCCTGGTTTCTTGAAAAAACTTAAGGTAGAAGACCCATAACGAAAAACACAACTTTCTAGCCATACGAAATGCATCAAATTACACACACTTGTAAATACACTTCACATAAGTTGATTCACCGTGCCGGATTTCAAGATTATGCTTCAAGAAGAAAATAAATTACAAATATCATTTTACTCTATATTCATAATTATGCAAGGGAGGTAATTGTGAACATTTTTGTCAAATGTTTTCATAAGAATGCATGAATTCAAATTTTTAAACCGTACAAAATGCTTATGTTTATATTTGGAATGGAAATGTAACAAAGTTTAGGACATATGGTCATTTTTCAAATTTCGCCTCTGGCTCTTTGGTGCTCATTATGGGTCTTCTACCTTAAGTACATACTCATGAGTACATGTTCAATTTCAATGGAATACTCTCTTCAACGTTGAAGGGTATTCGATTGAAGTTCACGTGGATTTCGTGTGATTTGAGTACATTGCTCAGATTTGAGTCTGAGAACGTACTTAAGTTTTTTTGTTCGAGAAACCGGGGCCAGGTATAGCTCACGATAATTGAACTGGCAGACCAGCCCTAGCAAATAGGCTGGGATGCTCTGCCAGGTCATTTATCATGAGGTATATATCTAGCGATAGACGACATAAACTAGAATGTTAAGAAAATTAATAAATCAACTACCACATAATGACGACCCTTTAATGACCACAAGATAATAGCCTTGGAAACAATTGTGGAAAATGAACAAATTGCTCGTGACGAGCACTTTCTTCATTTTCCACAATATCTTCTTCTCAGGAGTGTTGTATCTTAACCCCATCTTCGCTAGCCAAGGTTGAACCCAACTACGTTTGTATTCACCCTTGGCGGATTTAGTCCGATTTTCTTGAAATTGTGAAGCGCCGCGTAGCGGTTGTTCTGCTGGTTGTTTACGTCCATTATTGATGACATCATTAACGCGCGTTGTCTTTCGCGTCGTACGTCGTGCAGATTATGTAAAAAGTTAGCTGTTTTTTCGGTCGAATTGTCGAAAGTATAATAATTCGTCGATTAAAGTTAGAGAATTCCTGTCTATTGCAGTGAAATTCGTAGGAAAATCGCCCATCTTCGCGTTTTTGAGTTGCAAATGCAATGCTTTTTCCCGCCCGTTGTCATGATTTGGTTACTCATAACAAATGTATCAGTCGACAATCTGATTGGTTCCAGCGAGACCTCGCTGGAACCAATGAAAACGCTTTCCAGGAGACCAAGAAAATCGGACTAAATCCGCCAAGGGTGAATACAGAAACGACGTTACGTCGTAGATGTTACCCTTGGCTTGCGAAGATGTCTTAACCCTTGCAAATTGGCAAAAATTTGGACTTGTCCATGTACTAAGAAGAGTCGGACTGCAAAATGGAAAAAAGATGCCGATCAAAACTATGTGTGCAATAAATCAAAGAAAACATTGAGGCAAAAGGAGAAAATGCTGATAATCAGCATTTCTTCTTTTGCTTCAATATTTTCCGAAGAGTTAACTTTACTAATTTGAAGCCAAAATCATGTATTGTTTTTGAAAAGGCCTACGTCACAATAAAACTGAAGATGACAAATTATGAATAAATAAACATCATAAACACGGTGGTTAATAACGTGACTAAGAATTTCAGAAAATCTTCAATAACTTTAATAATACGGGACCAATTTGAATTCGGGTTGAAGCAGAAAAGGTGGGAAAATGCCAAGAATTAGCTGGACGTGATGGAATATTAAAAAAAACAGCTGATAAAAAATTATTGAAGAAATAATTTTGGTTGATCTTCAATAACTTTTTTCAGCTGATTTTAAAAAATCACGACCACGTCCATCTAATATGTAAGGTCTGTCCACCTTCTCTGCTTCCAACCGAATTCAAATTGGTCCCGTATAAACAAAAACATTTAAGATTTTATAAAATTGGTTTATCACGTGATTATCCATCGTGATAAAGGGAAAGTCTTAATTCCTCGGGATGAAAAAAAGCCAACTGTTTGGTCCAAAATGTGGAATTCACGTTCATAAGTACTTTCGCATTTCAACTGTTTCAATGCCACGGCAATCGAGGAAAAGAAATAAACTATTGAAAATAAATTACACATTTTAAACCGGGAATAGACGCAAAAGCTCTGTCTGGCTGTTTAAATGTTACCTTTCTTCCAATGTTTCTGTGATCAAAAGTAAAATAAAAGAAATACTACCAAAATAAATCAACATGAGAAACAGAAAACAAATCAAAAGTATAAGATTATTTTCACTTTTTAACCCTTTCCCATATAAGACCTGGTTTTGACGTCCCTAAAAGGTTTAGGAAAACATTAAGACAAAGCAAGAAACTGCTGATAACCAGCAGTTTCTCCTTTTGCCTCAATATTTTCTGTGCAATATTTTACACAAGTGATATCTTTATCAACATATACTTGCCCGTTCAGGCGGCTTTTGAATTGTGTCACCCTGAACTTTTGCAATTTGGGAAAGGGTTAAATAAATCGTTATGTCAGTAAAGGAAGATAGAAGGACCACAAAAGAAAGACAGGCGGAGCGTTTGCCTCAGTTCTTTTTTCTTTTTCAACAATGTTTGGACTCACCGGACTTCTACAATGGTCCAGCTGAGAATCTCTAGTTGAAATCACTCCAAAAAAAAAACAATACTTATGATAGAACAGGCAGAAAGGAGGACGAGAGGATTACAAACCATATGTTGTTGTTGCTGCTGATGATGAAGAATTTGTGTTGTTGTTGTTGTTGATGGTGGTGTTGTTGTTGTTGTTGTTGAATGAGAATCTCCGAAAATTTTGCTCAATGACTTGAAATGATTCAGGGTTTTTTTCGCATTATTTGGTAAACACGTCGCTTTCAGACTGTTCAAATGGGCTAGTTCCTTTAAGGGTCAACTAAACAGTTTGACAGTGAATTTGTGCCATTGCTGGCTCCAAGTTAAACAAGTTTCTCAATGAAAATTTGTTTTATGTTCTGTTACATCATGATTATAACATGCCATAGGCATAGTTCATTTGACAGAAAGAACAAAGTTGAACACCAAAATCAACAAGACAAGTCGAAAATTTGGCGTTTCTCCAAAAACCAGCAACTTTCTCTAGACAACAAATTTTCTTCTTTGGGATATGCCAAATTAATGTGCACATTCTAATCCAGGTAGTACTACCTTCAAATGTCAATATATCATAGCGGTTTTCATAAAATTCCCCAAAGACCATTCCCGCCCATGCTTTTTCATCAGACGCCATTTGCAAAATCCACCGACTCCTATTCAGTAGTGTTTTGGGGGCAAAAAACAATAGGCAGCGTAAAGAAATTAAGTGCACCTTTAAACCTGATTCATTGTTGATCTTCGAGTATGATACATTACATCGATCGCGTCCTCACCTTCATATAATCGTCGATTCAAATGTCAGTCTTTAGTTTCCGGCATCTTCGGTAGACATCTTGTAAACAGTGGCTTCATACGCGCATATTCGTATCTTTGATAAAAGTTATTTTTCGTGACTATTATCAAGATTTTCAGTTGTAATTATCCTATTTATTATATTTACAAATATCTATGAAATTTGGATCGGTAAATCAACAAAAAAGTTTCGCAAAATTCGGAACTATTTTCAGCGTTATTTGGTTGTGCCGGGAACCAGCATCATCGAATTTGTAAACAGACGGCATACATCGAACAGATCGGCGTAAAAAAACATATTTAATGAATGGTGAGTTGTCAGAAACATTAGAATTGATATTTGAAAGGTGGTGTGCGTATTACAATCCTCCGATTTTCAAAGAATTTGGACTATGCCATTCATAAATATGAAATAATATGCACCGGAAATAGACTCTGTTCATATCTGAAAATTTTTCGAAAAATATTTTATTTAGCAAAGACAAAACGTGCATGCATACTAAATACAATATGCATTCAGTCTCTACACAAATTAATATTTTAAACGACATAACAAATAAAATTATATCGTAGCATAATTTAAGAAATGTATGGTGTAGAGCAACGACCATTACAAATTAGTAGCGTCCGGATAATGTACCATGTTTTTCTTGTTAATTTTCTTTGCAATTACCGAGCAATACAACATTACAACAAAGGGAATGTTATGCTAACTAATAACACAATTCTGATAACAAGATACCTTTAAGATATGTTTGCACTTTTGGAATCGATATGAAAAATGTAAGTGGTGTGTCAATAGAAAAATGGGAAAGGTTATTATTATCATGTGACATATGTCTTCACTGTAGGAGCCATCATTGATTTTATTCAGTTCATCAAATAAAGAAAAATAACAATTTTATTAGAAAACTTACTTTGACTGCTTGAGAACATGGCCAAATTTTTTTACCATACATAGTGTTTAAAAAAAATAGTTCCACCTTGAATTTCATATGAAAAATGAAGAAATGTCCAAAGTTTATTTCGTAAATACATGTTTTTCGAAGAAAGTAACTTCATGTAAGTAGTAGTACTACCAAGTTTAGACCACGGTGTATGTTTGTGTGAAAAACTAGCCAACTTCATTCAAGGATAACTATGTTCTCGGTTTTCCTAGAAGTCGTCCTTTTTCGCAATGTTTTGATTGTGCTTTACAAGGTAAACCAGAATTAAGTTGCTTAACATCTTCTACTCATGTCTAGCTTTAATTTGATATATAATATGGCATATACATGTTAAGAATAAATGCAAAAAATAACTTTGAATTTTGTGTAGATACCGAATTTACCTGAACCTTAACGGACGGACGTGACGTAAATTCGGAAAAACAAATAATATTTCGTGAGTGTTGTTATAAAATGTCGTAACTACGGGTTAATTCAAGCCGTAGTTACGAGATTTTATAACAGCACCGATGGTTTATCAAAATATAACGGTAAATTGAATCTATTTTTAGTCAAAATTCATTGCCATTAGAATGCTGCAGCAGGTGGCAAAGTTGGTATTGATAAGGAAATGATTTGTATACATTTGAATAAAGTCCAGAGAATATCGAGACATAAGCGAAAAGTACTGACCATGGTCAAACTGCGCACCTCGCAGTTTGACAAGGGTCGGCATTTTTCGCAAATTTGATTTTTCTAATAGAGATCGATTTTACCAAGTAACCCGTGACGTAAATTCGGACAAACAATAGTATATCATGGATGTTGTTATAAAATCGCGTAATCACGGCTTGATTCTAGCCGTAGTTACGAGATATAACGGTAAGCCAAGTCTAATTATAGCACAAAATTCACTGCTATTATGTAATCACGAGAGAAAATTGTTGAAGAAACATGTAAAAGGGTCAGACTGCAATACTGATGTGAGTGATGATTTTTAACGCTAAAATCGGATAGGACCAAAATTAAGCTTACAGTCAAAGAGAAAGGGACAAAGTGAGAGGGATAGAGACTACATACAACCAACCTTTTTCCGACAAAATCTTATATCCTTACATCGCTTTTGCGAAAATCCTAATACATATAATATGAACTTTGCAACACTTTTCATTTTACCGCTAAAAGTCCTAAATTCTCCAAATTCCGCAACATTTCAAAAGTGTCCATCCGGCGAATAAATTATATAGTCCTAAATTAAGATAAATTGCCACAAAATCTGTTTCTTTCGTATTTTCTGTCGTTTTATGTCTTACAAAATGTTTCTCTTGCTCTGGCTATTGGACCGATGTAAGTGGACTTTCGCGCCGAAATGACCCTTGGCTGGCGAGACGCACGCTTTTTTCCTGAACTTCGTTTGCTACATTGTATTTATTATAATTATGTGAATAATATATTCATAGATCGAAAGATTAATGGCCTAATTCTATAATATTTCCTTAAATTACTTCAGTCAATTTCAACAAAGTACGCCTGAAGTTACTGATTACGCCGTTAGCATTGGATCCCCGGACCAGAAAAAATCGGTAACAAAGTAGTATTCACAGTCAAAACCTTTCATTTCTTTATAGAGGAAATATTTCTTAACCATTTTCCTAATTTGATTTAATCTTTTACAAACTTTCATATCCACTGGTGGTGAACTCGGACAAAGAGAGGAAGATTTTTCATGAACACAAGGTACAGATACTTCATGTTTAAATGCGCGTTTAAAAACCAGTTTTACTAGTTTGAGCATGTACACAACGATTTGCACGTGTTTATCCGCCCAAAACAATATGGACGAATCGGAGAGACACTTAGAGGCTATTGTAAATTTTGTTATCTTATTTCTCTGACTGATTCTGAAGTTGGTATTGCAATTCTTGGAGTAGAAGTTTTTTTACGATGTGAAAATCGTAGTTAACGTTTTTTGAAGGGGACTTGTACGGTTTATTTATGATACCGTGAACATTTTGTGAACATTAAATATGGATAAATCGTAGGTTTTGTTATAAAATCCCGTAACTACAGCTTCAATAAAGTAGAGTTTGTGACGTTTTAGATTTACACCGACGAAGCACTAGTGTTTGTCCGAAAAAACGTCACTAGGTCTATATATAGTAGATAAAATTTATTCTTTTTCAAAGACGAATCAATGGTATACAATAATCATTTCCAAAACAATAGGCCTATGTGGTATTGCAGCCCCCAATTAGAGGGCTTTCAGTAATGACCACCATATAGATAGTGCTTCGTTTGCCCGTCCGTCCGTTTTTCTACCCGTCCACCAATTTCTCTAGCTGACTGCTCTTGATGTCAAAATACATTAATTTTATATGTTGAGAAGTTAAAATGTGTGTACTAAATAAGAAAATATGAAAGAAAAATATTATGAAAAAAGGGACCAAATTATTTTCAGTATAGATCTATTCTTCTTTGGTTCAATGTTTTTCCAAACCTTTCTAAATGGGGGGGGGGGGGGGGGGGGGGGGGAACTGTTTCGGAAATACATAATGTATTTCATTGCTTCGTCTTTGAATATGGATCAATTTTATCGAGAAAGCAGCGATTAATTTCGGACTACGATGGCATTCCGTAAATGTAAATGTATAAACGTCGCAACTAGAGCTTGTTTGAAGCTGTAGTTACGACATTTTATACCAATACCAACGGTTTATAATCAAAGTGCTGAGAGCACTGTAATTGGACGTCTCTGATTGATTGAGCGGGATTGTACATGAACGAAAGATATTTTATTCATTCTTCTGTGTTTAATTCTATAAGATCGGTTTCGGACATACGAAATCGGCTTTAATACCAGAAAACCCTTCTCAGGCTTCAAATTGATTTGATTGCCGTTTCAAGACAACTGATTTGTCGCTATGAATAATCACTATTAATTTGATTACCAAATTCAATTAAGGCCATGCGATTAGCACTTTTGTCTTCTTGTTTCGGTTTACTATGAGTATTGTCGTCAGTTATACTTTTCATTGATTTTAAAAAGTACGCTACAAAGCAATTTATTCAAAATGTAAGCCAACACGCTACATAAATGAAAGCCGCGATAGCTCACTTAGCAGAGCACTCACCTTGTACTCTTTACACATGTTATATCCGGAAGGCCCTGGGTTCGAATTCTACTCAGACATTGTTCTTTTTAATCATCTTTTTTTATACGCCGCCGGTGGCGGACGTATATTGGCGTCATCTTCTCCGTCTGTCCGTCCGTCCATCCGTCCGTCCGTCCGTCCGTACGTCCGTCCACTTTTCTTGTCAACGCAACTCCTCCTAAGTTTCTGACTGGATCTTCTTGAAACTTGGTCAATGTTATCACCTCAATTGGTAGATGTGCATGAAGGAAGGATTTTATGGTTCGTTGATTTTTGCCAGAGTTATGCCCCTTAAAAACTTAGTCTCTGGGGCTAATTGAAATTGCAGCCTTGTCAACGCAACTCCTCCTAAGTTTCTAGCTGGATCTTAATGAAACTTGGTCAATGATATCACCTCAATTGGTAGATGTGCATGAAGGAAGGATTTTATGGTTCGTTGATTTTTGCCAGAGTTATGCCCCTTAAAAACTTAGTCTCTGGGGCTAATTGAAATTGCAGCCTTGTCAACGCAACTCCTCCTAAGTTTCTAGCTGGATCTTAATGAAACTTGGTCAATGATATCACCTCAATTGGAAGATGTCCATGAAGTAAGGATTTTATGGTTCATTGATTTTTGCCTGAGTTATGCCCCCTTCAATCTTAGTCTCAAGGGCTTAATGATATTTCAGTCTCGTGAACGCAATTCCTTCCAGGTTTTTGACTGGATATTTATAAAAACCTTTTAGTGAACACAACTTTTTACAGGTTTTTGTGTGAATATTTATAAATCCTTGTCAATGTCATTTTTTGTCTCAAGTTTTATAAGTGGCGGCGTATATTGTGACCATGGCACTCTTGTTCGACTTCTATCTCCACCATCGTTGGCGAAAAAACGACCGCAGTGATTTAGAATCGATCTTAACACAAATTCAACGAAATAAAGTAATGAAACGCCGATCATTTACATACAATTCCGCTCAATCAATGAGAGGCGTCTAAATATAGTGCTCCAAGCACTTTGATTTTTATTCCTGTTTAGAGTAAAAAAAGAAAAAAAAACACGGTAGCAGTTTTCCCTGGTTGTGGTTACAAAACAAATTCAATACATACTTTTCCTGAAACAAAATACCAGATGAATTGGAGCACCTAACCATGGATTCCTCATACAAGTACTACCGCAGCATCCTTACATCTACAGATGTGCATAAAAAGAAGAAATTGGGAACGTGCCGTCGGGAAAATGGCAGTGGAGTACAATAAGCAATTTAAATGTTCATATCATTATCAACGAAAATTTGAGAATAGCAATGTCCCTATCTGCAAACATATTCATACGATCATCCAGGTACCATCTGTTGCAGACCCATTGCTTCATCTTCTTAGCTCAATACACGTAAACGGGTCGCTTAAACGAAATAAATACAGATCGCTGTCACTTAGTCTTATACTAGTAATAATCATTGTTGTCATGACCATCGATCAGTATGTAAATAGGTCATGATACTGTCGAATATCAGTGATACAGATGCTGGAGAAAAAAAAAACTCGTAAGAGCAACTATTTTTCTGAATAGGTGGATTTCACTAGTGTCTCATCTGAGGCTGTTAAGATGGAACCCCGATTTGTCATAGAGTCGAACCCGAGTTGCGAAATGAACTCACTCCCCGATTATCAATTTCAAAACCCTGGTTCCAAAGTACGTCTCGTGGAAACCCCGTTCCTTTAAATATGTCAAAGACTTAAACAACAATGATCAAAGAAAAGGAACCTATCATACACAATACGTGCATTAAATTGGGTAATCATTCTAAAATGTGTGTTTTCAGTAAACACATCAAGAAAAACAAACGTTTTACAGAAGAAATAATCCGAACTGGTTTTGAACCAACGGCGTTCCAAATTTCAAACTGAAAAAAGGTTGCGAGGTTAATCCTTTCCCGTTTGAGCTATCGCTGCTGCTGATGATATAGGGTGTCTGTTTACATTATAACCATAGTGTATGCATGTATCGCTTTCTAAAGATCTTACCCTTTACACAATAAATATTACGAAAGTAAAAAAACTACAAGAAAATGATTAAATCGAAAAAAGATCGTAAAGTTGGTTAAGACGTGGCATGAATTGAATCGGCCAATGAATCTTATAGTATTTGTTAGAGAACACATAGAAAGTAGGAAAAGATACGACAGTTTTCCTGTATGGTCGCAAAATCTATTTTGAATTTTGGTCAACTGGCAATTGAGTCTGAGAAAGGTTTTTTTGGTAATGAAAACCCATTTCGCCTGTCCAAAAGTGGTTATAAGAATTGTACGTCCTTTCGGACGTCCAATTAAAAACAGAACAGTAACCAAGTCTATTTTAGCACACAATTGATTGCCATAACCGATATCTCTTATTCATGTGTTCTTCCTATTGATAGGTGCCTAAAAAGGAAAAGTATCATTATCCTTTCCCATGAGTGAAACATTTTAACCCTTTTCCAAACAATGATTTTGACGTAATCTGTCATCAATAATATTGGGAAAAATACAAAAGTCGGAATGCATAGCGACGGAAATTCTCTTGAAAACTGTCTGAAAATTTTTTGGACTGTCATATTTACAAAGTCATTGTACATTAAGTATTAGTGTGGCCTTTCGAAGCAGAACTTAAAAAATATACTACTCAAAATTTGCTAAGGATCACTTTTTTAAATGTTGATATCTTTTTAATAAATCTCCCAACGAATGAGCAAAATGGTTTAAATGTTAGAGTTATCAATTCTGAATAAAATTCAACGATGAATGTTCTGATTCCTTTCTTATATCGATAGTTGTGTGGCATATAAAAAGGGCACCCCTAAAAATGAAAACTTTCGTAGATAGGACAAATCTTACAACTTTTAGAAAAAATCGAAATTTACCATTTTTTGTGCTTCTTCAGCATTTTAAGCGATGTTATAGTCTTCTGCAGCCTTTTATTGCCCTTTAAAACTTCCTAAGCAATAGCTAAGTACTCGCATGGGCACATAGAAATATGCACTTTTAAGCACGTCTTAGAGCTCATAAATGTCCCATGTTACATAATGTTGAGTTTAAATTTTGACTGTTGATTCATATCTAATGCCTCATATGAATTCTGGGTCTTAAAAATGTTATGCCGGTAAATTAAAGTTATAACTTTGGTGATAAGCTCAGGTACGGCCTGTTTGAAAACCATAGTTATCACCAAAACTTCTTCCGCGGGCATTGTTTTGGTGGAGTTAGACTGAAAATATACTGAATGAACCCCCTGAACGGTAAAACATCGTTTGTGTCTTTCCTCGACCCATGGTTTATTGGCAGCAACCAATGAATGGTCATGTGATGAAACTGAAAAAGTCAGTAAATCTGACCACAGCTTATGTTCGCCCACATTGTACTGAAATTACAAAAAAGACATATGGAAATCAATGCAAGGCTTCTGGGAAGACTTATATACCCGACGCATGTAAAGAAAGTTGCTGATAGTAGCCGTAACAGACATTCGTAAATTTTAGTCTTTTTAGCTGTATTTGACTATGGAGAAAGACTGACCCACATGCTCATGGTAACTAAACTTTGGTTTACGAGCAATATCTAGAATAAGAGCTTATACTGAAGAAGGGGTTTAGAATGATTTGTAAGTGAATTGATCGATTTTTATTAAACAAACACGCTGATTTAAAAGGTTGTGGTACACAAATGACATCATTCATGTGACCGATACTACAGGGTGCGGCATTCTAGCTCGATATTTAGCCATGGATCATTTTATTTATGCTTTGAACGATCCGTATGACAATGTTTTAATCACCTGTGCGAATGCAGGATGCATTTTGCGGTCTTGGGACAAGATGGTTAATGAGGTTCCGAAATCTGCCTTGTAAACACAAGAAACTAGAAAGACCTGAAGGTCTTGAGTCGCTCCACAGGCCTGAATTTCTTTTAATATTGAATCTGTGTTTTGACAAGATTTTTCAATACTTGTGGTTCTTACAGCAAAAACAAAGTCAAAAGCAGCAATCATGTGGTCAAAGCAAAAAGAAAGTAAATGATTGACTAAAATATTTTAGGGATGTAATAGAGCGATAATAAAATTGAAAATGTGATTTTGCCAAATTCAAGGACGCATAATTCAGTATGTATATTTAAAATCAAATCGAAAATTAAACACATACAAGATCTAATGGTCACTATCATTCTGTTCAAATTTTATCTATATTAGTCAATATTAGTGGCTTCAAAAGTGGAAAAAGTGTCGAAAACTGAAATTTTGTCAATTTCAAGGGCACATAACATCAGATTGTAACAGTGTGATAATGTTGAAAATTACACATAAGCAAGATCTTGTTGTCAACAAGATTCCTTCCAAGTATCATCTTGATTGGTTAACATTTGTGGTTGTTAGATTGTAAACAAAGTCGAAAAAGGCAATTTTGTCAAATTCAAGGCCCCATAACTCATGATTTAAGGTTCAAATCAAGCTTAAAATTACACACAGGCATCATATAATGCTTATAAGTATTCTGTCCAAGTTTTGTCTTGATTGGTCAATATTTGTAGATTTTAGAGTAAAAATAAAGTCAAAACTAGCAAAATAGAGCCAAAAATGGCAATTTTTTGCAATTTCAAGGGCACATAACTCATGCTATAAAATTCAAATCAAGCTGAAAGTTTTAACAAGGCAAGATCTTATAGTCAGCATCATTCTATCAAAGTTTTGTCTTGTTTAGTCAATATTTGTAGTTGCTAGAGTGAAAAAAAGTCAAAATACTGCCGAAAATGGCAATTCTATCAATTTCAAGGGCACATAACTCATGATGTAAAATTCAGATCAAGCTAAAAATTTTACCAAGGCAAGATCTTGTAGTCAGCATATTTCTGTCAAAGTTTTGTCTTGATTATTCAATATTTGTAGATTTTAGAAGAAACTAAAGTCAAAACCTGCTATTTTTGACATTCAAGGGCAGATAACTCAGGTTATTCTGCTTCAATCCATATTCTTTGAAGGAATCTGAGAGAGGGTCACCCAAGGAGCATTCCTTTGAACTTTGGTTGAAATCCATCCAGTAGTTTTTGAGAAGAAGATTTTTAAAGAAAACGTTTACGGACGCACGCACGCACACACGCACGCACGACAGACACACCGCCATGACAATAGCCCGCTGGCCTGAAAGGCCAGTGGAGCTAAAAACAAGTAAAACATTCACATGCCATTTTAAAGCGTAGATGGATAGTAACTCGTAGACTTTGTGTAGTTTTTGCAAAGAAATAGAGGAAAAATCGTGTTTCAGATAAAAATCTGAAATTTCGCACTATCTATGGAAACACTCATTTCCATGGGTACCTCTTTTGCATGCCTCGTGACAATTTTCTCCAAAGCATCTCAACATTAAAACCTACAAAATCGTACTCATAAATGGTTAATCTACCAAACAAACTAATTTACAGATTAATATTTGAAATTATGTAAGAAATATTAATGTTTCAAAAAGTGATCCTTAGCAAATTTTGAGTAGTATATATACACATAGGTATAAGAATTAAATATATAGAAATAGGAAAGTTCCACCGTCCTAAATTAAAGAAATCACCATGGAAACATGCCCCATGCGTATAATAATATACACAAAAACATGCTAATTTTAATTTTGATTTTAGTTTGTATATCCTATTGGACATTGTATTGTTAAGAGGTTAAACTGAAAATTGAAAAAGAAGAAGTTGTATGACAATAAGCTATACGTTCTGCAACGCCAATTACACAAAACGCGGGAACGACGTCGTATTGTTTGGCGGCGATGTTATAAAGTCATGAAAACAGATCATGAACGTAAACTTTTGTTTCAGGAGAAATGTAGTAAACGTCTTTTTTAACATTTTATCTTTAAGAAATCTAAAATATTGAAACAAATGGATTTAATCATAGTAGCACAAATATACTCCCTGTCATAAGAAAGTAGCCACTTGTCTACTGCAAATGGTCGCCAATTTTAGGATTATTCATAAATGTACTGAAATAAATACAAGATATTGAAGCATGGCAAGTAAATCGAAAACAGTCGAATTACCCCATTAATTAGACTGTTTTCGATTTTCTTGCCATGCTACAATTTTGAGACGATTCCAACACATCCAACGTCTACACGTGACGTCATTCCGACAAGACAACCATTATCGGGACGACTACCTGTGAAATCGACAGAAAAAGGCAAACGTTACAGATAAATTGCTTCCTGGGTTGAGTTCTATCAGCAGAAGAGGCTGAGTAACGGATTAGACCGTCAGTTTCAGACGTCTTGTGATACCCATAGTCTTGCTACAATGTTATTGACAACATAACCTTCAGTGGGTTAGACAGCATCTATTGTTTTCTAAGGACAATTGCATAACATGTATTAAAGGGGCTCATTCTATGTTTTTATGCTTGCGAACTGTTCGGGAACTCGTATTTGTGCATGGAAAAACAATTAGCAATGCTTATAAACCTCAATCTCGGCGAATAACCATCTTTCCTTTGCTATAGATCAATCCTTTACAAGCGTGTTAACACATTCTATTTTTACTTCAAAACAAGACAAGGTCAATGTCAACGAGACACACCTCCGCGGTATTGACACACCGTACAACCGACTGTGTCGATGACTGTGATCTTATTTGCGAGGAATACGTGAAAAGGTTTATTTTGTACAAGCACTGAACATTTATACGCGTATTTATCAACTATAGAATACCAAAGATCCTTTCGTTTATTTATAAAAGTAAATTCATTTGACCTACCATGCACATGACATCAGATGCCGAATCTGTCTTCGCTGACTTTCTACGCAGCCTGTTGTACGGTGTGTTAAATCTCGCTGAGAACAGATGACGTATCTCTGACGTAATTGATTTTTGAAGGTTGGGCATATGTAGCCGTTACAAAACAAAAACAAGAACGTCAGCATGTTATTAATTGACTTGGATGTTTTAATATTTAATAAAGCTCGTGGAGTGCTAACAATGGACATAAATGATCTACCCCTTCAGGTTGGTAATTTCATATGTTATTTCTGGTTTGTAATTATTGTGCCATTTGCATTTTCGACAGCCTAGCTCGTCCCCCTTTAATACCAACGGCGTTCACACTCGAAAATGTCTTGTAAACGCGAATCTTATCCTTATCCACTTTCAGGAATTGTTACGGTAATAACAAGTATAGTAATAAATTGACAATTATTGAAAGTAAAGGATTAAATGTGCACTTGTAAAATTTTATTCATGTACCGTATGCAGTCAATGTGTTAATTAAAAAGGAAATGCGCACTGTTAACTTTTCCCGTTAGCATACTTTAGAATGCATGCCCGTAGAAAGCAATTCAATATGGGTCCTGTCTAGGCCAGTGTCTAATATTCGGGGGGGGGGGGACTAAATTAGATTTGCCATAAGTTTTAAATGTGAAATTATGAAAATTCGGCATTTTTGCCAGCTATGAGGGGGGAGGGGTTGGCTTCAGAGTCCCCCTGTTCGTATGGGCCTGGGATGTGTGAAACAGTGGATCCTCCTTAGAATAAATGGTGATAATGGTAATGACAAACATTACAGTATAGATCTGGAAACGTTCATTTAGGCTTTTGCGACCAACATGGATCCAGATCAGACTTTGCATGTGCACTGTCTGATCATGATCCATCTTGTTCTCATTTAATAGCTTATTCTCCACCTGTACCAAATTTAAGAAGGCATAACGAAAATCTTACCGGTGAAACTCCAAGGTAACGATACAAAATGATGATGATGATGATGATGATGATGATGATGATGATGATGATGATGATGATGATGATGATGATGATGATGATGATGATGATGATGATGATGATGATGATGATGATGATGATGATGATGATGTCATCTAATTGTCATCACCTGTCAGTAATATATCTGAAAGGGGAGTTAGGCAGTACATATTGATATATATTGAAACAAGTACTTGGTGCTCGAATTTGATGCCGGAAATCTATGGTTAGATGCTCAAATCAGTGCGATATTACCGAATAAATGTTTAAATGTGCCGTTAAGTCCAGTGCAATCGATTAATTTATCAAACATGTTCTCATAAAACACCGTAGCTGGAAAAGATAACATCGCAAACATGCTGTAACGTTGTCACGAAGAAACCGCACACTGATTTTCAATGACATGACACCGAAAACTGCCATTTACAGCCTTTATTTGTACATTTGTATGTTTTTTTTTTTTTTTTTGTTTACTTGCAATGCAAATAGATAAACATAAACAGTGATCTATCGTACCATTTCGTGCGGGCGATTAAGATCAACCCACATGATCTCAATATGCGCTTTGTGCACTTGCAATCCGTTTATACCATTTGAAAATAATGATCGATAAAACTGATATTTTCGTGCGTATTATAAATCATATCTAAACTGACGCGATTTAAAAACGCAAAATACGTTTTCATCAACCATTCTTTTCCTATTGCATTGATCGGCACCATATTTTGGGACATGTATGAGAAAATGTATACGCTTCACGCCTCAGTGATTTTGTCGTGTTTTCTGTATACTACCCGGACATCTGAACCGCCCATCACTAAATGCTCGTGTGTCTCGTGCATTCAGACCACATGTTCAATCACTAAGATTTTTTGTGTACAAATTGCCACTTTGATTTACTTATTGAAAACCTACGAGAACAACGAAAAAAATTTGTGTACAAAATGCTGAGGCTTACTTTGCGAAAAAGGAATCGAGTTTTTTGGCTTTTGGTTTACGGGTTTTCGCAAATGGAGGTAGCTAGACGCTTTAATGTAGCCGAATCGACGGTTCCAAGGTTTATGAGACGTGTAAACGACACGGGAAGATTTACAGACGACCCATGTCCCGGTCAGTTGCGTGTAACAGCTGTACGTCAACATAATTGTATACGTTAACGTCACCAACGCAACAGATCTGTGACGGCTCAGTCTACAGCAAATTCTATGGTTGGTAATAGCGAGCGGCCTATACATCACGACATGGTGATAAATCGCCTGTGAAAACACGGGATTCGCTGCCGTCGTCCTGTTCGATGCCATGCCCTTGACTCAACGTGCATTTTGGCATAATCTGACGTCCATTCAGGCATTATTCGTGGCTTTAAAGGCCATTTTCTGTCCTGTTATGTTAACAATTGTAACATTTACAATTTTACATGGCTGTACATCGGTTTTGCAAGATGTAGGAGATACCAATTGTAAAAGTCCTTTTTGCGTTTTTAAATCGTGTCAGTTTACATACCTTAGTAACTTCCATTTAAGTGCATCCTTTAAAAAAAGACGGAAAGAGAAGTAAAACAAAATGCCACGTGTATTGTTTACAAAAATGCGGATGTGCAATGAAGTATCTGTATCTTGTGTTCATGAAAAATGTTCCTCGCTTTGTCCGAGTTCACCACCAGTGATATCCGTTTCGTAGAAACATTGCTTGAAATTGATTTTCATAGTAAAACTATTTTTTTCCGAATGGTTATCCATGTAATCAAAGATAAATCCGTTCAGACTAAATACAAAAAAATAATCCTCTGACAAACAACAATGATTCTGATAAACTTCGTTGGAAAAGAAATATTATACGGATTTAAAATACCCGTCTTTTCTCATATTGTTTTCACAAAAAAAGCCGAACCTCACAACTCCACCGATAACGTTGGAATCTGTCAGTTGAATTTTGATAGTTGCTACAGACGATAAAATATTTGATGCATTAAATAGACTAGACAGCACTGGCGGTCTGGAAGCGCTCCACAGGCCTGATTGTTTGTCTTGTTGAATGCAATTTCAAAGGTTCAGGCTGCCCAAACAAGCAAATGCATGACCAAGCTGAAAATTACAAGCAAGTAAGATCGTATGGTCAGTAAGATTCTGTAAAAGTTCTGTATTGATTAGTAAATACTAATGGTTGTAAAAAAGAAAATAAATACGAAAATATCAATTTTGTAAATTACAAGGGCACATAACTCATGATGTAAAATTCAGATCAAGCTGAAAATCATACCAAGGCAAGATCTCATAGTCACCAACATTCTGTCCTAGTTTTGTCTTGATTGGTCAATATTTGTAGTTGCTAAAGTGAAAACAATGTCAAAATAGAGCCGAAAATGGCAATTTTGTCAATTTCAAGGGCACATAACTCATGATGTAAAATTCAGATAAAGCTGAAAATTATGAAAAGGCAAGGTCTTATAGTCACCAACATTCTATACAAGTTTTGTCTTGATTAGTCAATATTTGTATAGTTGCTAGAGTGAAAACAAAGTCAAAATAGAACCGAAAATGGCAATTTTGTCAATTTCAAGGGCACATAACTCATGATGTAAAATTCAGATCAAGCTGAAAATTATACCAAGGAAAGATCTCATAGTCACCAAGATTCTGTTTTAGTTTTGTCTTGATTGTTAAATATTTGTAGTCGCTAGAGTGAAAACAATGTCAAAATAGCGCCGAAAATGGCAATTTTGTCAATTTCAAGGGCACATAACTCATGATGCAAACTTCAGGTCAAGCTGAAAATTATACCAAGGCAAGATCTTATTAGTACCATCATTCTGTCAAAATTGTGTGTTGACTGTGCCATATTTGTAGATTTAAGAGTAAAAATAAAGTCAAAATCAGTTATTTTTGACATTCAAGGGCAGATAACTCAGGTTATTCTAATTCAATCCAAATTCTTTGAAGGAATCTGAAAGAGTGTCACCCAAGGATCATTCCTGTGAAGTTTGATTAAAATCCATCTGGTAGTTTCTGAGAAGATTTTTAAAGGAAAAGTTTACGGACGGACGCACTGACACACGCACGCACGGACGGACGGACGCACGACGGACACACCGCCATGACAATAGCCCGCTGGCCTGACAGCCAGTGGAGCTAAAAATGATTAGGTTATATATGTAGCATAGAATATATCGATGGAAAGGAGAAACTGCGAATTATCAACAATTTCACTTTTTTTTCTCTAAAAGTTTTCCGATACCAATTTTGTAGGCCTATTATTCATAATGTTAGTTGCAGCACATTTGAACGAAGACTTGTCTAGAATTAAGCAAATAAAAAATTAAAAGGCGACAAAAGAAGAATCTTTTGGCATTTTAAAAATCTGAAAATTTTACTTTTATTTTACAAGAACTTAAAGGGGCTCATTCTATGTTTTTATGTTTCCGAACTGTTCTGGAACTCATATTTGTGCATGGAAAAACAATTAGCAATGCATTAAAACCTCAATCTCGGCGAAAAAACATTCTTCCTTTGCTATAGATCAATCCTTTACAAGCGTGTTTACATATTCTATTTTTACTTCAAAACAAGACAAGTTACGGTCAACGAGACACACCTCCGCGATATTAACACACCGTACAACCGGCTGTGTCGATGACTGTGACCTTATTTGCGAGGAATACGTGAAAAGGTTTATTTTGTACAAGCACTGAACATTTATACGCGTATTTATCAACTATAGAGTACCAAAGATCCTTTCGTTTATTTATACAAGTAAATTCATTTGACCTACCATGCACATTCATGACATCAGATGCCGAATCTGTCTTCGCTGACTTTCTACGCAGCCGGTTGTACGGTGTGTTAAATCTCGCTGAGCACAGATGACGTATCTCTGACGTAATTGATTTTTGAAGGTTGGGCATATGTAGCCGTTACAAAACAAAAACAAGGACGACCAGCATGTTATTAATTGACTTGGATTTTAATACTTAATAAAGCTCGTGGAGTGCTAACAATGGACATCAATGATCTACCCCTTCAGGTTGGTAATTTCATACGTTATTTCTGGTTTGTAATTATTGTGCCATTTGCATTTTCGACAGCCTAGCTCGTCCCCCTTTAATCATATGAAATAATATGTTTAAAAAAATTTAAAAAAAATCTGTTAATTTTAGGAGAAAAGAAGCATGAGTTTATCTCAAGGTCCGACCTTCTTGCCTCGAGAAATCCTCACTTAGTTTAGTCGCTTCGAACCATCCTTACGTCTCTGAATACCAACCTGTCCTCAAGAGCGAAATCTAATAAAAACATCGTGCTGGTTGCACGATAAAATGTAAGAAACACGTGCAATTCTAGTTGAGGTAACTTCGTGTAAGTAAGAGTAAAGCTCACGAATTAAGCCATAAGTATCGCTTGATTGACTTTTAATCAAGGCATGTAAAAGCACTGGACATGTTAAGGAAAATGCACCATGATCATATAACAGATGATTAGAATTTTCTATGTACATACTCTGAATCTGATATCTGGTAGTAAATCAAAAAGTTCTATATGCGACACTGATTAACAGCTCTAAGGACCATTTACACCAAAATCTGGATTCAGAGTATGAAATCTGGTAGTAAATCAACAAAATAAGCTAGTTCTATAGGCGACACTGATTAACAGCTCCAATGCCCATTTGCACCAAAATATGGATTCAGAGTATGATATCTGGTGATAAAACAATAAAATAAGCTAGTTCTATAGGCGACACTGATTAAAGAGATTAAAAATTCCAAGGCCCATTTGCACCAAAACCTGGATTCAGAGTATGATATCTGGAAGTAAATCAACAAAATAAGTAAGTTCTATAGGCGACACTGATTAACAGCTCCAAGGACCATTTGCACAAAAATCTGGATTCAGAGTATGAAATCTGGTAGTAAATCAACAAAATAAGCTAGTTCTACAGGCGACACTGATTAACAGCTCCAAGGACCATTTGCACCATAATATGGATTCAGAGTATGTTATCTGGTGGTATATCAACAAAATAAGCTAGTTTTATAGGCGACACTGATCAAAATCTCCCAGGCCTATTTGCACCAAAATCTGGATTCAGAGTATGATATCCGATGTCTGGATTCAAAGTGAATATCTGGAAATAAATCAATAAATTAAGCTACTTCTATATAGACGACACTTTTTAATACCTTCCATGCCCATTTACACCACAATCTGGATTCAGAGTATGATATTTGGTAGTAAATCAACAAAATAAGCTAATTCTACAACCACAGGCTCATTTCCTATAAAATCTGGATTCAGAATATGATACGTGGTAGTAAATCAAAAAAATAAGCTAGTTCTATAGGCGACACTGATTAAAATCTCCCAGGCCCATTTGCACCAAAATCTGGATTCAGAGTATGATATCTGGTAGTATATCAACAAAATAAATTAGTTCTATAGGTGACACTGATAAACACACCCCAGGCCGATTTGCACCAAAATCTGGATTCAGAGTATGATATGCGGTAGTAAAACAACAAAATAAGCTAGTTCTACAGCTCCCAGCCTCAATTCCACCAAACTGTGGATTCAGAGTATGATACTGGTATCTGGTAGTAAAGCAACAATATGAGCTAGTTCTATAAGCGATAGTGATTGACAGCTCCCTGGCCCATTCGCACCTTGCCCATTTGCACCAATATCTGGATTCAGAGTATATCTGGTAGAAAATCAACAAATAAGCTACTTCTATAGGCGACACTGATTAACAGTTCCCAGGGCCATTTGCACCAAAATATGGATTCAGAGTATGATATCTGGTAGCAAATAAACAAAGAAAACTAGTTCTATAGGCGACACTGATAAAGAACTCCCAGTTCCCTTTGCAACGAAATCTGGATTCAGAGGATGATAATATGGTAATCAATTAACCAAATAAGCTACTAGTTTTATAAGCGACATAGATTAACAGCTCCCAGACCCATTTTCACCAAAACTTGGATTCAGAGTACGATATCTGGTAGTAAATGATCATTATAAGCTAGTTCTATAGGCAACACAGATAAACAACTCCCAGGCCCGTCTACACCAAAATCTATATTCAGAGTATGATATCTGGTCGTAAATCAACAAAATAAGCTAGTTCTATAAACGACACTTATTAACAGCTCCCAGGCCTATTTGCACCAAAATCTGGATTAGGAATATGATATCTGGTAGCAAATCAACAAAATAAGCTAGTTCTAAAGGTGACACCGATTAAAAGCTTCCATGCCCATTCGCACCACATTCTGGATTCAGAGTAAGATATGTGGAAGTAAAACAAAATAAGCTAGTTCTATAGGCGCCACCGATTAACAGCTCCCCGACCCATCTGCACGAATATCTGAATTCAGAGTATGATATCTGGTCGTAAATCAACAAAATATGCTAGATCTATAAGCGACACTGATTAACAGCTCTCATGCCCATTTGCCCTAAAATCTGAATTTCGAATAAGATATCTGGTAATAAATCAAGAACAAGAGGACCATGATGGTCCTAAATCGCTCACCTGACAAGAGTGATAATGGCAATTTTGTCAAATTCAAAGGCATGAAACTTATAAGGACTTTTTGTTTGGAAACAATTAAGAAATAATTTTGTTCCAATCGATCCTGTAAGGTTGGGTATGAATTAGCACAATTGTTGAGTTAGTTAATTTTCAACAATTATTTCATGATTTCACAATATACAACATAGGGCTAATTTTCAAAGCATACTGATCTGTTAGAGATTGATCATTTATGATAGGCTCAATTAACAAGATTTTGTCTGTGATTGATAGAATTTAGTGAAAGATTACCATCTGATAAGCTAAAGCTAATCCCTTATTTGTTTACATAAGATAAACATGGGGCCAGCCTGAGAGCAACAGATAAGGGAAATAGAAAATTGGCCCAATGGTTTATTTTTAAAGAATTTTCTTATGATTTCTCTTAGTCTGATAAGCCCTTTTGACCAATGGAAAAATTTGTGAACACATTTTGAATAGAGTAACTCAAGGAACATTCCAGTAAAGTCTGGTTCAATTGGGCACAATGGTTGATTTTTAAAGAATTTTCTTATGATTTCTTTAAGTCCGATAAGCCCCTTCTTCCCTGCCACACCCACATTTTTTGACGAATCAAAAATCAGCGAAAAAGTTTTGAGAAGGGTCACTCAAGGAACCTTCCAGCAAAGTCTGCTTCAATTGGGCACAATGGTTGATTTTTAAAGAATTTTCTTATGATTTCTCTAAGTCTAATAAACCCCTTTCTCCCTGCCACAGTCACAGTTTTTTACAAATGAAAAAAACTGTGAACAAATTTTGAAAAGAGAGACTCAAAGAACATTCCTGCAAAGTCTGCTTAAAATTGGCCCATTGGTTGATTTTTAAAGAATTTTCTTATGATTTCTCCAAGTCTGATAAGCCCCTTTCTCCCTACCAAGGCCACAATTTTTTACAAATAAAGATTTGTGGTCAAATTTTGAAAAGAATGACTCAAGGCACATTCCTGCAAGGTCTGGTTCAAATTGGCCCAATGGTTGATTTTTAAAGAATTTTCTTATGATTTCTCTAAGTCTAATAAGCCCCTTTATCCCTGCCACGGCCATGTTTTTTTTTTTTTTTCAAATGTAAAATTTCTGAACAAATTTTGAAAAGAATGACTTAAGGCACATTCCTGCCAAGTATGGTTCAAATTGGCCCAATGGTTGATTTTTAAAGAATTTTCTTATGATTTCTCCAAGTCTGATAAGCCCCTTTTTCCCTGCCACGGCCACAATTTTTGGCAAAAAAAAATTGCGAACAAATTTTGACAAGAATGACTCAAGGCACATTCCTGCAAAGTATGGTTCAAATTGGCCCAATGGTTGATTTTTAAAAAAAATTCTAATGATTTCTCTAAGTCTAATAAGCCCCTTTCTCCCTGCCACGGCCACATTTTTTGACAAATATAAAAATTTGTGAACAAATTTTGAAAAGAGTGACTCAAGGAATATTCCTGCCGAGTTTGGTTGAATTGGGCCCAATGGTTGATTTTTAAAGAATTTTCTTATGATTTCTAGTCTGATAAGCCCCTTTTTGCCTGCCACGCCCACATTTTTTGACAAATCAAAAATTCACGAACAAGTCTTGAAAAGTATCACACAAGGAACATTCCTGCCAAGTTTGGTCAAAATTGGTCCAGTGGTTTAGGAGGAGAAGATGTTGAAAGAAATTGTGAACGGACGGACAGATGGACGGACGGACGGACGGACGACGTACAAAAAGCGACCACAATAGCTCACCTTGAGCACTTCGTGCTCAGGTGAGCTAAAAATAAGCTTGTTCTTTAGGAGATACTGATTAACTGCACCAAGGCCCATTTGCACCAAAATCTGGATTCAAAATTTGATATTGGCAATAAATCAACAAAATAAGCTAGTTCTATTAGTCCATGAGCCAGGACCCGAATTTTGGCCGATTATTACCACTCAGAGGGAGTAAATCTTTTTGCCCTTTTTGATTAGTCTGATATCTGAGGGTATTGTTTCACTATGATAGCAATGCCAGAATGGTAGCTTATGCCTCGAAAAACACTTATTTTTAGAGGTACCCTTTACTCACATCTTTTTCTTCGAATTTCTGATGAAATAAAACATGCATTGGTTCAGCCCCAAACATTACTCTTTTTTACAAAATTCTTGGTTTATAATTGGGATAAAGGATAAAACAGCACATTGAGAAAGTTTACAGTGGTCTAAACTGTCATTTATTGCATTCTTTTAGTGTACACAGAGAACCTCGAACTTTGACTCGAATTCTAAGGGAACATCGGCAAATAATAGTGCTTTTTGGACAAATAAAGCCATTTTTAAATCTGTTTGCACCCTGTTATTTGTCTAATATCTAAATGCAGTGTTTCGCTATGATATCAATGTCAGAATGGTAGCTTATGCCCAAAAAACACTTGTTTTAAGGGGTACCCTTTACTCACAAAATTGTCTTCTGACCTCTGGTGAAACAAAACATGCATTAGTTTAGTCCTGAACATTACTACTTTTGCAAAGCTCTTGATTATTAATCGTGATAAAGGATGGGGAAATGCAATGAGAAGTTTAGCAGTAGTCTAAATGACATTTGTTTAATGCTTTTAGTGTACGCAGAGAACTAGATACTTGGGACTCAAATTCCCTAGGGAAAAGTAAATAATAGTGCATATTGAACAGATTACGCCAGTTTCGTGTCGTTTTGCATTTTCGGAATTGTCTGTTATCTTAGGACATTGTTTCCTCATTATATCAATGTCAGAATGGTAGCTAATACTCGCGAAAAACACTTGTTTTTAGGGGTACACTTTACTCACAAGTTTTTCCTTTGATCTCCGGTGAAACAAAACAAGCTAAGGTTCGGCCATTTGTATTAACTCCAAATTCTTGATTTTTAAATGGACATAAGGTTTGGAGAAGCATATTGAGAAGTTTTACATTTGTCTAAAATGTCATTTGTTGTGTGATTTTAGTGTACACAGAGAACTATCACTTACACTCGAATTTTCAGAAAAAGAAACAACAAAGAATGTTGCTTTTTGGAAAGTAAAGGCTGTTTTGTTATCCAAATGAATTTTAAATTAGCACATAATTAAAAGTAAATTCTTCATTTAATGTTAGATTACTTCAAATCATGAAAGCATACACAGTACAAGTAACTATACCAACCACTGTTTCATGCTAAATACGTAGAGACCCATGTATTATTTGATAGAGTACACAGAAAAGCTAATTCATCATGAGATGAAAGAAGACAAAGAGAGGGAGAATAATTTTAATTATGAAACTGAGTTAGTTGGAGCGAATGGCATTGTGAGATTTTTTTGTGAAATCGTTCTGATAGATAGCCTGTACCGAAACAATTTTTTTATCCATATAGATTAGGTGTTTAATGTAACTCGGTGAGTCATCTATTAGTGTTTCAATAGAGTCAATACGGCTGTATCGTATATAAATGAGTTCCCCTAAAAAGCCCCTCCTCTTTTTGTCTTAAAACTCAATATTTGCAGTGGAAGGATAGACAAAGTGCTCCCTGGTACATTTGTGCAATGCATACACAAACTACATTATAACACATGATGAAAAATTACTTAAGTTAATGCGATTACAAGCAGCTCACATGCTTTTCCCGTTTTATTTATTTGGGAAGAAAAGAAAACCTTGAAATTAAGGCGAGAGTGATTACACAAAATGTTTTGCAATGTATCCTTTAAGCTATACAGCACATATAATGTATGGAAAATTGGAAATTGTGTTTGTCATTTTGTCAGGTATATTATCATGCTAAAAATACAACTGTGGGGACTTTTTCATTCTGATGTTAACACGGATAAACATGTTGACCATGCGTTATCTAATTCAAATTCATATTCGTGTGTACATATGGTCTAATCATACATGTACACTGTACTTGACTTCAACATACGAAATGGTTCGAGGAAAAGGAAACAACACAAACAACACGGATACAGTACTGTCAAGCATCTTTGCCGAAAGAAAAACGTTACAAAATAGCTTTTTGAAGCCAAACAGTCCCGGAACTGATCAATGATCAAGAAATAAAACCTTGTAACAATTACGCATATAATCAAATGAAGCCGGTTGCTATTTGACGTAATATGCTAATCCAGCAATGTAAGATATTATATAGTTAAACGGAATTACTAAAGAATGAAAATGGAAAAAATGACTTGAAAATAAATGACAACGCTAAACTTAGAATATGTTATACCGATTAAATAGATGCTGGAAAACAAATTGATATTTACAATACAACATAACAATGTCAAGTCGCATCATACAGAATTAAAAGGGACAGTAAAGAAAGCAAGAGTCGCTACACGATTGATATGAAGTGATACAAAGAAAGCAATGCTGATGTTTTGCATTCGAAGCAAATTATTGAAATGTAGTATCATGACATTTGGAGGAGGAGCGGAGGAGCGGAAAATGCCGTCTGAAATACATGATAGTTATTGCTATCAGGGATGTTAAGTGCTTGCGAGAATTCTTTTATCCCGCCATTCATTTCTTAGTAAAGTTTCTTACTTGTAGAAGGACAAAACCAAATAACCAGTGGTCTTAGTTTAATTTATGACAGCATATGTTCATTCACACTTGTAAAGTTCTAAGCGTTCAAAGTACACAATCAGCAAAACTCCCTATTATGCCATAAACCGAAGCTATACAGATATTTACTAGAAAGCACATCACCATGGATAAGTTTAAAAAAAAAAGAATAGCAGATTTAGACAGATTGTACCTAGGAAAGACATTTTCAAGCATTCAAAAAGTTGTTTTTAAAATTATATGTGGTTATATTCACTGTATAAATACATTTTTATTAGGAGTTGGAACCAAATTCAGAATTGCTTTCCCCGCGATTTTCAGAGTTTCTTTCTTTCTTCAGGCGTTCCTTTGAACGCATTTATTTTACATCGATTGGGAAGCAAGTTTCTTCAACTTATTTTAATCTCTCTCGATTTGATGTAAGTATATGTACAAGTCCGAACACTCACATGATATTGTCGACTTGTCAACGTTATCAAATGACCCAGAAACATAGATCACTGTCGAGTTTTTGCATTTCATTTTCTTGTTATCGTGCAAAAATTACTGTTTTTTGCAACACGTGATAAAAGCTACCAAGTCGAAAGGCTCTTTGATGAAAAAAATGAAAATATGTTGAAGTTTATTTCAGTACCATTTTAAATCATGCATCTCAATTTAGCATAAATATACCCGTCTTTAGGTTAACTCACTCGTATTGGAATATGTAGTTATACATGTACACGAAACTAGGGACAACGAAAGGGCTTTCATTCTTTCTCTGTCCCCTCCCCCTAATGGAAATCACACAATTATTGATGACATTAACACGAAGGCAACTCTAAAAATGATTCTTAAGGAGAGTATTCAATAATACGTTCGTCGATATGTTAATCTACTCGTGGATTTACATGTAGGCTTTATCGTGCAGAAGGATCATTGCCGGAGCAGTCCTAACATTAGTATGAAACTTTTTTGCAATCTGCAGACACTTTAAAGGCTGTGTTGATGAAGAAATTTTTATCAGTGCTATTTCTTAGAATCCGTGCCAAATCAATATAATAGACAAAAATATAACGTATTTAATCTGTTCAAGTCAAACATTATTATATTACTATAGACCGTAATGCTGTAGTTAATGTAGGAAGAGCTGAGATGACAAGAATTTACTAACAGACAGATATAGAGACATGTACGTACATGGGCGGCGATTTGATATAATGTAACACGACCATTGGGCTTAAAACTGCTCTTCTTTTCACGTGTCCAGACTCAAACTCAATACAAAATGTACAGACGTTTGTTTGTTTTTGTTGTGTTTTTTGCAATGATTGTGGTTTTGCAGCAAATCATAAACTATGTCATCTTTTTTTAAAGACAAATTAGAGATAGACAGTTCGTAGATTTAACAAAGAAATGTATTCTCTGCGTACACCCTAAATATCTTTTTTTTCTTCCAAACCTTAATCGTATTCATGAAAAATGAAACAGGTATCCATTTCACAGTTTTCTAATCTTTTAACAAGAAATAGTTGTAATATATGCGTAAGAATACGCTCATACTTAACGTGTCCAGATGATATATAAATGTGCAAAACGTAATTTAAAGCTACTATTTCCCAGATTTGGACCAAAAAATTGTCAAATACAAACGAAATGTACACTTTTTAAGCTTTATATGACCTGATTAAATGATTACGACAAACTATTGAAGCAACGACTCATTTTTTCGCAATTTGATACCAAATTCATGAAGCGATGTCGAAAGTAGGTCAAAACAGTAGGACATGCGACTTTCTTAAATGACGTCACAGCATACATGATGACGTCATATTGAAATTCAAGTATGAATCTCGTTTGAATCATGGTCCGCGCTGTATGCGCATGCGCAACAATTTAAAAATAATTCTAACCCCATCAGTGATGGGGTTGAATTTAGGTTTGGATTCTCCCTAAATTCAGCTATCTGTCTTGTAATTTCGGCTCATTCTCTGTCTGAATCGCATATTATTAACCATCCCGAGGTGGTCAACACAAAAGTTTTGCATATTTTTTCAAAAAAATTCATTTTTTGCAATTAGACCATCTGTTACCGTCGCCCTTTAAATCATCAATTCATTATATCAACCGCAGGCTATATTTCAAAGCAAATGACACTTGCTTTAAATGCCCATTTATTAAAAGAATGATGTTTTGTACTTAGAAATAAATCAACGAGTTATTTTGTATATATAATGCACAATTATAAGGTTTAATATAGGTTGGTGTATTGACATAAGAGTTTGTCGCCTTGTATTAACACTAGAATTACCCTATTTAAAAATCTATTAATTTGGTTGCGAACGACATAATTCATACAAATATATGATATTTATTTCATTACAAATATATGATTTTCTAGTGTAAGACTTCTAATTTAAATCAAATCAGGTGTTCATTGTTGAATAAAGTTAAAATAAACGTGCATGTGAGTTCAGTTTTGTTTAGTAATGTAAATTCCCGTTTTTGCACCGAATTCTTAATATTTGTACACAAAACGACCACCTAATGCTTTAAACAATGTTTTGGAATAAATTGGGAACACTGGCAATGCAAAAGGACCACCAAAACAGCTTGAAACACTGATAATCCGTATTCAAATGTAGGTACGAACATTTCAGGGTACGAATCGGCCATTTTTTCTTTTGTCTCTCGGGGCTCTTTCCAAGGTTTTTGTGTCACGAATCTGGCTTTAATCAATTACTAGACATCAAAAATTATATTTGTGAGTCCTTATATGTAGCAAGATGCATTTTGGCTTCTGAAAAGTGAAAAACTGTCAAACAAAAATGCGTGTATTACGTTCGACGAAGGGGCCGGTATATTGTTTTCTGAATTATAGTCTAGAAAGGTCATATAACTTAGTTTTGATAAAATGAGACTGAAACTAAGTTCCCAAATATTGTTTGGGCATAGAACAAATTCACGAACGACTTTTTAATTTATCATACACGTCCGAAAGAAATCGCATCAACTTTTTCATTTGTAACAGACTAGAAATAGGGTGGGTTCAGAAAATGGTGATTTTCTCGGCATAAGCTACCAATTTCGGACTGCTATCATACCAATTAGTTAACTACACATATCAAAGTAATCAGAAAGTACAATAAGAATTACTCCCTCCAAGTGGTAATAAAAAGTTGTCTGGCTCATGGACTATATTGGTGACACTGATTTATAGTTCGCATGTCCATTTACACCAAAATCTGGATTCAGAGTATGATATGTGGTAGTAAATTAACATAATAAGCTAGTTCTAATGGCGACACTGATTCACAGTTTGTGTGCCCATTTGCACCAAAATCTGGATTCAGAATTTGATATTGGTAGAAAATCAACAAAGTAAGCTAGATCTATTGGCGACATTGATTAACAATTCAAATGCCCATTTGTACCAAAATCTGGATTTAGAGTATGATAGCTGGTAGTAAATCAACGAAAAAAGCCAGTTCTATAGGCGTCACTAATTAACAGCTCCCGGGTCAATTTGCAAAAAAAAAAAATCTTGATTACGAGTATGATATCTGGTAGTAAATCATGTAGTTTTAGAGGCGACACTGATTAACAGCTCCCAGGCCCATTAGCCTCAAAATCTGGATTTAGAGTATTCTGGTAGTAAATCAATAAAATAAGCTAGTTCTATAGGCAACACTTATTAAAAATTCCCAGGCTCATTTGCGCCAACATCTTGATTGAGATGATGGTTCCATGTAGTAAATCAACAAAATACGCTAGCTCTTTATGTGACACTGATTAACGTACAGCTCACATGCCCGTTTGCACCAAAATCTGGATACAGAGTATGATATCTGGTAGTAAATCAATGAAATAAGCTAAATCTATAGGCGACACTGATTAACAGCTCCCACTCCCATTTGCACCAAAAATTTAGATTCAGAGTATGATACCTGGCACACTAGTAAATCAACAAAATAATCTATATATGGGCGACACTGATTAAAAGCTCCCAGGCCCGTTTGCTCCAAAATCTCGATTCAGAGTATGATATATGGTAGTGAAAATCAACAAAATATACTATAGTTTTATAGGCGACGCTGACTAACAGCTACCAGGCCCATTTGCACCAAAATCTGGATTTCTCGTGTGATATAATGGTAGTATATAAAACTAGAAGACCTGAAGGTCTTGAGTCGCTCCACAGGCCTGAATTTCATGTAATATTTAATCCAAGTTTTGATTAGATTGTTCAATGCTTGTGTTTCATAGAGCTAAAAGAAAGTAACAAAACTAGATTGTTCACAATGTGTGGTTCTTGAAGCAAAGAAAGTAAAATTACATGTTTGCCATTTGAGAAAGGGTAAAAGGAAATGGGAGAACATTCTAGCTTAGGATGTCACAAGCAATTAAATTTTTCCTTCTTCCCAGCAGATCTAAATTAACAGAACATTGATTACTCCAAAATATTTCATATTTCTAAAAATAGATTTTGAGCTAAAAATAGATTCTGGGAAAAAACCTTTTCCAAAAATAATGCAAATGGCTGTCAAACCTGAATTTCTTGTAATATCAAGTACAAGTTTTGACTAGATTTTTCAATATATGTTGCTCTTAAAGCAATTACAAAGTAACTAGAAAGCTGAAAATACATTCATATAAGATCTATTAGTTACCAAGCTTTGCATCAGTCTTTATTAGAGTGAGTTTGGCTGTTAGAGTGAAAAAAAAGTCACAATTAGCAATTTTGTCAAATTGAAAGGCATATAACTGATGATTTTATATTCCTATCTAGCTAAGAATCACACTAAAGCAAGATCCTAACTTCACCTACATCTTGTTTAAGTTTTGACCTGATAATTCAATATTTGTGGGAGTAAAGAGTGTAAAATCAAAGTCGAAAACAACAATTTTGTCAAATTCAAGGGCAGATAAATCATGATTTAAGATTCATATGAAGCTGAAAATTACACCAACACAAGATCTTATGGCCAGTAAGATAATGTGAAAGTTTTATGTTGATTGGTGGATATTTATGGTTGTTTGAGTAAAAATAAGGTAAAAAATGGTAGTTTTGCCAATTTCAAGGGCACATAACTCAAGACGTAATATTCAGATCAAGCTGAAAATTGCACTCAGGCAAGATCTTATCAGCACCAACATTCTGACCAAGTTTTGTTTTGATTGATCAATATTTGTAGTGGTTAGAGTAAAAACAAGTGAAAACAGCCGTTTTTTAATTCAAGGGCAGATAACTCCAGACTTTATGGTTCAATCAGAATTAATTGAAGGAATCTGATAGAAGACCACCTAAGGATCATTCCTGTGAAGTTTGATGGAAATCCATCAAGTAGTTTCTGAGGTGAAGATTTTTAAAGAAAAAGTTGACGACCGGACGCACGCACGCACGCACGACGGACACAATGCCATGGCAATAGCCCGCTGGCCTGAAGGCCAGTGGAGCTAAAAAATAAGCTAGTTCTATAGACGACACTGATTAACAGCTCCAAGGCCCATTTGCACAAAAATCTGGATTCAGAGTATATTATCTGGTAGTAAATTAACGAAATAAGCTAATTCTATAGGCAACACTTATTTGCAGCTTCTATGCCCATTTGCACCAAAATCTGGATTCAGAGTATGATATCTGGTAGTAAATCAACAAATAAGCTAGTTCTATAGGCGACACTGATTAGCTCCTAAGCCCATTTACATTTAAATCTGGATTCAGAGTATCATATCTGGTAGAAAATCAAGAAAATAAAGTAGATCTATAGGTGACACTGTTTAACTACTCCCTGGCCCATTTGCTCCTAAATCTGGTTTCACAGTATGAAATCTAGTAGTAAATCAACAAAATAAGGTATTTCTTTAGGCTACTCTGATTTATAGCTCCCAGGCCCATTTGCACCAAAATCTGGATTTAGAGTATAATATCTGGTAAGAAATTAACAAAAAGCTAGTTCTATATGCGACACTGATTAGCAGCTTCCATGCCCATTTGCCCTAAAATCTGGACTCAGTCTATGATATCTGGTAGTAAATTAACAAAACAAGCTTGTTCTGTAGGCCACACTGATTAACAGCTCCAACGCCTATTTCCAACAAAATCTGGATTCAGAGTATGATAGATCTGTTAATAAATCAACAAAATAAGCTAGTTCTATAGGTGACATTGATTAACAGTTTCCAGGCCCATTTGCACCAAAATCTGGATCCAGAAAATGACATCTGGTAGTAAATTAACAGATAAAGCTAGTTCTATACGTGACATTTTAGAATTAGACAGCCCTGGCGGTCTGGAAGCGCTCCACAGGCCTGGTTGTTTGTTTTGTTGAATACAATTTCAAAAGTTCTGACTGCACAAACAATCAAATGCATGACCAAGCTGAAAATTACAAGCATGTTAGATGGTATGGTCAGTAAGGTTCTGTTAAAGTTCTGTATTGTTATTGGTTAATACCTATGATTGTAAAAGTGAAAATAAAGCCGAAAATGGCAATTTTGTCAATTTTAAGGGCACATAACCACGGTGGGGATTGTGCATGCTGGGATGGGTAAATCTACGGACAAATTTGCCTCGCTTCAGGTAAGACATTTTGCAATAACTTCCTTATTTCTGCGTCAATTCAAAAACGGTTTGATGCATGTACCCCACTTACTGAGCTCTTTCCTCCGATGTATGCTTTACACGAAACCATTTTGTACTTTTTGCGAAAAGTGATCCCAACCGACCAGAAAAACGACAAAAAATCTGATCGTTTTTCAGCTCAGTTGGGATCAATTTTTGGGAAAAATATGGGGAGTTCAAATAAGTAATACACCTGAGGAAAGCGCTCAGTAAGGCGGGGTACATGCAACAAACCGCTTGAAAATTGACACAGAAATAAGAAAATTATTGCACAATTTCTTACCTGAAGCGTGGCTTATTTTGCCGTAGTCGTTATCATTTCGTTTTCTGGTCAGTTGGGATCAATTTTTGGAAAAATTAAAAGGATACCATAAATAATCCATGTATCCGAGGAAAGAGATTTTCAAGGCGGGGTACATGCAACAGACCTTTTGAAAATCGACAAAGAAATAAAGGAGTTATTGCAAAATATTTGACAAGATTCGAGATTATTTTTGTCCGTATTCGTTATCCATCCCAGCATGCACAATCCCCACCGTGATAACGCAAGACGTAAACTTACCAAGGCAAGATCTAATGATCACCAACATTCTGTACAAGTTTTGTCTTGATTAGTAAATATTTGTAGTTGCTAGAGTGAAAACAAAGCCAAAATAAAGCTGAAAATGGCAATTTTGTCAATTTCGAGGGCACATAACTCATGATGTAAAATTCAGATCAAGCTGAAAATTATAACAACGCAAAATCTTCATCATTCTGTCCAAGTTTTGTCTTGATTGGTCAATATTGTAGTTGCTGGGGTGAAAACAAAGTCAAAACGGCCATTTTTGAAATTCAAGGGCAGAAAACTCTAGACTGTCTTCTTCAATCAGAATTCTTTGAAGGAATCAGAGAGAGGGTCACCTAAGGATCATTCCTGCGAAGTTTGATTGAAAACCATCCAGTAGTTTCTGAGAAGATTTTTAAAGCAAAAGTTTACGGACGGACCGACGGACGCACGCACGACGGACACAGCGCCATGACAATAGCCCGCTGGCCTGTCGGCCAGTGGAGCTAAAAATTAATTTGGTCTAATAGCAATGAATTTTGTGCAAAATACAGCCCTGGTTTACCGTTATGTTTTGATAAATCGTCGGTGTTGTTATAAGATCTTGTAACTGCGGCTTGAATCCAGCCGTAGTTACGAGATTTTGTAACACCACCCACGAAATACCATTCGTTTGTCCGAAATTACGCCACGGTTAACTGGATAAAACTGTTCCCTGCTCTCCAGCCAGTGGTTGGGTAAATGAGACTAGAAAGCTGTTGCAAAGCGGAAAAAATACCCCCACTTGCGCCTTGTCACTGAAAAAGTGCTATATGTCAAACTGTTTTTAAGTTGGAGCACAGAAACGGATTTTAAACAAGTCCATTCGCAACCTTGATCTTTGACCTACATGACCCAAAAACAATAGGGCACATCCTTGGGTCAAGGGTAACAACTGTGTAGTTTCGAGGTCCTAGGTCCAACGGTTCTTGACTTAGAGCATGAAACGGATTTTAAACAAAGTCCAATCATAACCTAGACCTTCATGACCCCAAAACGACAGGGCATCTCCTTGGGTAAAGGGTAACAACTGTGTAAAGTTTCATGGTCCTAGGTCACATGGATCGACTTAGAGCACGGAAACGGATTATAAACAAAGTCCAATCGTGACCTTTGACCTTCATGACCCCAAAACAACTAGAACTGTCGCAAAGCTGACAAATACCTCCCACGAGCGCCTTTTCAACTAAAAAGTGATACTGGACAAAAGGTTCTTTAGTTTGAGCACGGAAAAGATTTTAAACAAAATCCAATTGTAACCTTGACCTTTGTGACCCAAAAACGATAGGGCACTTCCTTGGGTCATGGGCAACAACTGTGAAAAGTTTCATGATCCCAGTTGCAGGTCAAACGGTTCTCGAGTTAGAGCACGGAAACGAAAAAGTCTATGGACAGACGGACGGACAGACAGAAAGACATGGTGAAACCAATATTCCCCCCTCTGCTTAGTAGGTGGGGGTATAATATGGCACCTCCTTGGGTCAAGGGCAACAAGTGTGTAAAGTTCCATGATCCTACGTCAAACAGTTCTCGACTTGCAGCACAGAAACGGATTTTAAACAAAGTCCAATCGTGACCTTGACCTTCATGACCCAAAAAAAATCAGGCACCTCCTTGGATCAAGGGCAACAAGTGTGTAAAGTTTCATGATCCTGGGTCAAACAGTTCTCGACTTAGAGCTAGGAAATGGGTTTTAAACAAAGTGCAATTGTGACCTTGACCTTCGACCTTCAAGATCCAAAAACATTAGGGCACCTCCTTGGGTTATGGGCAACAACTGTGTAAAGTTTAATTATCCTAGGTCAAACGGTTCTCGAGTATGGAAACTAAAAAGTCTATGGACAGATGAATTGACGAACAGACAGGCAGACATGGTGAAACCAATACGAGGGACGTTCAATTAATTTTGGGACTGGGGTTCTATAAGCCATAGTTATGTCGCAATTCAATTTTAAGTTTCTTCAATCCTTCGAAGTAATCTTCTTTGACACCCACACACTTCTGAAATTTTGAGATCCATTACTTATATGCCAATAAATGGGCCTCTTTTGGAACACCCCTCAGACACTGGTAAATTGCAATGCTTATGGAACATGAAGGCCGATACAGACAACCAGAGGCTTTTTCGTCACCATGTGGAACACAAAAAAGCCACACGGGCTTAAGCCCGGCCATAAGGAAAGATTAAGACGCTGTGCAACATGTGTCTCTTTCAGGAAGTCTTGGACAAGAGGACCCCTGTGGACAGCTCCGTTGTCATGGATTTGGTACATGCCTCTTTAGCCGGTCCTAGACCTGCTCTTTTCGTGATATTTCTTTACTTTCGCCGACATACATTTCTTGTATGAATGACAGGCTATAGTGGTACTATTTGAAACAGTAATTTGAACAATACACCCGTTACATTTGAAAATTACCGCATAAAAAACTTTTCCGCGCTTTTATTTTTTTGCCTTTTACGGACATTGCCTGATCTTTTCACAACCATTGCTTGCTATTGACACGCCATTGGTACTCATAATAGTAGATTATTGTTCAATCAAATGTATAAAGCTCAGAAATCCCACATTTGTTGCATTTATTGCATTATTTCAAAATATATTTTGCACGGGTGGCTCTCTGTCCTTTAGGCAGCATGTGGGGACCCAATGGGCATAAACCTTTCTGTGTTTCAACCCTTTCGTCAAAATCGTATTACATGTCCCCGATGAAACACCAACTTTATCTGCTATTTCTTGTACACTGAACCATGCGTCTTGTTCGGTCTTGTCGGAATCTACAGCAACGTTTGCTTTGGTACTAGCTCTACCCGGGTTGCCTGAGAGGGGGGCATCATTCAGTCCAGTTTTACCAATTTTCATTTTTATTATCTTGCTAAAAACTGACGTATAATCAATGTTCGAATGTCCACGAATCTAATATAGTTCATTATATACATGTGATGCAGATATTACAAAGCCTATGCAACCTTTAATGTAGACCCGTACATCCTACTTCAGTTCGTTTTCCATTTTGCACACAGCAAAATAGCCAGTGTATATGACTGAACAAACTTAAAAGTTCAATAACTTTTAAAAGAGTCAACGAATTTGTCTCAAATTTTGACCAAGCATAGACAGTAATTTTCCCGTCAAATAGCCGCAAGCACCTCTAGTTCTATAAAACCGTGAGGTATGGTAGACCATTAGTACCACTTTTAATTGAACGCCCCTCGTATATCCCCCTCTACTACATAGGTGGGGGTATAATCAGTTATCTCTCACCAATGGTTTGATAATCGTTTACCTATAATGTAGGCGAGCAGTTGGAAGGTCGTTTAAGTAAAAACATTGTGGTAGTACTGTTAAACCATTACCAAACAGCAAAATTTTCGACTAATCAAAATTCAAAGATGATGCAGACGACAATTTAAAGTGATTGGTCTTTTTACGTAGAAAACATTGTGGGAAATGAAGAAATTGCTTGTCACAAGCAATTTCTTCATTTTTCACGGTGTTTTCCAAGGCCATTCTCTTGTGGGGAATCCAATGGAGTCAATGTGTGGTAATGGGTTAAAGGAAACGACAGGAATCCATGTTTAAATGCTCCATCCACTTGGATATGGCCATAGCAGTTGTAAGTTAAATCCCAATCACTCAAGCCTTTCAGACAAAGGGACAATTTTAAAACAAAGATTTCTGAGTAATATGAATTAGATCAAGTTTTATTCAGAATAAAGAAACCAAGTTATGCATGATCTGTGTAAATGTTGAAGAGCTACATATAGATGCTTTTCAACGAAAACCGCGTATCTGCAGCTTATTTTAAGCTGCAGTTACAAGGTTTTCATTAAAAAGCGATGATATATTAGGCATAGAATGTGATTAAACCATTTCCAAACATAACAATTTTAGGGTAGTCCAATTTTAAAGTCGCTGCAGTATACAAAACAGATGTTGAAAAAGATAGGACTACACTTTTGCACAAAGTAGCACAGAAAATACTGAGGCAAATACTGAGGCAAAAGGAGATAATGCTTAATATCCGCATTTTCTTTTGCCTCGTAGTTTTTCAAAGCCATTTCTGTCGGGGATATCAAAATTAGGTCTTGTTTTGGAAAAGGTTAAATAGTAAAGTTACAACTTTTCATTAATTTTCCATCAAACCAAAATGTTGCTTTTCTTCAAAAACTTCGTAGCTACAGCTTGTCTAAAGCTGGAGTTACAAGGTTCTGATAGAAAAACTGCAAAATGAAAAATTATGTTGCAAGTCTAAAGGTGAAAATAGTAGTACAATTTTGATCGGTAATTATAATGGCAAAGGCTCTATTTCTCTAAGTGAGAGGAAATAGATTTGTCTAAAGTTCCATCTAACACCGTATAAATTCTTTATTAGATTCCATCTAGCACTGTCTAAATTCTTTAGTTTTACTACAAAAATTTAAATTCATTTAGAATAGCATAACAATTCATACAAGAACCACTTGCAGATTATTCAAGTTTTTGTACCTGTATTTCTCGAAGTTTTAAGAAGCAAAAATTCAACAAAACTTGTTAACATAAAAAGTTTATCGGACTATTCACTATCATATTGCTGCTTTTCAACAAAAAAATTGTAACTGCAGCTTATAACAAGCTGCAGTTACAAGGTTTATGTTGAGAAGCAATGATATACAGAAAGGAATAAATTTTGACAGTGATCATAAAATTGCCAAGTGATAGAGGCTCTCTGTAAGTTAAACAACAAAATTACATGCAAAATAAAGCACTAATGCATCATAGAATTTCAGCACTACTAAGTAATCATTAACCCTTTTCATAATGACAAAATTTTGAATGACCAAATCCGACAGCTGCAGATGGCATAAGAAAGTAAATGTTATACCATTAAAATAATGTTGCTTGTCTTTGAAAACCTCATAACTGCAGCTCAAAACAAGCTGCAGTTATGAGGTTTTTTGTTGAAAAGCAGTGATAATCAGGAATGTAAAGTAAGTCAACCAGTCACAGCAATACTATTGAAGTACAAAATATATGAACCACAATAATGAAAGAGGGGCCTAAATGACATCCAAGTCATTACCAGTAGGCAAAATTTTACACTTGTCCAAAATGACAGACATTGCAGATGACAACTAAGTGTATCGAATTTTACATTTTAAAGTCTTTTGGAAGTAGAAAACATTAAGGGTAATGAAGAAATTGCTTGCCATAAGCACTTTCTCTTAATGTTCCATGTTTTCCAAAGCCTTTATGTTGTGGGACACCAAAAAGCGTCATTATGTGGTAATGGGTTGAGAACAGCATAGATCCAGATGAGCCTCCACATGCCTACAGTCCAACCAAGATCCATGATACAATATTTGCAGCTGATATGACTTCACTTTGACGGAAGCTGTTTTGGTTGAATGGCGTTTACAAATTCCAAAAGGCTAAGGGCCCCTTTTCATTATAGCAGCTCATATGTTAATGTCATTTCAATAGTCCTACTAAAACTTGGATATGGTATGTAAAGAGTAGACAGTAAGTTTATGAAAGAAACCAAAACTCACACCCTATCCCAAATGAGGAAAGTTCAAAATGCTCGAATTTGTAAGTTGCTGCAATGTTGACAACAAATTTCATGTTGATAAAGAGAGTTGTATACAATATAGCACAGAAAAGATTGAGGCAAAAGGGGAACTTTGCTTTCATCAAGCTTGGCATTTTCTTTTGCCTCAATGTTTTCCAATGGCTCTTCTATTGGAGATGTTAAATCCAGGGATTGGATTGGGAAAGGATTACATCAATGAATCAACATATTAAATGGAACAATTTACAAAACTGTTGAAAAGGCACAAAATTAAGGACTACATTTTTGACTATGTTTTTATTTTTTTGAAAGGCACATCTCAGAACAAGAGTGCCATAATTAGACTGTTAATATCAATATCATGCCTGTGATAAGTGTTGCAAATAAAGACAAATTCTTGGGGGAAAATCCTAAAATACTTCAACTATTAAACTATCCAAATCAATTAATCGAGTCAAATTAGTAAGTACATCTAACAATTTCTTGAAATCTAAACATGATAATGTATTAAGCTTTGTTAAAGTGAGAGCACATTTTCTTATTTCAATACTTCATGTAAATTTTGTCACATATCATCTATTATTAACTAATTCACTAATTACAGGTAAAAGATCAGAAATAAGTGGAAATTCAATTTTTCAGTTGATGATTTTCATGAATTTTTTTATGAAATATTTATTTTTTCATGATTTTGAGATTATGTCTAGTGAATACTATGTACAATATTTACAGTATCATAATGTGTAATACAAACATAATGTAATATACAACAAGAACTTCACAAAGTGGTGCTTATCGTTGGTGGGGAGTCAAAACCTCGTAACTACAGCTTGAATAAGCTGGAGTTACAAGGTTTTGACTTTCCACCAACGTTATGTCATTCTTTCATTTTTCCACAATGTTTTCTATCCAAAAAGATCAAGAAATGCAAAATTTCATTCATTCTAAAATTGCCATCTGAAATTTCTTTCATTTTGGACCATCCCCAAAATAATGCTCGCTCATTATGAGCAATCCTAAAAGACCGCTTTCTAAGTTTTTTTCTATGAAAATCTGTTTTTAAGATTTATCATACACTTTTTGTTCCAGCACGCTATGTCTTAACTTTGTACATGATATATACAGTAGACACGTTGTATAATCATGTGACTCAGAATTTCCGATAATCTTCAATATCTTTTTTAATACTTGACCAATTTGAATTCGGTTTAAAGCAGAGAATGTGGGAAATTGCCAGGAATAAGTTGGACGTGTTGGATTTTTGAAAAATCAACTGATAAAAAAGTAATTGAAGATAAACCAAAAATTTGGTTCATCTTCAATTACTTTTTTATCAGTTGAATTTTCAAAAATTAACTATGTCCATCTAATGCGTGACTTCTGTCCACATTCTCTGCTTCAAACTGAATTCAAATCGGTCCCGTATTTAAAAAGTTATTGAAGATTTACTGAAAATATTGTATCACGTGATTATCCATCGTGGTAAATGGAATACACCAACCTTTTGTGTGAAAGCACATGTTTATATTTGTGATTTTGTAATTTTTAACAAAATTTTCAATATTTTCTTTGTTTTTTTTTTTGTGTGAAATTTTTTCAAGATTATCACCATTACAGAAAATGTAACAAATATCTTAACAATGCCTGGTAATCTGTCAACAATTGGCAAATTTCAAGCTTAAACAACAATCATCATCCTGAGCTGATTCCTATGATAAGTAAAGAAAGCCTTGCACCAACTACATGCATTTCCAAATGGTTTGCGCTAAGCCTTCCAACTTCTGGAATCATCTCAGAGTTGCATCCCATTTTCTAGCAGTGATTAACAGAATTTCAAATCAACAGATAAGAGCTTAGAGGTGTTTTTTTTTTTTAAATTTCAATTCCAAACCCTATGATGTGGGTTTTCATGGGAATCGTCTTACTGAGACAATTCAAATGAGTATCCGCAACATAGGGTTTGATGACCAAAGAAAAATTGCAATGCATTTTGAAACCCTCTCTTATCTGGAGCTCTGCAACAACAGACTTGCATCCAATTTTCTAGGCTTTTTCTAGCACTGATTAACTGCATTTTGTTCATTTCATCCTTCTAAGCATATTCTCTGGTCAGTCAGTCATTCTTATTATCATTCCATCAACATTCTAAACCCAAAACTTTTCTCTCAATAAATGACACAACCTACACTGATTGGGCCATAACCTTTCATAGAAAACATTGTGGGAAATGAAGAAATTGCTTGTCACAAGCAATTTCTTCATTTTCCAAAATGTTTTCCAAAGTCTATCTCTTGTGAGGCATCAAAACCATCATTGTGAAGGAATGGGTTTAAACATCCTTAATCTAAACCCTGAACCATTCTTTCACTAAATGACACAACCTCAACTGATTGGGCCATAATCTTTCATTTAGGGCCAGCATACTAATGGGTTGAAAATATCCCATATTTCTATCACAATTTCATCTAAACACTTTGTCGTGTTTAATCCAACCACTCTCATCTTCGTGGATGTTTCGCGCTACTCGATGGTCGTCTATCCCGTCTTTTCTCGCCATGCCATTCCGGATCATTCAAGTCGTCAATCGTAGACCCCGATGAATAACTGTGGTGTGGGGAACTCGGCTCCGTTGGAGACTCCGATCGTTCAGGACTCACAAACTCCATTTCATTGTCCACAACATTGACCACTCGCGTGCGCGTATAATTTGCGCGAACAGACCTACGCGCAGCCAGCTGCTCCTTCTTCATGTCCTCGTAACAATCCTCCGACAACGGAAACTCACGCTCAGTCCAAGGCTCTACAGCGATTCTGTTAATTTCAAAATCAAACAATCCTTCATCCATGCTAGGAACCCTTCGCGAAGTTGACCCACTCCTCCCACGACTTTCCTCTCTGACAAAGGCACTTGTATTGTGTATGAATGTACTATATCCATCACTTTCCACAAAGTTTTCAGTCATCACAGTTTCCGCAGGTGGATAGTCCGAGGACTGACTCTCGCTCTCCCGAGACTGACGGGCTCGCCTGACAGGCGGGTAGGTAATAAATGATCGGATTCTCTTTCGTTCTTCCGCCTCAAACGACTGGTGTCTGCTAGTGAAGGCTTCGTCCGAGATATCCTCAGTCTGAAGTAAAGTCAAATCTTGTAAATCCCTTTCCCCAACAGCAAAAAATTTAGGTTGGTCCAAAATTAAAGAAGTGGCTGACGAAAATTTCAAGTGAATGAAATTTTATAATTCCTAGTACTTTTTGGTAGAAAATATTGTGGGAAATGAAGAAATTGCTTGTGACAAGCAATTTCTTCATTTTCCACAATATTTTCCAAAGCCTTTTTTAAGGGGCGTCAAAAGGTGACATTTACCTAATGGTGAAATATCAGACAAGTCCAATATGAAAGCTGCTACAAACAATTAAATGGTTGTTGACAAGATTGGTATTTGTCTACAGAATGTTTAGGCAAAATGAGAAAAGGATAATTATGTATTCAATTGTCTTAACACTTTGGAATGTCAAGAGGCGTTACAGTTTGGTAAAGACAAAATGAACTTAATTCAAATTTTCCCTGGACAGAAATAATCTATCTATGAAAGTTGACCAATACATACAATATTTCCAGAACATATTTCTTTACCCTACTGTATGTTTTGATAACCTAGCTTGGGTCTCTTTAAGCCTGATCTTATTCTATGCTGCATGTAAAAGCTGCTTAGCCTCCAGAGTATTTCTAAACTAACCTCAGATTTCTGGTTTTCTATCACTTCCTTTTTCTCTCCATCACCCTCTCCTGATGGTAACTCTCGCCATCTGAAAATACATCAATTTTACAATTCATCAAATCTATCAGAGCTATAGACAAAAGGGGGGGGGGGGGAATGCATTTCCAAAATGCAATACATGTATATCATTTATTATTCACTACACCATATACTGCAATGCTCATTGGAATAGTCTCCTCGAGACAATGCAAATGAGTACCCACAACATAGGGTTTGGATCTAACATATCAAATTAAGAATGTCTTTCTCACATGTTATTTGTGGCTCTGAATCTATGGATCACTTCTTTCAGTCAAAATATTATTTGACCAATCAAAAGATTTATTTAGTCCACAGAATCTCTGACAAGCATAAACGAAGACATCTTTGTTGGGCAACATTTACCACTAAATGATATCCCAAATATCACAAGCTCACTAATACAGCCATATTCTCACCACATTATATGAGATTTTGTTATCCTATTGTTGGGTTTAAGTTTGAGTTTATTGGGGTTTTATGCCGTTTTCAACTACCACGGTCATATCGCGGCGGCTGGAGCACCTAACCGTGGGTTCCTGGTATTTCTCGCACCAGTACAACCACAATATCCAAACCGAGCCTCCAGCTGCTCTCTCACATAGATGATTCACACCCATTGGTGAGAGACAAATGACTGTTGGGTTTAAATGACAAAACAATTGAAAAATCTGATACCAAATTTTCATTGGCTTTTAAAAACATATCATTGTTTTCATTAGCAGCTTATTGTTTGGGTTTGTATTTAGAGTACATAAACATCTAAATTTCTTACTTTGGAGTTTGAATCTCCTTATACTGCAGTTTTTCTACCCGTGTTGCCGCAGCCATGCTGTAGGGAATCACAATGTTGTTGATGTCGTACGCATTCTCAAATCTCTTCTTCCTCGCGCTCAGCTCCTTCGCATCCTTCAGACTGCCCGACTGTCCGCTCAACGACAAGAAGTTGTCGCGGGCGAGAGGGGACGGGGTGTTGGTACTCAGGCTGTCGTGATCCGTGTCGTGGTATGTTCCATAACCATTCTTCCTCTGAGCAGCTGGTTAAATAAACAAATTCTTAAGCTACAGGTGCCAGTTTACCCATTCAAAATAACCAATTCAAAGTCCAACTTTAAAGAAGTTGCAGAGGACAAAATAAATATTACAAAGAGAAGAAAATGTCTGTATTTTATTCACAGAAAATATTGCAGTAACAAGAGTTGTCTGCCGACAACGTATCTCGCCTATACAGGAGCTTGTCGCAAAAAAGAGAGTCCAAGATCAAAGGTCAAGGTCACTAAGTCAAAGGTCATGGTCTCAAGGTCAAAGTAATGACATGAGTTATTCATATATGTGAAATATCAAGGCTCTATTTGAAATAGTGGAAGAGATATAGACCAGGTTAAGTTTTTTAAAAGTAGGTCAAACTCCAAGGACAAGGTCATGGCCCCAAATGAAAGGTCTTGGCAGGAGGCATCCATGTGTGAAGTATCAAGGCTGTATTTCAAATAGCGCCCGAGAAATAGACCAGGTTAAAGTTTTTGAAGATGCGACACAGATACAGACTCAACACTAGGGCTGTGACATTAGTTCCCCTGACATTAAGTCACAGCGCGCTAAAAAGGTGTATCCACTTTCTTATTTCATATTTTCAAAATCAATTTGTCTGTGGGATGCTTCGACTACAGCTAGCATTAGCTCCAGATTCAAACTGGATTAACCCTTTACCAAACCACAAAACTTTAGGGTGGTCTTATTTGAAAACCCCTGCAGATGACAAAATGGGTGTTGGTAAAGATAGAAGTTGTGTAGAATATGGCTCAGAAAATATTGAGGCAATAAGAGAAAATGCTGGTTATCAGCATTTTCTTCATTTGCCTCTCAATATTTTCTTAAGCCTATTCAATGAAGGGTGTCAAAACCAGCTTTTGTTTGGGAAGGGGTTAAGCTGTAAAGGATTTTTAAATATTTATCAAGAAATCATAAATATGGACTATTGGAGACAGTTGCAATAAATTCAGGGTTGCCACTTGTAGGGATGAGCACCGGTACTTGAGAACCGGTTACTCCCGGTTCCACGATGTCCCGGATACTCGGAATCGATTCATTTTGAAGGAACCGGTTCCTGGCATCCAATTCCTGACTGATTTAATTTTGTTTGTTTTTCTTAAAAATCAGCGTAGCCCTTAACTGCACTTTTTCCTCTTTGGGAAAACATTTGATGGATTAGTTACGCCCATTCTTTTTTTACCAGAACCATTTGGAGACAGACCTTGGTTTAGTCAGCAGTTAACTAGAACTGTCGCAAAGCGGACGAATACCCCCCACTAGGGCCTTGTCACTGAAAAAGTGCTATTGGTCAAAATGTTCTTGACTTAGAGCATGGAAACGGATTTTAAACAAAGTCTAACTGTGACCTTGACCTTTGACCATGGTGACCCCAAAACAGTAGGGCACCTCCATTGGTCATAGGCAACAACTGTGTAAAGTTTCATGATCCTAGGTCAACCGGTTCTCAAGTTAGAACACGGAAACAAAATAGTAAATTTTAACTACACCCCCCCACCCCCCCCCCCCCCCCATAATAAAAACTTCAAAGTGGCATAACTCTGAAACTAATGACTGGATCAAGATGAAAATTGCAGGTGCACAACTTCATGTGATAGGAAACACCCTGATAAAATTTCAGAAAAATTGGTCAAAAACTGTGGGAGGAGAAGAGGACACAAGATTATGTCCACCCCCCCCCCTTAAAAACTTCAAAGTGGCATAACTCTAAAACTAATGACTGGATCAAGATGAAAATTGCAGGTGCACAACTTCATATGATAGGGAACATCCTGATAAAATTTCAGAAAAATTGGTCAAAAACTGTGGGAGGAGAAGAGGACACAAGATTATGTCCACGGACGGACGGACAGACGGACGGACAGACGGACGGACAGACGGACGGACGGACGGACAACCTGATTCCAGTATACCCCCCCATAACTTTGTTGTGGGGGGTATAACAACAATGATACTCGACAGGATCCTAAAATCATCAAGCAATACCTGCACACTTCACGCACATCGAGAATGGAAAATTACTAAACAAAGAATCATTCCGAATTTGTTTTTAAAAATTCTACCACTTTTAAAATCCATTGTTTAGAACGGAATATCAGTCCAGTACTCACCCATTCTAATAATTCTTCGCGTATCACAACTGATAGAAATTGCACTACATTTAATTATTCTCCATTTTTCTAACACATAAATTTCCTTGTAACATTTTCCCTTATACCGGTAACACTTTCTGTCCAAATTTTAAAGCAATCAAAATTCTTATACCAAACAAAGGAATATGCTTCAGATCTAAATTCTCGAATTTCCATTGATGCAGAAACTCACACTTTTCATTTTGTCTTTTTACTTCTGCTTTGAAAGTTAAGAGAAATAAAAACGTAATTCCAATTTACCAACTTCTATTGGGTAAAGGTTGAAAATACTTCGCTATTTATAGCACTGTAACTGGGGCTTAATCAGCTGTTTACATGGCAAATAGTGTGACGTCACTGCTAGTGTGTGACATCACTGATTATGTCACACACTGAGGTCTGTTTTCGCTAAGATCAAAGGGAACCTTTTTTCTCTTTTCACATCAACAAAATTATAGTAGTGAGTGTGCACAATATTGGATCTTTCTTTAATGTGATTAACTGGATTTTTTTCTGGTGGGTTAGGTTAGGTCTACAAAGAAGGTATGTTTGTTTAACACGTATTTTATCTATCATAATCATGCAGATTGCATTTTAAATCAAATATTTGAACAGATCACCATTTTATTTCCAACACAAAATTTAGGACCGGATCTAGTCCAATGAAAGCTCAAATCTTTATCTAAAATCTTCTGTTTGGGTAATTTCTGATCACCCGATGTACCCTCTGTTGAAGCTCTTGGTCTTTTACCCTTTCCCAAAGACGAAAATAAAGATTAGTCTAGTCCTAATTGAATGAAAAAAAACGGATAACGTAATTAAAACCCAGAACACAATCAGCCATTTTTAATAATTTTTAATAAAATTGAATGGAAAAAAGAACATTGTTGCAATGGATATTTTCTTAATTACTCTTTGTTTTCTAAAGCAATGATTGATATTGATATCAGAATCAAGTCTTGTTTAGGAAAGGACACAAGGGTATAACAAGCGAATTTTGGCATACTTGCATGAGCACGTGGTCACTTGTCCGCTGCTTTGACAAACAGCCAGATTCGGTGTTAAATAAAATTTTAAAAGTTTTTTCTTCTTATTTTCAATATGTCTGTGATTAAACCACTCGCATTTTTAACAATACAATACAATATTTTATTATGCTCCCCGAAGGGAGAGCATATAGTCACCGCTTTGTCTGTCCGTCCGTCCTGTCCGTCCGTCCTGTCCGTCCGTCCGTCTGTCCGTCCGAAGTGATTTCTCCATAACCCTTGGGCCAAATCAAATGAAACTTACCATGTGAACTCCCTATGACATAATGCCGATGTACTTTTTCCTGTTTTTGGATTTGAGGTCTCGTTATGGGAAAAGGGGACTTAAGGCAAAATACAGTTTTTCTCAAATTTCTCCTAGTCTAATGGTCAGAATTTGATGAAATTTCATATTTGAGTAGTAAATCAGATGCCCTTGACAATAAACTGTGTGAAATTTGGTTATGAATATTATGTCATGCAAAAAGGGGGCTTAACATTTGCTAGCTTTATGTTAGCTCTGCATGGCATACATTTATTGTGACAATGCCTTATTCGGGGAGCATTGTCCGTCTCTGACGGCTCTTGTTGACTCAGTGACAATTAGTGGCTTGGGCCCAATCAAGTACAACAGAATAAATACAATTTTTTATACATGTGCATATCTATTTAAATATCCATAATCTGAATCATGTATAGAATAAGTTTGCAATGTGAATGACTATCTTAGTATCCATCAGATGATCACCAAATCAATACAAATTGCACTAAACTTTAGATTCAGCAACATGAGAATAATACCCATCTTATATTAACCCCTTGAAAGTTTTCTTGGTAACATTTAGGATTTTTTTCCATCCAAATAAATGTTTTTCTTTAAACAAATAATCTGTTATGTTTACATAGTAAAATTATATTAACATGCTATTCAATTGCAGAAACTTAACTTGGGATATGTGTATGTTTAAATAAGAACCATAATGTTTTAAAACATTTAATAAGCGGGTAATGATATTCTAACAATAATCCTTAACGAATAGTAATCAGAATCGTTAGGAATCGGATTCGATTAAAAAGAATCGAGTAGGAATCGGAATCGGTTAAATTCTAACGGTGCTCATCCCTAGCCACTTGTCAGAGGATATAAAATTCCCTGACAATTCCCTGACAAAATTTGAAAATTCCCTGACATGTTTGTTCGCGGTAATTTAACAATAACTCGCCATGTCTTGAGTTTATTTCTAAAGGTGATGTTGAAATCATTAATTTCATGGAACTGCATCTTATTTTTTCAATATTCCCTGACAATTCCCTGACATTTTCCAATATTTCAAAATTTCCCTGACACCTCACAAAATTCCCTGACAATTCCCTGACCTTGAAAAAAAAATTAAATTTCCCTGACACGTGGCAACCCTGATAATAGTAAATATAAATTCAGTGGAAGCAACCATACCTGCAGCCAGCTGAGCCACTCTCCTGCGCTTCATCTCTTTCCGTCGTAGCCTGTTTTCACCCATGATCTTTTTCTTAGGAGAACTATGAGGCGACTTGCCTTCATACTTGCTGCGAAGCTCTGAAATACAAGAGAATTAAACCATTACCAGACAAAAAGATCTTAGACTCAATCCGATCTGAAGATGTTGATGACAACAATTTCAATGACATTGTATATTTCTTAAAATCTTTTATTGTAAAAAACATCATGGGAAATGAAGAAATTGCTTGTCACAAGCAATTTCTTCATTTTCCACAATGTTTTCCAAAGCCTATATGTTATTGGGTGTCAAAACGCGTCATTATGCGGTAATGCACCGTAATGGGATGTGTACACTGTATAAAGAAAGCTAGATAAAGCACAGTTCAGCTTCTAAGAGAAATAAGAACTCTCTGCAGACAACCTTCTCATATTTCAAAAGTTTGATAATGTCAACAGTTCTAAGTCCAGAAGGGGGCTAATGTGATCCCATACACATGAGCAAAGTTAAAATGTGACTTCAAATCTAACCCTTTCCCAAACAACAAAACTTTGGGTAATCAAATTCAGGGTTTTCCCTTGACTTTTTCTAGAGGAGGTCATGGTCTTCAAATTAGGGAGTCATTCCTATTGTAACATTGGTTTTTCATGTCTCTGCTTACATATTTTAGAGGGTCATTTATGTTAAACTGAGCCAAAATACACAATTTTGTGTGCCAGGGAAAACCCTGCAAATTAGAGGGTTGCATTAAACAACGAACCAAATGGATGTTGCTGGATTGATTGGGGTTCAATGATCTTTTCAGCTGCCAAGGTCAAATCGAGCGCCTAACCATGATTCCTGTCGCTTTTCATACCAGTACTACCACAACATCCTAACCATGGATGTTGCTGAAGGTAAAACTTGTGAATAACACAGCAAAGAAAACATTGAGGCAAAAGGAGAAAATGCTGATTATCAGCATTTTCTTCCTTTGCCTCAATGTTTTCCAAAGCCTATTCTGTGAGCGCCTTCAAAACAGGTCTTGTTTTGGAAAAGGTTAAGGGCCTTCAAAACAGGTCTTGTTTTGGAAAAGGTTAAACAGATTAACTAATCAGCATCAGGAATACTGTGAAGAATACTCACTAGCTGATGTTAGTAACACAGCCGACTTCTTTCTGTTCTTTCTGGCTTGGTCCTTTAGATGAGCGTTCAGCAACTTTTGTCTCCTGCAAAAATATAATTGATCTATCAACTTCAAAGAAAGAGCAACGCATAATGACAAAGCTTGAAAACTCAGAAAGAAGCAAAATACTTTGGCCACAGAAAAAGAACAAATCAACATTTTCACATACATGTAACGTATATCTTTTATTTCGCTTGCATGAAGTTGATCTGACATTGACAAAACGAAGCTTCCGAACAGGTTGTCAAAGGCAGGCATTCTTTAAGAAATGGTTGAATCTTGAAATATACAGTTATGGTGAATACTGTCCGACATACTTGATGGAATTTCATTTTCCCTCATTCTGACAAAAAATTTGATCTGCAAGACAGTAATGATAGACCTCATGAATTCAATTACCTCTTTTCTGCCGCCAGTGCACGTAGAGTTGCTCTGGGAGGGGGTTTCACCGTCTGCCATTCTCCACTCTTCAGTAATGCTTCAAAGTGGATGGGAAGGGCTATTTCTGAAATATCAAAAATACAGCTATGTATGAATTATTGTTGTATTTACCCCCTACCAGATGCCAAACGTTAAGACCTGTCCAAATTCAGAGATCTGTTGCAGACGACAATTTCAAATGAATGGAATTCTTTATTTTTTTTTGGTCTTCCAGGCTGAGGGTAGAAAACCTTGTGAGAAATGAAGAAATTGTTTGTCACAAGCAATTTCTTTTTTTTCCAAGATGTTTTTCAAAGCTGTTATCTTGTCATTGTGAGGCAATTGGTTCAAACTTGTATATTGTTTGTGAATGCAGGGATTATTCTGGCTGGAAAAATGTATGAGAGAAAATGTTCCAATTGCTGAAAAACTATGAGAGATTTTAAATTTCTATGAGATTTTTTTCTTACGTTATTTTCCGGAATCTAACTTTATAAAAATATATCCTATATCACACAAGAGTGTTATTATCAAAAATCAAGCTTTTTAAACAATTGAATAGAGAGCTCTCTAAAATCAGTTACCACAATAAATGGTCACTGTGATTGAAATGTTTTTCTGTGTAGCAAATTTCCTCTGTCATAGTGAAAATATAAAGATTAGGTGACAAATGGAGCAAAAGTATTTTCTCCTCTCCCAAAACGATTTCTGTCAGAAAAATAGTCATAATAGAAGAGTCATGTTTCAATGTCGGGACTGGTTTTCAACTTGGAAAAGATGATGCAATATTATGGTATAGAATTGTAAACAATACACGGAGAAAAATCTTTGGTTAATTGCAAGTTCTTTTTATCGTAATTCTCGAATGAAATGTAAAAAACATTTCATTTTAGCGTACTGTATTGTCCCTCTGAAAAGCGCTGCCATCATTGACGGACATTATATTAGGCTCTGAACGCTATTGACATGCCAGTGTGCATCGTCTTTTGATTGAAAATTGGTGATTACTACCTAAACAATTGATTTGTTCATCTAATTTTCATATCTTTGGCTGCATTTTCCTTTAAGAAACATAAAAGCAGACGCCAGTTCTTTCTACTATTTTTTTGTTCATCTACGCAACTTCTCGGCTCAGAAATGATAAGGAAAAATACCGGGTAGACCAATTGTTACGAATATCCGGTACCCTGCATTCAATTTTGGAGCTTGTTTTACTTTAAACAATGCTGAGAACCAATCGAGTTTACTTTTCTGATTTCCGCTTTTTGACAGCCGAGTTTTCGTCCGTTTTTTCGGTGCTCATCGATTTCAAAATGGTATGCGAGATTTTGTTCCAATTGAGAAAGATCTATGCGATATACGGCATTTATATGCGAGAATCTCGCGATTTCGCGGCCCAAAATTATCCCTGTGAATGTTGAAAATATTTGGATAATGCTTAACCACACATACACTTTTAATCACCATGGCGTCACATGTAAAAAGAACTGTAACATAAATTCAGACAATCTGCTCAAGGAACAAGAAAACGATACAACTTCATTCGTGACATTAAATCAGTTGTCACTTTGACTGGTCAAATCAATGACAACCATATGAAGTCAATTATCCTGACATTTAATGAATGACCAATTAAATAATCAATACAAGTTATAATATTGATTACTTTACTTTCAAACTTGCCATTCGCTAGAAGCTCACAGAAATCTCACAGGGATAAGAGAAAGTTTTGGAAAATATCAAAATAATAGACAATTTTGTGTCCAAACAGAAGAAGGGAAAAGTAATCTTGTCATCAGGATTCCTTTTCCCTTCTACCATTTAGCCACAACATTGCGAAGTTTAAGTTCAAAATTCAAAATGAAATTGCATTTTTCTTTAATTTTTTTTTCTTCTCAAAATGATGTTCAAAGCCTTCTTCAATCTAATTTAGCAAATTAACAACATCAAAATCAAGGCTTGTTTGGGAAAGGTTTACATAACTTAGGATGATCAATATTCTATAAATAGCCTGGTCTGACCGTGTAAAAATACCATAGAAACCAGTCACATCTATATAGTATTTAGTGCAAATTTCTTATTTTTCCAATAGTGGTTTTTATCATTCACGACATTCAGGGATAAGATGAGATCCATCCAAATTAACCCTTTACCCAACAATGATATTTAGACTCGTCCAAATTCAAAGGTGTTACAGACAACATTATCAAAAGCGTGGTATTTTACATTTTTTGGAGCTTTTGTTTCGAAAACATCATGGTAAATGAAGACATTGCTTTCAAAAGATTTTTCATAATGTTATTCACTTACAATGTTTTCCACAATATTTTCCAAGCTTTAATCTTTTGGAGTATCAAAAGGTGTCATTATGTGGTATTAACCCATTACCAGACAGCAAAATTTTGGACTGTTCCAATTTAAAAGATGTCGCAGACGACTATTTCAAGTTGATGAAAATTTAAAATTCTTTCTATTTAGAGTTAGAAAACATTGTGGAAACTAAAGAAATTGCTTTACATAAGCAATTTCTGCATTTTCCACGATGTTTTCCCAAGCCTTTTCTTGTGAAGTAGTCAAAAGGTGTCACTGTGCAGCAATGGGTTAAGCATTCTTTTTGAGTTTTGCTCTGGACAAGCTCGGTCTACGGACCACCAACTGACCGACGATCCGCCCAACATTGCAAAACAATATTCTTCCAAAGGGGGCTTAATAATTAGTCGGTTGTGTTGATGCAAAACCTTGTAACTACAGCTTTAATCAAACTGTAGTAATGAGGTTTTGCATTAACACTCATTGTTTTTTTTTTACTAAAAATTGGGGCCGAATTTCGGCCCCTTCCCCTCTGGGAATTTTTCCCCTAAATTGTAATTTTCCCCTTGTAAATCAATGTTTCAACCTTTACAATGCTCTCCCATGGGAGTATATGCAAACAATCAAAGATCTTCAGTTAATCTGCTTATAAATTGCTGTGAAAATCTATTTTATTTGTGTTTTCTAAAATATTTGAAGCATTTTTTGTTTTCAAGCAAAAAACATGCTTGAAAACTTTTCCCCTATCACAGCTAATCAGACACATTTTTCCCCAAATCAAGGGCCCCGGGTCCCTTCCCCTAACCATAAAAAGAACCCCTGACACTAACAAATTACTGCTGAATACTCCAACCTACCCTGTGGGAATGACAAGACTGGGTGATAGGCCTGGTCCAACAACGCCACTTTCTCCATGACGGCCATTCCTTCCGTATCCAGCTTCTGAACGTTGTTGTATCGACCTCCACATAACGGACAATACTCTGTGGGTGGAAAACACTGACACTTCACTGTTGACAGTCTCGCTGCTTTGTGGTTCACTTGATGTAAGCCTGCAGTCCGTAACAATTTACGTTTACGATAAAAACGCACTGGTCTACATCTTGCCGCGACACATGTCGCGTCTAATGGTTGACCGAGATCTGGGGAAAATGTCACATGAGCACTATCACCTGCCGGGCCTAGTAACGTAACGGGAGTTGAACATTGCACCCTGTTTGTCGTGTGCGTCTGTGGTGTTGCACTACCGTGTGATCCGTCGACATAACCGTTCAATGACTTGGACGCGTCTTTTACTCTATCACATAAACCGGGAGACTGTAACGGTGAAAGACAGTTACCCAAAGACTGTGAAAGCTTTGAGGCTTGTTTGTTCACATTTATCATTAGAGTTGTAACATTTGCCGGAGATTCTAGTTTCTTTTCACCACTAACACTTCCATACGCTGCGGGCATCTCTCCCAACGTCACAACTCCTTTGCTAGTTCTTATTGTTTTATATATCTCTTTTTGTTGCCGTATTCGATACTCCAGATCAGAAACTTGCGCTTGTAACCAAGTCCATCGAGATATGATTGCCGCCCTATCCACCGACCACTTCCAATCTGCTCTCTTGTATCTGTGAAAATAGTGCAATATTACTTAATACGAAATGAAAGAAATTCATAAAGGCACAAAAATAATGATTAAAACACTTTGATGTTCCATATTGAGCAGGTTTTGGAAAAGATTGATGTGTTTAATGTTTAAATTATAAGTTCCATTAAAAATATTGACCAGCATTTTCTCTTTTTCCCTCAAAACCTTTTATCAAAATATTAAACTTTAATTATTGACTATTGTTTCGACATTGACCATTTCTGACATTTTGTTGTTTGTAACAAGTTCAGTTTGCAAGTTACAGATGAAAACGCATGATAACCTTTCACCCGTTACTGCAGTGACGCCTTTTGACTCCTTCACAAGAAAAGGTCTGGGAAATCATTGTGGAAAATGAAGAAATTTATTGCGACAAGCAATTTCTTCATTTTCCACAAAGATTTCAAACCCAAAATGTAAAGATTTTTAAAATTTCATCAACTTGTAATTGTCGTCTGCAACACCTTTCAAATTGGAACTGTCCAAAATCTTGCTGTCTGGTAATGGGTTGAGGTTCACTTACAAAGGTACAGGAATCTTTTTATCTTCCTCCATAACCGGACAATCTTCCCATTCCTCACAGCTTTCACCACCAGAGCTACTCTCCGTCACCTCCGAATCAACAGCATAGCTCCAGTGACCCACATTTGTTTTCATCTGGCTGGATTTTCTCTCCGACTCGGCAGATATACCCTGCTCCATCACGAGAACACCCTTCGCTTCTGATGCTGACTTTTTTGGATTCAATGCCGCAGCTTTTTGTTGGGACGATTGCAGCTTACGAACAAGACTCACAAGATTAGAGGTTGATAAGTTTTTCACATCATTGCTACTGAAAAATGTACTTTGTAAATCACCGAATGGTCGAATGGCTCTTGAAGCAACAGTTTGTAAATTTTGATGCTGAAACTCAGCAAAGGATTTAAGTTGATCATGGACCTGTGTTTCCAGTTGTTTTCCTTGAATACGCCTCAATCTTCTCATGAGAAACTGACTGCGTCTTTCAAGAAGAAATTCCTTCCTTGACGCATCTTTGATCAGATCTTGAGTACCAACTTCAGGACTGGGTTGAGCTGGCGACTCCTTTTGGATGGCAGTAGATTCTACACGCACAATTGGCAGTCTATGATTTGAAAATTTTGAATGTATTTGCTGAGAGCCTGATCCTGGCATGGTGCCAGATGTTGACGGCAGATCTGTAGAATGACACATTTCTAGAATGTCTGTGCTCCGTAATTGTTGAATGTCTTTATTGTTCACATGTCCATTACTCGACACACTTGATTGAGAACCACTTATCCTGATAGAAATGTCAGACTTGTTTTGGGTGTGACCATTCAGTCTATTCTCATCCGCCAAGATAGAATGTTTGATGAATTTTTTTCCGGTTCCATTTGGGCCATTCCCATTAGAGGGCTGGTTCATCTTCTTTTCACAAAACTTAGGATATTGGTGATCACTGATGCAATCAGAATGACCCTTCTCTGATGATAGTCTCTTTAATATTGCTGGTATGTCTTTTATAACCTTGAATTCTGTGAAACCGTTGGATGTTTTGTCTGCAGTTATTTTGTAAACAAGTTTATCTGTGTGACTGTCAGTGTCTTGATTCAAAGGTTTTAGAAGACCCCTCTGTTTTGCTTTGGGAATGGAGTTGACAACTTTGTGACCTGATGCAATCGAATCTGTGACAAGGGCAATTTTGGATACAATGCTCTTGCTCTTTACCCCTGCTGTCCCATTGGATGTGTCATCAATACAGACAGGGGCCGAGTTGGTTTTAAGTTGCAATCCAGAGCGACCTGTTGCTTCTGTCAGGGCAGGGGCCATCGCAGCCAAGCAACATAGTCTCAAGGACACTGGGCCGGACATGCACCATTAATCATCAATCAATAACAGGTTACTCTTGTCCATATGAGCATTGAACAATACATCAAAAACAGTTTTGCGAAAGATTACGAAATACGAATGTCATCAAAATAATAACGTTTCGACTACGGATTGTCCGTGACCTAAATAAAAGCACGTGACTTGTCAATAATCCAAAATCACTCTGGTCCGTCTGAATAAATTAACCTCCAACAGATCTTGTAGCTGTTGTCATGCCATCAAATGAACAAAATAGTGATTTTCATGTCATCATGCAACTGTCCGAAGATTCTTTAGTCCGTACAATCGCACTAATACTTCCTGGACCACGTGACTTTACCTCAGCCACGTCCCTGTGCCTTGAAAACCATAATGAAGGCTAATCCATTTCGTTATATTTTTTGCACACTGTCACGTAATTAAGCGCCACACATCTTTAACGATAGCAGTTGCGTGATCCTTGGAATTTTATCAACTAAATCATGCAATTTTTCTTTCCTTCTCGAGCGATGTTTTGGGACAATCTGGTCATAAATGATGCTGTTTCGCTCAAGCCGTTTCCCTCATTACAATGGCGTACATTGGTTGTCGTCTCATAATAGAAATCCGGGATATTGAGACGCAATTTAACCACAATCTTCTTATCCCTCTACAGGTCCATTGCTGATTGGCCAGCGTAAAACGTTTACAATTTGTTTCTCTCTTGAACTCCCTCCTCGTATAAAAAATATTAATCTTAATAATATTTTCCTTTACAATGTGTGGATTTGAATTTTGAAGTTCATCATGACATTGGAAATACAAAAATAAAGTATCGAAGACCAATCATATGATTAGGAAGAACATTTGAGCTGGTTTCAAAACAAAGTATTCTTTTTATACGTTTGTTAAACAGAACAGCCACTAGGTTATTATTATAACCTGCGGGGTGCGCGCGCATCGCATTTCTTTGGCGTAGACTGGGATCAAGGAAATTCCAGTTTCACGTGCGCAAATCAAGACCACTGCTCAAGACCTTTTACCCCTTTTCCCATAGAAACCCAAATTTTACAAACAAAAAAGCTTTTTATAACTTTATGAAAATATTTGGTAGAAATAATGAAATTCTGATTATCACTTGAACTCCGTCAATATTTTAGTGTAGATTCTATTCTAGCTCTTCACAGATCTCCACAAGTACTTGTAACATAATTTACTTTTGTCGTAGGGGTGTAATCTGGAAAAGTTTAATATTGCAATCTTAAAACGCGCGGATCCAGGATTTCTGTGTATGGGTTAAACACACGTAGGCCTAGGGTAGGGGTCCTACACAATTTTGACTGAATTTCTGCATAAAAATAGAATTTGATCAGGCTATGTAGGGCCTATAGCGGGGTCGTTTGAACCCACTCAGGATCCGCCACTGACTGGGTGTTAGAAAATACGTGTAGCCTAGATAAGAAGTGTAGGCCCCAAATGCAAATCAGATTCATTAAGCAAACTCAAAATTTGATGAATTATAATTATACCCCCCTCACACATAGCTCGCGACCTTACTGCGACCTGAAAACTAGTAAAATAGCATTTTTCTTGCGAAATTCGTTTGGTTTTCTTTCAAATTTCCAAATTTCTCTCGCCGACGGTCCGGGGCTCCACAGTCTTGTGTTCTGTTTGTTTTTCTGTACGTCCTCGATACGACCCTTCTACGTCCATGGCGTTTCCACTGCGACTGTATTGCGTCCCTAGGGCGACCCTACGGCGACCCCACGGCGATCATCGGCGACCCAGCTGCGACTGTGCTACGTCCTTTGCGTTCTTACGGCGACTCTACGGCGACTATTGCGTTTGTCCGGCGACTGTTCTGCGACTGTAAGACGACACTACTACGTCCTTGCTACGTCTATGAAAATAATACTTTTTTTCCAGTAAATATCATTTTGAGTATGACCTTCAACGAGTGAAGGCGTATATTTAATTTGTTTAAAGTTAAATCATTTATACTGAACAAAAGTGAAAACGCTACACTGCAAGATTTCTTATTTCTGGAAAAGTATCGAACTAATAGCATGAAATATATTTTGACGTTCTTTCCCAGGCTTTCAGCAATCGTTTTGTCGAAATTTCATTGCCTTGTCTCCTTTATCGTCAGAGTTACAGCCCTTGATACGCTTAGAGCTAATTTCATCAAATGCCGCATATGCGCATGCGCAGAAAACCCTTCATATTTTTTTCGGAATTGGTCATATCCGGGTTGTCAAAAAAACATTTAAAATCTCACTTATCTCTCGTAGCAAGCTCTAAAACAGGCGCGTCGCGTGGTTTTAAACATTGGGGCGGCGAACGGGGAGGGTTTGGGAGGGGTGTCCCCTCCCGTTGGTAAGAAAATTTTGTCTAGGAGTAGACGAAATGGCGCCATTTCCTGGGCTTTAAATCTCATTTCTGGCTTATTTTAACGACGTAGAATCGAGTATAATACAGTGATCGTATAAAAATTGGCGTCTTTCAAGTTGCAGAACCTGAAGGTGAAAGTAGGCCCTATTCTCGGCTTTCGTGTTGGAGATCTTGCCGTTTTTCGCCGCCGACATACATGCAAAGCAGAAGCAAACATCGTCTGTCTGATATAAATAAAGTCGACATACAATAACAAGTTATCATCATTATCTATTTTTCCACAGTCGAAAGAATCGGTCAAACATTTTTTGAAAGCACAAACAAAATAGGCTAAAATCTTATTTCAATGTAGGATTTTTTTTTAAAAAAAAAATCCTTTTAATACAACGTATACACTTTATTTACCCTGAGTTTTTCAACCTTTCCATTTTAACGGGAGAGATTGTGCATCATGAGATGGATAACGACTACGGACAAAATTCTGAATCTGGTAAGATATTAATTTCGCAATAACTTTCTTATTTCTGCACTAATTTTCAAACAGTTTGTTGCGTATACCCGGCATTATTCAGCTCTCTCATCGGATATGTGCCTCATAGAAAATTATAAGCAAGTTTCCCAAAATGTTGTCCCAACCGATTAGACAGCGAAATGGTAATAACTACTGTAAAATAAGCCCCGCTTCAGGTAAGAATTATTGCAAAAAAAAGAAAATCTTAATTCTGCGTCAATTTTCAAGCGGTTTCATCCTACTTGTTGCATGTACCCTGCCTTACTGAGCTCTTTCCTCTGATATGTGACTTTTTTGGGGGAACTCGTACTTTTCCCAAAATTTGATTCGCCACGAAAACAATCAGTTTTTTTGTCGTTTTTCTGGTCGTTTGAGATCAGTTTTTGAAAAAAAAGTAGGATTCCACAAACAAGTCATATATCTCAATAAGGCGGGGTACATGTAACGGGGAACCCATGCAACAAACCGCTTGGAAATTGACAAAGAAATGAGAAAGTGATTGCACAATTTCTTACCCGAAGCGGGGGCAAATTTGTCCGTATTCGCTACCAATCCCATGAAGCAAAATCACCACCGTGATCTTTAAACCTTTTAACTATTTGTGTAACATAAGAATAAAAAATGTAAAGCGATAAGATGCTTTTTCCAGCAATGTTGATAGTATCAATCCAATTATCCCAGTCTTTTATCAAATTAAAGTGTGAAATTGAAAAAAAAAAAGATGTTCATTGTACCTCGTTGTTACATCTATGGAGCAATGAGTATTGTTTGGACCATAGCACGACGAATAATCGCGATTCTGGTGTCTTCTTGCAAAAGGAACGCTTTAGGAAGATAAAATTAACGGGATGAGTAGCTTTAGGTATGTTTAATCTCAGATAATATAGTAAGGGATGACGTTAGAAGGTAGAGAAGAAAGTGGACTTAATTTTAAGTTTTGATTATGGCCTCGAACAAAACAATTTTTTTTATAATGAAATAAAAAAAGTAATCTGAAAGTCGCCGGTTTTTTTTTTTTTTTTTTTTTTTTTTTTTTTTTTTTTTTTAACTTAATCACAAAAACATTAAGCATGTAATGATTTTGTGTTATAACTAATACGCAAAATCAGTTTGCTTTCGGGTAATGATTAGATAATCTGACCCATTCAGTCAATAAATACGTCTAAGCAAGGTAAAGGGTTAATCGCGAAACTATTGTAAGTGCTATCAGTGGCGGATCCAGAGGGGGTTCGGGGGGTTCAAACGAACCCCCCTCGATAGCCTGATTATTCCATTTTCATGCAGAAATTCAGTCAAAATTGTGTAATACTTGTAAAACGAACCCCCCTTTTTGTAAAAACGAACCCCCCTCACAGAAATCCTGGATCCGGCACTGGCTATAGATTTTACATACACCTACAATAGTCTTGCGATAATCACTGAATGTATATTCGACGGATACCGCACGCTTTCACACTTTTTTATTGCTTTTAAAGTGTGACAGTCTCCCTGGAAACCGATAAGAAGGGAAACCGAGCGATTGCCTTTTCGCCGCCCCAAACGACAAAATGCCTTTTTACTTGCCGAATTATTGGGGCGGCGGCCGCCGACCCTGCCGCCCCGCACGCGACGCCACTGTAAAATCAAGGTCTTATCTGACAATTTTGCGAATTACCTCCCTTTGATATAAACAAATAGGAAACTTAAATGTTTGATAGTCACAAATTTATGACGGTTTTCGATTGAATTTTTTTGCAACATCAAGTAGGCCTTACAGGGGATTTTTGAACCCTTTCCTCGACTAGGATTGTTCCCATATGTCCATGCAACTGCGACTTCAATTTCCTATGGAGATTACGTTGTAAAATTATCAAGCTTTTGAACATAATGAAATATCAGCTTTTCAAAAATCATTTTCTAAACCCTGCAACAATTTTATGCAAACTTCTTTACATTTCCTGACTGGTAACTTGTCGAACTACCATTCCGTGCAGTTCGGCATGGTTAGCATTCTTCTGCTTGGATTTCTGAAGGTTTAAATTGTGTAAAATTTCCGTTCAAATTGTACACCTGAAAAACGGACCCCTATCACATTATTAAAAGGGTCCGTTTTTCATCCCCGTAATTAAGATCCACAAAACGTTTAGTGTATGGAACAACCAAGTCAATGAACAATTCGAGACACTGTCGTTTGATTTTGTTACTTGCTGTATTTAGAAGAAATATGACAAGTAATGTAAGTGTAGCGTTTTCACTTGTTTTCAGTATATTATTCCAAAGATGAGAGGCGGACGAGGCAAACGAGCGGGGCCTCTAAAGTGCTACAAGTTGACCCAGTCGCGGATTCAGATAAATTAATGGCAATACATTACACTGATCCAAATTCAAAGATTTTTGCAGACGTCATTTTCAGGTGAATGAATTATTACATTTTTTTTGTATTTTTTGGTAGACAATATAGTGTGAAATGAGCAATTTCTTGTAATTTCATCGGCGACTCTGCGGCGTCCTTAGTGCGAGTGTACAACGTCTATTGCGTTCTTATTAGGCCTACGTCCTTACTACGATGCTGCTGCGACTATGGCGACTCTACTGAGACCCCACGACGACCTAACCAGGACGTAGTAAGAACACAGAGGTTCTGCGACTGTTTTGTGCATGTTCAAAATAGTCACCGACGGTCCGCGACCTTGTGCGTCCTTGGGGTCCTTACTACGACCTCGCTGCGTCCCTGCTGCATCTATGGCGACTGTGCTGCGTCCTGGGTCGTAGCAAGGTCGCAGTAAGGACGCAGTAAGGTCGCGAGGTATGTGTGAGGGGGGTATTAGATTATTATGCGACATTCGCTTCACCAACAAATTGCGTAGATCTGCGGCATGTCGCTGTATATGCCTATATATATAGCCTACATGTGCAATGAAACTGGAATGGCCCAAAAATTGTCTTCCAGAATATTGTAATCGCACAAAATTAAAGAAAAGAGAGAAAAAATCATTTAGATACACCCCTTCACCATAGAAAAGATTCGCGCATTCGGCGCACGCTGTAGGCCTACATAGGCTTCAAGCCCATTGTACATAGCTCATTTTGCTAAGCGGTTGTAATATTGTTGTTTTGTGTGTTGGTATTTTAAAATTCTTAATTTAGTCACTGTCAATAAATTTTAAAATGGCTGAAATTGACCAATCATTGTTCTGTCACCTTTAGGCCCTAAGAAATCCCCCCCCCCCCCCGAACAAATCCTGGAAAAGACCCTGAAGTTATATTTGACGTTGCTCTAATGCCGTCATTTCATATTTGACGTTGCTCTAATGCCGTCATTTCGTTATTTGCCATAAACTGAGTTTCTATAGTTTAAAAAACACAAGGTTTGACCGTCCGTTCCCAGAATAGGCTAAAAAGGGAGGGGGTAGATCTAATTATAGAATAAAGATAGATGAATATTGTAGGCCCTAGATGTAGAATCTATCTGGGAAAGCGCTCACACACAATGCAAGGTTTAGATGTCTCCGACTGAGACATGCTGTTAGTGTCTAGGCTACATCGCGATGGATAATCACGTGATACACCGATTTTAGAAAATCTTCAACGATTTGAATTCGGTTTTAAGCAGAGAAGGTGGGAAAATGCCAGGAATAGTCTGGGCGTAGTTGATTTTTGAAAACGTAGGCTAACTGATAAAAAAGTTATTGAAGATCAACCGAAATTTTGGTTGATCTTCAATATTTTTTTATCAGTCGGTTTGCAAAAATCAATTACGCCCATCTACTGCGTGACGTCTGTCTAATAGGCTATCTCTGCTTCAAACCGAATTCAAATCGGTCTCGTATTAAAACAATATTGAAGATTTTCTTAGTTGTTGTATCACGTGATTATAATCCACCGTGTAGCCTACATAGCATGCACATTTTCTATGGTCATAGACCGTAGGCCTACCGCTTGGGTCAAAAGTAGCCTATTTACAGTCTATAGATCTATATCCCTGACTGACGAATAGGCATATCATTTTTCGTCTTACGAATATTATTTTTCAGTCGGACGAATATTATCAATGCAGGGCTCTGCTAAAAAAAAAAAAAAAAAAAAAAAAAAATCATCGATTAGACCCGATTCTTTTGAATTTTGTAGCCCAATGTTGAAGCCCACGGCGTTTTGTTGAGTTCCTTTAAATCGTCGGTGTAAATGCAAAACCTCGTATGTCAATTCTTGCCATTTCCAAAGTACAAAATTGTGTGCCCAATTAAGACAATTCTTGAAGGTTTGAAGATATTGATCAGTATTAATGGCACATTATTTGTGAACAATATGTCCAAATTTCAAGTAAAACATTTCACGTTGGGAAAAGTTATTACACTTTTTCCCTCCCCGTTAACATTTTCCGAAATCGAGATACGGGGTTTTGCATTTACAACGACGAAATGACGCATTTGAGGTCCAAAAAACAGGAAAGCTCTGGAATCGTGGAATTTCTTCATTTTCCACAGTGTTTTCTATCCAGAGTGACCAAAAATGTAAAATTACATTCACTTGAAATTGTCGTCTGCAATATAACTTTGAATTTGGATTTTTTGTCAAATATGGTAACGGGCTTTGGAGGTTCAGGGGCATCTATATATAGGGGTCTGTTTTTCCACAATTTTTCTCGGAAAGACCACACTAAAAAGATGTTGAAGCCCGGATTTCCAGGCCTCCGCCTAGTTGCGCCCTTGAGATTTTCCGGAATTTCCGCTTTTCTTCAACGTTCAGGCTGTTTTTGAATTTTCCCTCGTAAACTCTATTTTAAGAAAGTCACATGAGACTGAGTAATTTCCAAAAATAGAAACAAGAAAATATAGACTGGGAAGCCAGAAGAATTCGATTTGCCTAACCACAGAAAAGGGAACCAACCTGCAACCAGTAATTTGGCATACTACTCAGGGTAATTTTACACTTTCCTAAACGACTTGTTTAATCCAATTTAGAAGGAGTGGCATATGAAAAATGTAAAAGAACATTTAATAGCATGTCAATATTGAAGTTGGCAAGACGGAAAATCAGAGAGAGATATAGGCCTATAGGCCTATGTCTAGATTTTCTCCTTTTCTCATGAAAAGATTTTATAAGTTTGTTTGTGCAACTTCAAGGCTACATAAAAAAAAAAAAAAAAAAAAAAAAAAAAAAAAACACGAAATAGACCGCGCCGAACTTGGTTGTTTTGAGCCCAACGGACCTCGATCTAAATACAGTGGTTTTCAGCATTCCAAAATTATTTCGCCACTATTCTTCGAAAACCTCGTATCTGCAGCTTCAAACACGCTGCAGATACGAGGCTTTCGTAGAAAAGCGACGAATTTTCTAACTCAAAATATTGGATATTAATTGGTTATTTTAGGCATACTATAGAAGTCTTACGCGTATTAATATCTGACATAGAAACACTTGGAGACAGTAGCATTGAGGGAAAAGAAGAACACTGCTGATGAGCAACACTTTCTTTGTTACACTCGAGGAATGCTAGCGTCTCGTTTTTATCAACAGTTAGGCGTACTTTGTAAGTAGGCCTATGCAGTGACTTCAAATTTGGATCGCTCTAAAATATGAAGGGAGACAGGCCTTAGACGATCTGTCGCCGCTTTTCGTTAAAAAAGACAAAATAACAACAACGACAACAACAAAAGATCCACATATTTGTGAATCACAACCCCTCCCCTTCCCCCCAGAAATGGCCGATTTTAAGACAAACGAACGGAAACGAGTAAAACAATATGCCCCAGGGCCGCGTTTTACTAACATAGATTTTTGCAAAAACCTTGTAACAACACATCTGATTGAAAGATATATAATAACAGTAATTATTCAGCCAATCAGATTTGTTGTTGTTTTAAAAATGTTCGTAAGTTTGTTAGTAAAACGGGCCCCTGATCTTTCCATTCTGGGATAAAAAAAAAAAAAAAAAAAAAAAAAAAAAAAAAAAAAAATCATCTAGATCTTGTAAAGTTCTACAGCTTGTAACTCCTTCCCCAATCTAAATAAATTTAGATCTTTCAGTAACATTATGAAATAAGATGCATCTGAATTCACTCAGATTGCTCCTTCCCAAACACGTCTCTGAAAGAAAAATGCTTTGGAAAACATTGAGACATAAGAAGAAAATGCTGATAATCAGCATTACGTCGCTTTTCAACGAAACCCTCGTAACTTTATCTTGTTTTAAGCTGTAGTTACGAGGTTTTCGTTGAAAAGCAGCGATAAGGCCTACCTCATTTGCCTAGAAAATTCATGCTATAGGCCCCTATACAATTATGATAGATCTAACGCACACGATCCAATCTTTATCAACATCCATTTTGTGGTCTGTAGCAGTTTTCCTAAAAATTAGCCGTTTGGGAGAGGCCTAAGATCTAGTTACGGTGTTTCGGCAGAAAAGCGGCGTTAAGTTGCATCAGTTTAGTTTCAAGGACAAAATAGACTGGAAACATTTAGACCTAGGCTATTGATAGGAGTGACGCAAGTATTCCCAATGGCTACTACAAAGACCCCGGCGCGGGGAATCATGTGACAGAATTATTGACAAATAACACAGTGACGGATCCAGAGGGATTCCGGGGGTTTCAAATGAACCAAACCCCCTCCGTAGCCTGATTACTTCGTTTGAATCATGCACAAATTTAGTCAAAATTGTGTAATAGATCTAGATCTACTAGGAAAATGGACCCATCTATTTGTAAATTCGAATCCCTCTTCTCAGAAATCCTTGATCCGCCGCAGTTGCTCAACGTCATCATTGTCTCACGTGATCCCCACCGGGCCTGTGAAATATCAAGGAGTTTCAAACTCCTTGGAAATATTAAAGCATTTTCACTTGCAGTTGACAGTTGAATTGTTATTTTAGAAGTTTTTCTTAGAAAAAGAGAATTATGCGAAAACAGCAAAAATGTCTAAAGTTAGGGTAGACCCATATGCACGTAGTCTAAAGTAATCACGATGTATAATCACGTGACTTAGAATGTCCGATAATCTTCAATTATTTTGTCAATACTTGACCAATTTGAATTCGGTTTGAAGCAGAGGTGAAAAAATGTCAGGAATAACATGATCGTAGTAGATTTTTGAAAAAATCTACTGATAAAAAGTTATTGAAGATAAGCCAAAATTTTGGTTTATCTTCAATAACTTTTTTATCAGTTGATTTTTTCAAAAATCTAACACGTCCAGCTTATTCCTGGCATTTTTCCACCTTCTCTGCTTTAAACCGAATTCAAATTGGCCAAGTATTAAAAAAGATATGGAAGATTATTGGAAATTCTGAGTCACGTGATTATACACCGTGGTAATTGGATCTCAAATTCTAAATGCACGGCCACCAATCCCTCTCATTCATTGCAAAATGCTATGAGCCAAATCTCAGAAGAGGGACTTCCGGCTATGAAGAAACGGGACCCATTTTGAGTAAGTAAACACACGTTGTTACTTTAAATCGGTTATTTTTCTAGTTATGGGTTGAATCTCAAAAATCGCGGAATGCTATTCGATGGGGGTAATGAATGATGTGTTATATTGCCAAAGCCCTTTGTTCTAGGTTACATAGTAAACTTGCAATTACTTTCGAAGTGAGTGCACACACTTATGTTTACAAACCAAACGACACATAAACGACACATAAACGACTCCTACGGCGCTATCATATGCATTTTTCGAATGAGACATGTTCAGTTTACTATTTTATGGTCTCTTTTAGTATTCCGCACGTACGATTTTGAAACCCTTTGTTTATTTATGAGAAAAACAAGTACGCAATGAAGAAGAGCAGTAAGCTATGAAGAAGCGAGAGTAGTTATGAATAAGAGGGAGCAAGCTATGAAGAAGCGCGGACTTCATAATTCTTTCTTGGCACTCACATATACTGAATGGTTATGCGTTTAGGAAGAATTGAAGACAGAAATTCCAATATTTTTTACAAATTTCCATTTGAAAAATCAAATTCTAGACGATAGAACGATATTTATTGTTTTTTTTTTTTTTTTTTTTTTTTTTTTTTTTTTTTTGTTTTTTTTTTTTTTTTGTTTTTTTTTTTTTACAATTTATTTGTACCAATTTACAAGCATATAACAGCATGTCGAAAAAATATACATTTTTTTTAAACATTATATACATGTAATCGACTATTGCATTCATTGTGATTGGAAAAAATTCGTGTTGGTTTTGTTTTACAAAGCATGGTTTTGATTGTTGTAAGCATTGTCAGATAAAACTGAAGAGAAAAAAAGATAAAAAAGTTGAAAAGAGGCTGTGTTACAGCATTTTTTGTCCTTTTTACCCTTTTTGCATTATTCTATACGACAAGACATTCTTTCTTTTTTGTTCCTTCTGGACCAATATTCAATTCTATAGTATTTCAAACAACGCAACCAGACAAAAGAATCTTATATGTACATCCAATCGATACAACAATATAATGCTAATGATTTTTTTACATATGAAAATCTGAGTTATTTTTTACTACATAGGTAAAAGGTACAACATAAGTGTATTGATTGATTATTTGAAAAAAAAACAGGTGTGAAAAGGAAAACAAAAGAATACAAAGTGCTAGCATATCAATTATATTTTAAATTGCTTATGCATTTTCTGTTGCAATTAGCTTTGATTATGGCTCTGTACCAGCCTGTTTACAATTGCCCAATTTTCTCTGTCGTGATCGCTACATTTTCTGTTTGTGTTAATCTTTAAAATTAAGGAAATGTGTTTGATAAAACCGTTGATAGATGGTATAACTTTTTTGTATTTGCAGTTATATACATATCTTTTAAACTCAAGACACATTAAGTCAACTTTAGGTTTGTTATCGCATCCAAGGACAATATCGATACTTTGTAGAGAGAAATTTGTATAAAATTCTTGTATTGTTAGTTCCATATCTCGTAGAATCGGTTTTATTTTGTTACAGTCAAAAAATATATGCATCAGAGTTTCCTCTGATAACTGACAAAAGTTACAAGAACTGTCATTAACTAAATTCATTTTTATTAGAAGCGAATTCGTTGGTAATATTCTGTGAACAATTCTTGTTTGTAGCCATTGTAAATATGTATCTTTTGTTAATGTGAATACAGATTTATGTATATTGTTCCATTCTCTGTTCAGGTGGGGATAGAGCAAAGACCATTTTTCTTGACAAGTGGGGAGTTCTTCATTTTTGGTCAGTAATGAATAAACATACTTATTGAAATTTGGTTTTGTAAGTAGCGGTAACATATAATGATTTACGGATGGGTTATGATTCTTGAGAAGAGAGCTAAAATCTATTTGAATATTACTTTTTCGAATAAAGGATTTAACAGCACTTCTGATGCTAAAATATTCTAGGAAGTTTAGTTCCCCATTGGTTAGGTTTTTGAAAAAATCGAATGTCTTAAAATTTCCATTTTCTTGGACAAGGTCTTTGATCAACGTTACTCCTCTTTTATAAAGCTTATCATTGTAGATACATTTCGAGCCAATTGTAATAGAGTCATTATAAAAAATAGGTGTGTTTAGTAATTGTTCTCCATTTTCTAGGTTTGTATTTTCAATGTATGATACATATGCCTTCAAAACATCTTCCCAAAATTGGTTATCTAAACGTTTTATTACATTTTTACAGTATAATTGTCCGTTTTGTATGATCTTGTTTATGTCAAATAACATATTTGGAATTTTATAACAAGATCCACTATGGTTCGTTATCATGTTTTTTAGCCATTTTATTTTCATACTTTTTATAAAATGTGTGATATCTGGTGCTTTTAAACCTCCATCTTGGTAATCTTTTGTAACTATTGAAGCTTTAATTTTTGCCCTGCCATCCCAGATAAAGTTTGTAAAAAGGTTATTGATTTGGTTCACGAACTCGTTTGAAGGTGTAGGAAGGCTTATGAATAAGTGATTTAACATTGGTATCAGAAGGCTTTTAACAATTGCAATACGACCAATTGGAGTTAATTTACGTCGTTTCCAAAAAGAAATGGTTTTGTTGATACTTACCAACTTGTCATCAAAGTTAAGATGTATCATTTTAGTTAGGTTAACGTCGAAATGGATGCCTAATAACTTGAATTGTGTGTCGCCCCAGGATAGTTTCCAACGCGTCTTAATTGACCTAGTGCTATATTTCATCGAACCGATCCATATCAATTTTGTTTTATCAAAGTTTACCCTTAAACCGGAAATTTCTGAGAAATGATTAAGTATTTCTAATACTGCATTAAGAGACTGTTCTGACCCATCTAGAAGGAGAGTTGTGTCATCTGCAAACTGTGAGATTAAAAATTCCTCTCTTTGTATTTTTATACCTGATATATTTTTGCATGACTTTATTTTTAAGTTTAAAACTTGGGTGCAAAGGATAAAAATGTATGATGAAATTGGATCACCTTGTCTACAACCTCTTTTCACTGTGAAATAATCAGAAATAAAACCGTTAAGTTGAACAGAAACTTGAGTATCATAAAGGAAAAGTTGGATCCATCTTATAATCATTTCTCCAAAATTGAAAAATAATAAAGTTTTTTTGATAAAATCAAAAGATAAAGAGTCGAATGCCTTTTCAAAATCTATCAGCATTAAGAGACCAGGAATGTTGTTCTTTTCACAATGATGCATAATGTCATACACGATTCTAGTATTTTCTCCGATATATCTGCCTTTGACAAAACCGGTTTGATCTTTGGACACAATGCAATCTAAAACGGATTTTAATCGATTAGCAATAGTACCTGAAGCTAATTTATATAGAACATTCAGTAATGTGATTGGTCTCCAGTTTTTTAGGAACTGTCTAGGCTTGTTTTCCTTTGGTATGCAAATAATATTTCCTAATTTAATATTCTTTGAAAATGATTCAATTATATAAGCATGGTTAAGAGATCTGACGACAAAGTGGCCAATTTTGGACCAGAACATTTTGAAAAAATTTGATGTAAAACCGTCACACCCAGGACTTTTATCGTTTTTCATTTGCCTGAGCGTTTGTGTTACCTCACTATATGTTAATAAACCTTCTAAATTCTGTGACTGTTGTTCATTAAGTTTATTATAATCTATATTTTGAAATTCATAATCTAAGTCTAAAGTTTTGTCATTACCGCGTTCATCATAAAGCTTTTCGTAAAATAGTTTAGTTTCACTTAGAATTTCGTTCTGAGAATATATTTTTGACCCATCTTCTTTTTCAATGAAAGGTATGGTTTTATTTGTCTGTTGACGTTTTTCTAGATTACAAAAGAAATTTGTTATTTTTTCACCCTCGTCGATCCATTTTGCTCTAGATCTGACGAAAGATCCCTCTAATCGGGATTGTCTAATTTCATTGAGTTCTGATTGGAGAATCAATAGTTCTTCTTTGTTTCTTTCATTTAGGTTGGACTCTATGGTGATTATCTTTGAAATTAGTTCATTTTCACGGTTATTTACTTGGCGTTTTTTATATGTTGCGTACGAGATTGTTTTGCCTCTTATTTCCATTAGAAGTGTTTCTAAGAAAAGTTCATCATTTATACTAAATTGTATTTCAGATTTTTCAATATTTGAAATATTATCATAGTTATAAACAGGTAGAGAATATTGTATTATAATATCATTTATTTTCTTGTTAATACATTCAACATAATCGATGTCTTTTAATAAGGAGTTATTAAATTTCCAATACCCTTTTCCATGTTTACATTCCGAAAAATTGAGGTTTAAAACAATAATTGAGTGATCTGACCTATAGCTAATATCAATATCACAATTTTGAACGAATTCCAGCAAAGTATTTGTAATAAGATAGAAATCTATTCTGCCTTGTTGTACAGGATTAAGTCTTTTCCATGTAAATTTTTCTGTGTTTCCATGTATCATTCGAAATGGATCGTTTAGGTCTCTTTCGGATACTTGTGATTGTAAATATTTCCTGGAATTAATATGGTGGTTAACATTTTTGTAATTTTTGTAATCCATCAGAGGGTTTAATACCAAGTTAAAATCTCCACATACAATGAACGAGTCGCAGCTATTGTTTTGGTCAATAACATCGAATACATTTTGGAAAAATCGTGGGTCATCAACATTAGGGGCGTATATATTTATCAGCAAAAAAGTGGAATCCATAAAATTTACTTCTAATAGAAGTAGTTGCCCATTGTTGTCTTTGCATATATTTTTCACTTTAATACCGGATTCCTTTTTTATTAAAACACAAACACCCCTGGCGTTTGTTTTTCCATGGCTGAAGTAACAGTCTCCGTTCCATTCGGAATAAATAGATTTTTCAATATCAGAAGTGAAATGTGTTTCTTGGAGACAAATTATGTCTGACCTTTTTTCTTTAAACAGAGAAAATAAATCAAACCTTTTTTTCCCATTGTTTAGACCACGGCAATTGTATGAAAGGATTTCTAATTTGTTCATGATAGATGCAAGTGTTGATTTTGTTCAATGAGCGGTTGATTAAGAGGAAGGTACAGAGTCATGAAATGTTTTGCATATTTGCAGCATTTTCCATAGATGATCTGGCAGCACAATGTATTTGAAAATGTGTGATAAAAAACAATCGAACAAAACATGATGAAAATTGATAGAATACACATGCATTTGAATTGATAATGGGTAGAATACTTGATGGCATTTGGACTGTATTTTGGAGCTAGAGTTTTTCAGGTGATATAATAATTATCTAAAGAGGAGAGACCTTCTCACTGGGTCTCCACCCTTCTCAAGGGTTTGACCTTCAGTGTGACAATCATAGCATTACAAGTAAAGCTGTTATGAATTAATGGGAAAAAAATAATAAAAAGCATTTAAGAAATTTAAAAAAAAAGAAACTGTTGAACAGCGATATTTTCTCTTATTCCCTCCATGCCGCATGTCCATTAAAAAGACTACTTTTAGAAGAAAACACTAAAAGAAAAAGGAAGTTGTTATCGATAGTTTCTCTTTTTCCCCATGTGTTTTCTTTGTTACATACACAGAACAATTAACCAAAGTTGTTTAAATTCTGTTAGAACGTGGCATATGGCACAAAGTCACTAGAACAACATTCAACTTACGTTCATATCGTCGGTGTAAATGCAAAAACCCGTATGTCGATTGTTGCGATTTTCAAAGTCAAGTATTGTATGCCCAGTTAAGACAATTCTTGAAGGTTTTGGGGTATTTTACTAATCAGTATTAATGACACATTCTTCGTAAAGGATATGGCAAAATTTCAATTAAATCCTTTCAGTTTAGGAAAAGTTATTACACCTTTTCCCGTCCCCTCTAAAAATTTCCAAAACACGAGATACGAGGTTTTGCATTTACAACGACGATATAAAAACAAAATCCATATTTTTTGTAACAAAATAGAAAGAATTCGGTTTACAAATATGCATGAATAAATGGAAAATTTATTTACAACATCATCGCCTTCCATCAGAAAAACCCCGAAACTGCAGCTTAGAACAGGCTGCAGCTACGAGGTTCTCGCTGAAAAGCGTTAATATATATACAGGTATGCCTTTTAAATCCATTAAAGTTACTTTATATTTGGAAATTGTTTTGTATATGACGAGATACATGTATTTGTATAAGTCAATAAAATCTATCTATCTATCTATCATTAAATCAATAAAATGAGAAGGCGGGGAAAACGTGTTTGATTGGTCAATGGAAGTACATCCGATTGGTCAATCAATGAAAAAGCCATTATGACGTCTAGGTCAAAGACCAGATTTGGTAAAAACATCGTGATTCCCACGTGCATTTCATGGATAAGATTGACCCCGTTGCATAATGTGATTATAAGTTATTGGTAACTCCTTTTCAAGTGTGTTCTAACTAAATGGATAAAGGCAGAAACTCTTAGAAGTAAGTAATATTTCTGTAAATATTCTGTAGTCTTGAATGATTTCGATAGTGGAAAAAAACATTGATGAAAGTGATCAGAACGCTTGAAACAATCGTTTTCTCCATTTTCGTCATTGCTTCGTGTGTTAAGGCAATTCTGTAAGATTGTCGTTTGGGAAAGGGTTACAGTAAAAAAAGCATGCATAACAGGTTTTCTTCAAATGTTTGTACAAAAGGATAAAAACTCCACCAAAAGTAACCCGGGACAACTTAGGTTCGTGTGCAAACTCCGCCAGCTGAGCGTCCAGACAAAACCATTGCCGAAGCGGGGTCATTTCATATGCAGATGTCCCGGGCTAATGTCGCTGGATAATAATAATCAAGATAAAAATTGTATGTAGGCAAAAAAACACAACATATCTCTTAATCAGTAGAAATTTGCCTTTCCAAAATTCAATACCTGGCTATGTTGTAGCATACTTTTATGATTTCTTATTTTGTCGTCTACGTATTTTTATATTCATTAACAGTCTTTAATTTTGTAGTTTGGAAAGGTTGAGACATAAGATTTTATATTGTAACGGCATGCATTGTATACAAAGGGTAATGTACTAAACCAACATAACTGAAATTAACCCAATGCCAGACGACACAATTTTAAACTAATCCAAATTGTAAGATGCTGCAAAAAACAACTTCCAGTGAATGAAGTTTTCGGATAAGAAAAACAATGTGGGAAATAAAGAAATTGCTTTTCACAATAGGGAGTGAATTTATATAGTTAACCGTGACATACTTTCGGACAAACACTAGTTTTTCGTAGGTGTTGTTACAAAATCTCGCAACCACGGTTTGATTCAAGCCGTAGTTACAAGATTTGACAACAACAACAACGATTTGTCAAAAACATAACGGTAAACATAGTATAGCATAACATTTCGAGAAATGTGAGAGGGTAATGCAAAACAATGTGGGAAATAAAGAAATTGCTTTTCACAATAGGGAGTGAATTTATATAGTTAACCGAGACATACTTTCGGACAAACACTAGTTTTTCGTAGGTGTTGTTACAAAATCTCGCAACCACGGTTTGATTCAAGCCGTAGTTACAAGATTTTACAACAACAACAACGATTTGTCAAAAACATAACGGTAAACATAGTATAACATAACATTTCGAGAAATGTGAGAGGGTAATGCAAAACAATGTGGGAAATAAAGAAATTGCTTTTCACAATATGGAGTGAATTTATATAGTTAACCGTGACATACTTTCGGACAAACACTAGTTTTTCGTAGGTGTTGTTACAAAATCTCGCAACCACGGTTTGATTCAAGCCGTAGTTACAAGATTTTACAACAACAACAACAACGATTTATCAAAAACATAACGGTAAACATAGTGTAACATAACTGAGAGGGTAAGGCAAAACAATGTGGGAAATAAAGAAATTGCTTTTCACAATAGGGAATGAATTTATATAGTAAAACCCTGACATACTTTCGGACAAACACTAGTTTTTCGTATGTGTTGTTACAAAATCTCGCAACCACGGTTTGATTCAAGCCTTAGTTACAAGATCTTATAACAACAACGACGATTTATCCAAAACATAACGGTAAAACATACATAAAGTAATATTTCGAGACATGTGAGAGGGTTTGACAAAACACTGTGGATTGAGGAATTTATGACATCACTAAAATGTATTTTTCCCAGTGATCTTGGTCATTTACTTAATCCTTTCCCATATCAGACTTTCTTTGACATCCCTAACTAAACAGGCTTACGAAAGCATTTAGGCAAAAGAAGAAAAAGCTGATAATCAGCACTTTCTCCTTCTGCCTTAACATTTTCTGTTCCATATCACACACAAATCTTAGCTTTTTCAAGGTTCATATTGTCATCTGTGGAAGCTCTTGAATTTGAGAACTCTGAGATTTTGTTCTATGTGGAAAGTGTTAAGTATTGTGCAAACGTTTGTACAAATCAGTGTAATAAAAGCAGAGAAACGGTGAAATTTGAAAAAAAGCTCATTGGTTTTGTATTTCCGTCTTATTTCGCATAGCTTTCTACAAGTAAAACATTTTTATAGTATTTGAAGGTGAAGTGTTTTAGGGATGAGACGAATCTCTAAAAAATAGATTTTTACCCCTTCCCTCAAACACTTCACACTTTTTCGTAAGAAGAGTTTACAACTTGGAGCCTTTACTAAAGAATTATATAAATGCTTTTACAGATCAGTGTATTAACCCTTTTTCCAAACATGACCTGGTTTTGACGTTCCTACTGGAATAGGCTTTGTAATTTAAACTTTGAGGCAAAAGAAGAAACTGCTGATGACAAGCAGTTTTTTCTTTTGTCACAATATTCTCTGTGCTATACATGTATTTTACTCTAATCATATATTTATCAACCTCAAATTTGTCATTTGCGGTCATTTTCAAAACTTAAACGCCATATTTTTGCCGTTTGGGAAAGGGTTAAAACAAAATGGATCTAATGGGGGAAATGTGAGAAGACGCAATAATCTTAATTATCCATCTTATTTTGCAGAGCTTTCTACAAGAAAAACAGAACTTTTGTGTATTTGAACCTGAAGTGTTGTAGGGAAAAGATAAATCACTAAACATTAGAAATTTACCCTTATCCTCAAAACACTTTCTATTTTTTGGAATTAGAGTTTAGACTTGGTTTATTTAATTAAGTATTATATAAATACTTATACAAATCAGTATAGCGAAAGAAAAATTGAAAAGGCGCATTGATTTTGATTTTCATCTACAAGAAAAGCAGAAATTTTGTGTAGTTTAGAACTGAAGTATTGTGGGAAAGAGACAAAACTCCAATTATTAGAATTTTATATCTTTCCTTCAAACTTTAGACATTTTCGGATCTAGAGTTTTGGTTAGCGATTACCTGGGATACATCATCAAATATGTCAAATTTGAGTCTCTTTCCCTGAATTGTCTTGCCAAACACAGAACCGTTGAAAAACCAAGCGGATTCTATAAGTTCGTGCTCGTTTAGTCTATTTATGAGAACTGTGTTTAGTCTGGTAACGTCATCTACTATACGATGTCCCAAATCCTTCATTGACTTCCGTTGGCGCATAATTTGAGTTTTAACATTATTATTTGTCACTTTGATGATAACCGGACGTGTTTGACCATTTTTTGAAGGTAGTCTGTGAATGGCCAAAACTTGACTCGCTCGCAACTCCACACCTTGGTCACCGAGTATCGTGCCGACTTTTTCGAGTAAATCGTCTTCGGTCTCCTGTCTGTCTTCCGGGATGTTCATTATCTTTACATTATTTTTTCGAGAGTACTGTTCATTATAGTTACCGAGCTTTATAGCGTCATTCACTCGACTCCTATTCTCGTCAATCTTCTGGTGGGTTATGTCATTACTCTCAGCAATCCTAGTTACCTTCCTCTCCAGAGCGTTTTTCAATTGTTCATTATCAAATCGAAGGGATTTTATTTCATCGTGTAGACTCTCAAACTTGGCTTCTATCTGCTCCTTAACTTGGTCCATTATTTTCTTCTCCAGTTGTTGGCTTATTTCTGTAATTGTCTTTACCACTAACTCTTGGAAGTCTTCCTTTTTGACAACCTTTCCCATTTCATTCCTGATTTTCTTGATTTCTGCCGACATAGCGTCTAGCTTCGCATTAAACTGATTGTCTACTTCAAGGATAGAATCCCCCTCAGAAGTTTCTGTAGCACACTGGCTGTCGTTTGGTTTAGTCTTCTTTTGTTTTTGGCTCGCTTTAGTTAGCCGCACAGTTTTTTCGCCTTGCTCTCTACCCGACATTCTTCTAAATGTGTATTAGTGACGTATGCGACGTAACGTGTATGCACAAACACTAACGGTATTACCGGTTTGGTAAGGATAACTGATTACTAGTCTGATCACAGTTCACTCAGGAATGTCGCTTGCTTTACACGTCTATTTATAGTACTTCTATCATTTGAATAAAGGAAAAATGAAATTGCTTACTACAGCACTAGTCCAAATATTTCCTGAAAATCCACCACAGCAATATTTAGTCCATACTAATCCCTTTTAGTCCATATCAAATATTCCACTGTTATTTCACTATTTCATGTGTATTTTGAAAAAAGACTCAGAGCAACAAAATCATGACCGATCTGAATTGGTCACGTGACAGAAAAGCAAGCCTACGCAAGATACATTGCATGTATTTTGAATGAAAACAGGTCTTATTTACATGTTTTTAGCGGCCAGTCGAGCTTTTGCGTTGTGTCTGTCATGCGTCCGTCGGTTATTTTTTTTCTTGTATGCACTCTAGAGGCCACATTTTTGTCCGATCAATCTGAAAGTTGGTCAGAATTAAGTTATTTCCTCTAAGACCCCCCCCCCCCCACACACACACACACACGACAGCCTCCGGAAGTCGTCCTTAGAGGCAAAAGTCGAAATTTTTAAACGGGGAACGGTTGACCGTAAATCCATTAAAATAACCATCTTACCGGCTATTAACGAATTCATTCAATTTTATTATTTTTGTTCCACTTAAAACTTCGCTTTATTACTGTATATTGAATGCACGTGCGCTTTATCGATGTATATTGATTGAATGCACGTGCGACGTCATTGTTTTCTCCGCATGTTTTGGGAGCCTCGTTTTGATAATGTCGATTTGTTACTATTTTTAGTAACAATTGTCATGTATGTTCTAAAAATGCATTTCCACGTGATGATAAGTCAGGTCCGTAGTAACAAGTGGGGGCATGGAGGGGCTAAGACCCCCACCCCAAAAAAGGTCTGCCCAAAATGCTGAATTGTCATTATTTTGCACTGAAAATTTTTGGGGAAATCCAATTCAGTTCCTCCAAAATTCCGACAATAGCCAGAACAGGGGCTTTAGCCCCCCTCCTCCCATTAAAAATGTTTCCAGTCCTAGGCGCCTGTAAGTTACCGGTCGGCATTAAATACATGTTTAAGCTGCATAACAATAAATATCGTTCTATCGTCTAGAATTTGATTTTTCAAATGGAAATTTGTAAAAAACATTGGAATTTCTGCCTTCAATTCTTCCTAAACGCATAACCATTCAGTATATGTGAGTGCCAAGAAAGAATTATGAAGTCCGCGCTTCTTCATAGCTTGCTCCCTCTTATTCATAACTACTCTCGCTTCTTCATAGCTTACTGCTCTTCTTCATTGCGTACTTGTTTTTCTCATAAATAAACAAAGGGTTTCAAAATCGTACGTGCGGAATACTAAAAGAGACCATAAAATAGTAAACTGAACATGTCTCATTCGAAAAATGCATATGATAGCGCCGTAGGAGTCGTTTATGTGTCGTTTATGTGTCGTTTGGTTTGTAAACATAAGTGTGTGCACTCACTTCGAAAGTAATTGCAAGTTTACTATGTAACCTAGAACAAAGGGCTTTGGCAATATAACACATCATTCATTACCCCCATCGAATAGCATTCCGCGATTTTTGAGATTCAACCCATAACTAGAAAAATAACCGATTTAAAGTAACAACGTGTGTTTACTTACTCAAAATGGGTCCCGTTTCTTCATAGCCGGAAGTCCCTCTTCTGAGATTTGGCTCATAGCATTTTGCAATGAATGAGAGGGATTGGTGGCCGTGAGCTAGATCTATTTGAAAGAGCCGACACTTTCTGTGTTTCTGTCTCTGTGTGTCTTGTTTTTTTTGTGCCAATATTTTTTTTTGCTGGATAAACGCGGGACATGTCAATTTGTAGCTTCTCGTTTTCTCTAAATGCTTTTCAAAACTCTCTCTTACGAAGACGAAAATTCACGGAATATTTGAGAAAGGTTTTACATAGCGTTGCGGCCTTATTCGTACTAATCCGTATTAGTACAGTAACATCTTGGTAAGATAAGATAATGGCTTTGGAAAACATTGTGGAAAATGAAGAAATTTCTTGTGACAAGCAATTTCTTCATTTCCCACATGGTTTTCTATCTAAATTGACAAAAAATGTTTAATTCCATTCTCTTGAAATTGTCGTCTGCATCATCTTTGAATTTTGAACAGTCCAAAAATTGTGTTGTCTGGTAATGGGTTAAGCCTACACGATATATCTTGTAAATGCGCTGTATATAGCGTCGCATTATGGCCAAAGAGGTCTCATTCTACAGCAACCATTCAGAGCAACAGTTAAGAGGGTGAAAGCATTCTAAATTTGTTATTTCAAATCCAAAACCGTATGTTGTGAGTACTCATTTGAATTCAAAAGAGTACCCACAACATAGGGTTTGAGGAACACTTGACGAAATATTGCATTTAAAAACCCATAAGCCCGCTTATCTGTAGTTCCAAGTCTATTTCCAAATCGTAGCGTGGGAAGCAAGATCAAATAAACAAGGTAGATGCATGCTGAATTTGTTAACTTCCAATCATAAACCCTAGGTAGTGGATATTCACTTTAACCTTTTCCCAAAATGACAAAATCTTAGGGTGGTTCAATTTGAAAGATTCTGCAGACTACAACAAAGATGCCACTTTATATAGTAGAATTTGTGAATATTTTAGCGCAGAAAACATTGAGGCAAAAGGAGAAATTGCCGATTATCACTATGTTCTTTTGTCTCGATGTTTTCTCAAGCCAATTCTAATAGGGAAATCAAAATCGGGTCTTATTTCAGTGAGAAATAAAAATACAAACCCAAAGCCTCTCTTACAACCGGTCGTACGTGCTCCTGCGTGCGGTCTGCGTCTAAATCTTACGTTTAGTCGTGCGATGCACGCACGTGCAACATACGATTTTGGTGGACACAACCACGACGCAGACTGCACGCAGCAAAGAATTGACCGGACAATTCCTTGAGGCGCTCTTACAACCTGTCGTGCGTCTTTATAAGTCGTGCGATTTTGCTGAGTTTTAAAACGTACGATTTTAAAAGACGCACGACGGGTTGCAAGAGAGGCTTAAAGCCTCTTTTACAACCGGTCGTAAGTGCTCCTGCGTGCGGTCTGTGTCTAAAACGTACGTTTAGTCGTGCGATGCACGCACGTGCAGCGTACGATTTTGGTGGACGCAACTACGACGCTGACTGCATGCAGCAAAGAATTGATCGGACAATTCTTTGCTACGACCATTCTGTGTCTTTTAGAACGCCAGGAGCACGCAAGACAGAAGTACGGAGCACGTACGACAGGCGTGCGTGTGACGCAGTGAACGATATACTGAAATTCCAGAAAATTCACAAAGAATGTGTACTTTTCTCGAAAGAGATTCATACTATTGACCTGCTTTGAATGCACATATTTTGTGGCACTCTTACAACCCGTCGTGCGTCTTTAACAATCGTGCGATTTTGCAGAGTTTTAAAACGTATGATTTAAAAAGACGCACAACGGGTTGTAAGAGAGGCTTTGGGTCATGGATATTCATCAAAAAATCGTTTGCGGAAACGATTTTAATGAACACTATGAATAACATACGGTCAGACGAAGGTTCAAAGATACATGTATAGCATTTACTTTCGTAGCTCTGCTTCCCGCGAGGTATCTTACTTGGTTGTCAATAACTTTTTTCAGCTGTTTTTTTTTTCAAGATTTAACAGGTCCAACACATTTTCTACCCCTTCTCTACTTCAAACCGAATTAAAATTGGTCACATATTGTCAGAATTATTGATGATTTTCTGCAATCGATGTTTCATTCCCTGCCATGAGCTTTACAGAGCTTATTACTGAAAGCGCTTACATGCTTTAGCCCTTTCACGTTTAACTGTTTTCCCAAATGGCAAAATTTTGGTCTTGTCCAAATCCAAAGATGTTGCAGACGACAATTTTAAGTGAATGAAATTTTACACTTGTTGCTCTTTCAATGTAGAAACATTGTGGAAAATGAAGAAATTGCTTGCTACGGCTTGTTTTTCAAAGCTTTTTTAAAAAGGTCTGTCAAGAAGCGTCAGTGTGTGGGAATAGGTTAATGTAACTTCAATAATGGATGCTTTAGAAATATCTTTTTATTATAAAAGTACATGTAAATTATACAGGTTTAAACAATTACACAGACTTAAATATGGAACTCGCCAAGCACACTCTGATTTTCATTCATATGGATGAAACATTTAATCCTTCCATTAATAATCCAAATATAAAACACGCAAAACAAAGACAGGTTTTAGAAAACACTGGGGAAAAGAATAAAACATAGAAAATTAGAATTTTCTACTTTTCTCACAATAATTTTACCCATGTAATTGGTTCATAATGCTATAGCATGCAAAATATTTTCTTGAACAAGCTTGCACCCGTACCTGTAAATTATAGGGGTTGCATTTTCATAGACAAATAATATTCTGCATATACATAATGCATTCATTTAAATTCTAGAAGAATACAAAAACACAAATTAACAACATCATTTGATCAAACATTTCCATGGTTTTCACGCATAAAACTTGTATCCATCTGCTTAATTATATATAATGTAGTGACAAATTATGCTCAGTTTTCTTCCAAATCCTCGTAAATTCAGCTTGTGTGAAGCTGTAGTTACACTGGTGGTGAACTCGGTTAAAGCGAGGGACGTTTTTCGCTACAACAAGGTACAGATATTTTGCATTTAAATGTGAGTTTAAAGATCTGATTGGATAGTTTTTCTAATAACAATGAATTTGTTCTAAAAATAGACCGGGTTTACCGATATGTATTGACAAACCGTCTGTTTTGTTATAAAATCTCGTAACTACGGCTTTATCGTAGCCGTAGTTACGATATTTTGTAACAACACCGACGGAATACTATGATCGCGAAAAAATGTCCCACTCTTTGGCCGAGTTCACCACCAGTGAGTTAGGAGGTTTTTGAAGAAAAGTGACATTACATGATAAATACAAAAACATCTCTTGCATACATGGTAATTGGATTTGAGTACAAAAACTCCATATAATTATATTTTCTTGAATCAGGATGTGTATTCTTTAGAACAGAGTGAAAGTGAGATAATTTCTTTGTAAAAGAAGACAAAAACAGGATGTGTTTGTGAAACACTTTGTGACTAATGCCCCCGAAAATGCTAATGTTGAGTTTTCACATTAGACAAACGAACAAACAGACATGACTGAAACAATATGCCCCCGATCTTTCGACAAGGGGGCATAAAAAATTGCGGGTAAATATTAATGGATGAAAAAGTGAATAATATACAATGGATCCTTCTAAACCCTTTCCCAAATCAATCAATGTTTTATAATCAAGAGAAGCTTGAGAAATCATTTAGGAAAACGACTTTTATGTAGTTTCTCCTTTTGTCTCTACACTTAATAATATACGGTAGTTTATTATCTGCAAGATTCACATTTTTCGGTAAGTTTTATTTCGTCAACTTTAATCGCTCTCATAATGAGTGTAGGACAAAACAGTTCAGAACCAAATTGATAGTATGAGGACCCTATGAAGCAATCATTAGTTTTGTCTCAGGTTTTGAAAAAATGAACATTCGATAATAATATTTTTTCTTTCTTTACTTATTTAATCGAATCTTAAGTATTTCTCTGTATTTATTTTTTATCAGCTGAAAGCCTTCCTATTTGGACCAGTCCATTACTTTGTCTAGTAAAGGGTTAGGTAGAATTCACAGTACATCCAATTGGAAAACAAGACTACAAAGGACGGATATCATCACGTTTTTCTCTGCTTATTTTTCTTTTTCGACACAGGTGAGTCCGGAATGTCAAACTCCTGCACTACGGGTGCGGGCTGAGCTGGACTACCAGCTGCCTGTCTCTTTTGTTGTATGGCATTCTGAAGTTGTGCTATCATGCCCTGTAAAACTGGTAATAACTGAAACATAATGGGAAAAGGAAAAATAAATATACATGTAATTGGAAAAGGAAATTTAACAAAACAATGCACTAAACATAACATCATAGGGTCTTGATATAGTTAAATGACTAATAGACAGACTATGACAATTAATCCTTTACAAGACGCCAAAAATTTGGGTTGTCAAAAATCAAAGAATGTGCAGATGACAATTTCAAGCGTATGAAATGTAACATGTTTTGGTCTTTTTGTGTTGAGAACATTGACATATTGCTTCCATGATGTTTTCCAAAGCCTTTATTTTGTGGGATGCAAAAAGGCATCACTGTGTAGTAATGGGTTAATCATGATCTTAATTTCTACTTTCATAGCCAATACAACGCATACATTTTGTTATCTAAGTCAATAAGATTACTAATCTCTAGGGTCCCATATATCTACAAGAACTTAAAAACATTTTTTGGGAAATTTGAATGTAACCAATCTAATAGGTCCTGATTGGTCTGAGGCATACCAGTATTTCTAATTCAATCAAATGTCTTGTTACAAAAATGTTGGTTAAGTTCATTAGTAAAACCAGTCAACATAAGAAAGTATATTTGTTTACCTTTTGATAATTATAGATGGCATAAGCGACTAGTATACTGAATGGTAAGAAAAGCACAGATCCCTGGCTTAACTCCTGCTCAATACTCTTCCTCTACAAAAGATAAAATACATTTTTGTTAACCCTTCAGCCTTTTTTCCTTCGTATCCAAAGGGTCATGAAAAGGAATCACTTATAGAAAACAATTCATTTTCTCTTTTCCCATTCGAATGATAGGAAGTATAATACATGTATTGATAAAGTGAATTCAAAGACAAATTAACTAGTAAATTTTCCAATTCGAAATTATTCTTAAATGCACTTATAAAGTGAGTGATTATCTTATTTTCTTCAAATTAAAAGTGGTTGTGAAACAATCTGAAGACAGGTGTTTCCAATACATGTGCACTTTTAGAAAAAGAATTCTCTCTATCTACAAAAAACAACATTACCAAATAGAAAATAGAACGAAAGACCTACCTTAGCTTCAAAGTGGAATGTGATATGTTTATATGATACATTAGCCTCTAACTCTACTTTCGGCTGTGTAAACTCATGGGTACTTTTGGAGAGTGAGCTCTCAGCATTACCAAATAGTAAATTGCTGCTTTTCGGCAAAAACCTCAAAACTACAGTTTGTTTAAAGGGATAATAGCTGTGAAAAAGAAAGAAATACCACAAAAAATATTTTTTGTGTTATCGAGGTCTAATCATCTGATATTATGAAAGAAGTCTTTTCCGCCTGTAACAGAAATGTGTATTTGCGTATTTTCCCCCTTTTACAATGTATGTCAGTAGGTAATGTTTACAATTTCAAGTGCGAGTCGGAATTATCCGAGTTCTGAACGGTAAAATACGAAAGTCAACGGAATTTATTTTCAAATCGTGTGCACGCATTGAAATGACGTCAGAGAATATAAACAGTAATATTGCAAAATGTGACCTGTCTCGGTAAAAGGGATCTTCTGGTAATTGTTAAAGTACCAGTCCTTGTCAATCTATGAAGACTGCAAAGACTACCCAGGATCGGAACTTTTTACTCTAAGTTAGTTTTCTGAATCAAGATTGTTCTTCCTATCTACCTATAATATATTAAATATCCGATTTCAAAATTCGAATGAGGTTGGTGTCCGATAGATGTTATCTCAAAATTCAGTTTTCAACTAACTTCATAGAAGCACGCCTTTAGCGTGACGGGACACGTTAATACGGATGAACACTGACTCTTTCCCAAACATGACCTTGTTTGAATGCCCTTACTAAAAAGAGTTCAAAAAGCATTCGTGCAATCTGAGGAAACGCTGATAACCAACATTTCCCCCTATTGCCTAGATATTTCACCAGCAGTATTTTACTAAACCCTATGTTTATATACTCATTTTGTCGTCTACAAAACATTCAATATTCCAATTTATGAAAAGTTAAAATTATTGCCGCATGGGAAAGGGTTAAGTACAACAATTTACTACAATTTGAGGTTAACCCTTTCCCATACAAAACCTGATTCGGACGCCCCTGTTTGCTAAAGCTGAGGAACCACCGTGACAAAAGAAAAGAATGCTTATTATTAGCAGTTTCTCCTTTTGCCTTTATATTGTCTAAGCTATTTCTTAAATATTTTACATTTTCAATGCCATTTATTTTGCAGTTTGGATCCGATTTCAATTGAAAATGGAAACAGTTATTTTTTGTCGTTTTGGGAAAGGGTTTAACATTATTCATAAGAAAGCACGCACTGGAATCCCGTGGAAATCGAAATGTTTCAAATTTGTGACCCGTCATGTTAAAAGGGACCGTATGGGAAGCGTGGAAAGTATCGACCTTGGTCAGTCTGATCTGACTGCGCAGACTGACTAGGATCGGAACTTTTGATTCAAAGGTTATTTTCTGAATCTAGAATGGTTTATACATCTTACCTTATTTACATTTTCCAGAAGCAAAAAATGATTGACATCTGTTGAGTCTGGTTCATTTCGCGAAATTTGATTTTATAGACTTCCCATTAGGCCCTTTTCTGCGTGACGGGCAACATTCATGAAATAACGGGAACTCATTTAAATTTGTGACGCACACTTTCCTGTGTATCACATGATCAACCGACTGTATACGGATGTTCACGGCTGTGACAAGTACCCGTTATGCTATATTTAGCCACGAATGTAAACATATTTTGAGCGCCATGGAAATGTGAGAATACCAACATTTATACGCTTGTTGTGGGTAAACCGCGCATGGTTACTCGCTTGAAATACGGTCTTTCTGCATCTTTTTGTTCATACTTTAAAAAGGTAAACCTTTTTTGAGGCAAATAGACAGTTTTTTCACAGCTAGTATCCCTTTAAAGCTGTACTTATGAGGTTTTTGTTGAAAAGCGATGAAATAGAACTATCAACTTACCTTAGCTTCAAAGTGGAATGTGATATGTTTATATGATACATTGGCCTGTAGCTCTACCTCAGGCTGGGTAAACTCATGGGTACTTTTGGAGAGTGAGCTCTCTAACCTGACTGTGTACATCTGTTGAAAAAAAAAGAACAGATACATATAAGAGGGAGTAAAGGCATTCTAACTTTGTTATTTCAAATCCAAATCCTATATTGTGGGTACTCATTTGAATACATTGGCCTGTAGCTCTACTTCAGGCTGTGTGAATTCATGGGTACTTTTGGATAGCAAGCTTTCTAATCTGTGTATATCTGTCAAAGATAAGGTGTAAAATCATCATGGTTTAACCCTTTCCCAAACAAGACCTGGTTTTGACGTCCCTAATAGAAATGGCTTGGGAAAACATTGAAACAAAAGAACAAACTGCTGATAACCAGCAGTTTCTCCTTTTGCCTCAATATTTTCTGGGCTATAACATACATATTTTCTCCATTTGATATGATGTATTTTGTCGTCTGCAACTCCTTTCGAATTGGACAAGCTTAAATTTTGCCATCTGGGAATGGGTTAAACTTATCAGTGTTGTTCTACAGTCAGTAATTTTTCACCTGAACCTGGCCTAGGTGAGAACATGCTTCAATGGTTTTCTAAATACTGTATATGTTCGAGACTGACCATCGTCTATTGACACGAGGAGCACACGCGGAATACTGAGTCACACTACTTACCAAAATTATTGACTCTGCTCGACAGTGTGCTATTGCTGGCAAGTATTGATTATTCCATGTCTCTTATTATTCATTGCATATTCGTCAGGTTTAAAGTGAAATTTTACTGATGCATATAAACATGAGCTGTTATTGAATCAAAGGGAAGTACTACATAATTCTGTCCACATGTTTATCAGATACCGTATAGCACTTTATTTCTGCGGGGTCCAAATTCTGCGGTTTTTCCAGAAATCAGGCGGGTTAAATTTCTGCGGAACATATTTCTGCGGTCTCTCATTTTGCAAAATCAAAGATTTTATTTCTGCGCTATCAAATCAGTTTTAGTTAGTGTCGGACATAGTTTGAAAGACGATTTCTATTTACTCTGTTAGGGTAAAGGGATAAGCCCACTCATTTGCCAGTATCTACATTATAAAGGCGTTATGGGAAACAATGCCGTATACAGATAGGTGTGAAAAGAAAGATGTGTCAAACTGTTACCAATCAGTCAAACTTGTTGAATCATTCATTTATGGATAAACAAAAATGTCCTATCTACACCTTAATTAAAGCTATAGTTACATCATTTTTTGAATGAAAAAAAAAACTTCATTTTTATGAAATTGCGCTTTGTATCAGAGGGTTACTGTTTAACTTGTCCTTGTACTGACTAAAATTGAAAACAACCTGAACATTCAGGTTTAAAATTCTGCGGATTTTATTTCTGCGATGCCGATGAGGACCGCAGAAATAGCAGAAATAAAGTCCCCGCAGAAATAAAGTGCTATACGGTACTCTGTATTAAGCAATAAAATTTCATTACTTTTCCCAGGCGTTTACTTCTAACAGTTTCAGAACCAACCCTATGTGTCTGCGGAGTCTGACTCAGGTTCACACTTCCTAGCTAGACCCTTTATGCATGATGGGTCACATTTTATTGTCAATTACTATTTAGAATGACAGCAGTGGTTTGCCCATTGTAATTTCTGTTGTATACTGAACTAGAAAAGAAACTTTTGCCAAGTATATGCAAGTTGTTCAAAGGTATTATTTAGGTGTTCACACATATACATTTAGTACCTTTTAAAACTTTTTTGTTTGCAATATTGGTTAGCTTATCCTTGTATAAAGGCTGACAATGTTTATGCAACACACAATTTGAGTTTCACATGTGCATAAGGGATATCTAAATTCAAAGTTGGTGAAAAATTCTTTTTGGTTCAGTTAATATATTTTTGTCAAAGGCACCTACCTTATCATCAATCTGTAGAGAAGGCAGATAGAAGAAGCACACTTCACCCAGGTTAGCTGTATACATGGGGACTCCTGGGTTATCTTCTTTATATAACCTCACCTAAAATAGAAAATATATTCTAGCAAATGACACAAGAATTTGGTCCTTTTTACAAAATTTTATCAAATTATAGCATAGGTTTTCAATCCATCATTGTACCAAAAACTGTGTGCATCTTCAGGCGTCAGATGGAGCAATGGATATTGACAATGATATCGGAAATTTGAAATCCAGATGCCTTCGTGAATTCCGGGCGTCATCCATGGCAATGGAAATTAACAGGGGAAACTTCATTAATTTTAGTTGCCACGGATGACACCAAAAGTTGCACAAAGTATTTGGTATCTAATGATGGATTGAATACCTTAATTGGCAGACAAACCATGTTACTATTAATGGTACAAAGTATGATAATCATGCTGCGAGATCCAGGATTTCTGCGAAGAAGGTTCCATTTCAAATACAGTGCCACTCAAAATGACCTTTACACTCCATGTATTTAAGTTTTACTAAGATAACTCGAGTGATTCTTGTTAGATTTTTTGTTAGTTTTGTTTTTCTTTTTTTATGCCCCTGTATCGAGAGATCGGGGGTATATTGTTTTACTCGTGCCCGTCTGTCCATCCGTCTGTCCATCTGTCTGTCTGTCCGAAAACTTAACATTGGCCTTTTCTCCAAAAGTATTTGACATACAAAGCTCAAAGGACCTCTACGGATAAGGCGAGAATTCTCCCTAAAAGGCTCAGCTCGATGGATCAATTCTCAAAACTAACAAATTGAGAAACAAAATTAAGCTTTATGGTTAGGTAGACAAATAAAGGAAATAAACACCGATTTTTATGTCATTTTAAAAGTTCTATAGGTGCAGATAACTCTTGATTTTAGTACCCACCTAAATGGTTTCGTTTTCTTACACTACCGGTATTCAAAGAGGTAAAATGAAGATTCTTTTATTTTCATTTGCAATTTATTTTCTACAGATACAGGGATAAATGGTGTTGACATCATATGGCAGCTTTGGTTTTGTCCGTTTTGCGCATGCGCACCATTGAAACAACTTTAAACGCGCACTTTCCCGCCAAAAACTGAGGCATACCTACCTTCCTAAGGCTGGCTAACATCGTTCCCCCCCTTGACCCAGCTTCCCATTTACATATGTTGTGTAACTGGATCATAGGCTTCCTTGGTAAAAAGGATTTGCTGGGTCACGGGGGGGAACGTACTTTTATACTAAAAATAGTACTCATATACCATATGTCATAATTTTGGCGGGAAGATTTCGCCTTTAAACTCGTTTCAATGATGCGCATGCGCATTAAGGACAAATCGAAAAGTGGTTTATGATTTCAACACCAATTGTCCTTACATTTACAGAATTTTTTTTGCTTATAAAACTAAAGAAAACTTCAATCTGGTTTAATGAATAACGGTGGGGTAAGAAAATGTAATTTTGGGGGTAGGTACAGAAACCAAGAGTTATCTGTACCTGTCGAATCGTTTTGATCGTACAAAATCAGTTTTCATATGATTTAGATACATATCTAACAATACAGTTCGAAATAATAATCAATTTGCATGTTTTGAAAAATGACTTTTCCATTTGAGCCTTTTAGGGAGATTTCTCGCCTTATCCGTAGAGGTCCTTTGGTATGCAACTTCCTTTCAATGATATCTATCTGTTCCACGTAGTTTGACCTTCCTCAAGGTAATCTGTTAATCCTTATCAACCCTTTACTCTACGATAACTTAGCATTTTAGAAGAATGGCCATTTCTGGGGCATTGGTGTTTCACAAACACATCTTGTTGTGTATGCATTAGTATATTGATACATTACATAATGTAAATCATGAGTATTGTTTGTTTATCATTTCTATAACAGAATCTCACAAAAATCAGTTTTTTGTATCGTGTAAAGGTTCATTTTCCTAGTATTACACAATTTTGTGTGAAAATGAAATTATCCGGCTATGAACATCCCGAACCCCCTCTAGATCTGCCACTGTCATGATGTCATCAATTACATCATATGTTTGATGTTACTTACTCTTTTATCTTGTCATGTACATTCTCTTCACACATTTTACACAAGCCAAAAAGCCAATAAGTACTCAATTTTCAATATAAAATTGCCAAACGTTTTGGTAGTTGGACCTTAATCAAGACTGTCTCCTTGCTTCAATTCAGCATAAAAATAAAATACAACCAACCTTGAGTGTTTTTAAATGTGCGGGATCTGTAACAACATTTCCACTGATGTCCATCTGGTTCATACGCCTAAATGCAATAATGTTTACACCGACAAAGTCGGACTTTTGTACCTGCAAATGCATGACAATGTTAAACCATTACAGACTACAAAATTTTGGACTTGTCCAAATTCAAAGATATTGCAGATGCAATTTCAAATGAATGAAATTATACATTTTTTGATGATTCTGTGTAGAAAACATTGTGAGAGATGAAGAAATTGCTTGTCACAAGCAATTTCTTCATTTTCCACAAAGTTTCCCAAGACCTTTATCTTTAAGGGCTTCAGAAGGTGTCACTGTTTGGGAAATGGTTGACCCCTATCTACACCATGCCTGGTTAATACGCCTAAATGCGATAATATCTACACCAACAAAGTCTGACTTTTGTACCTGAATATGTATCATGAATTTTTACCTTTTTTCAAAACCATGTTTAATTTAGACATACCTGACAGAAAAATCTTTGGGAAACTTAGAAAATAGGAAAATGGTACTATAGCATACAAATTCTCCGATTTTGGAAAACTAAGTTTTGTTATATCGTCACTTTTCAACAAAAACCTTGTAACTGCAGCTTGTTTTAAGCTGCAGATACAAAGTTTTTGTTGAAAAGCAACGATATGCAACTCCTTAGAGTTTGTATGGTGATTTGCCCAGTTTTCGTGGATGAGCCCATTTTCGTGGTATTACGAATATATTACACCATTCTAAACACGCGACGTCTACACGCTATAATTTTGTTAAAAAACATCCCACCCCCATCTTCTCTCGCTTCAAATAAAGTAAACAAAGAAAATGTTTATTCAAGGGACATAACCTATGACAATTCTCGTGAGGGTTGTTCAATACATTTTTACGCAATGAATCAAATAGGCAGAGGTACTTGTGATGGTCCTATCATTACATCAGCCAGTGTATTTTTTTAAAAACAACTTTTAATTATTCACAAGGAATGTTAGATTGATGAAGTGCCCAATTTTGGGAGGAAAATTTGGAAACAAAGAATTCATCACTGATTTATTGAACGACCCACGAATTCTGGAGCCTCAATTCCGATGACGTCAGAGGTCAACAGCTTATCCAAAATGGCTTTCAATGTAAAAGAAATAACACACAACTGACTTAAATGTATGGAATTAATAAAAATTCAAATATTTTCAAATGTTATTTAGTAATTGTTGTAGCAATGACTTGTTCTCGTCTTCCGGGAGTTTCCTTTGAATTATTAATACCACGAAAACTGGACCAACCATCATAATAGCCTTAGGTAAAGGACTTTCCCTCTTCATGCTGATCCAGTAATATTACTGTTGCCTTAGACATGAGTACAGTCTGACTTTATACCACAATGCTTGTTTCTTTTCATTCGGAATGACAGGTTTAATGCAGGTAGACTCGCATGGTTCGATAGTCCATTATGTATCACTTATATGAACCATTATCATTCTTCGTTCTACACATAAAGAATTCATTTTGGCTGATTTGTAAATGTCATGTGGCTTTCATGTTAAACAATTAAAATTCTATTCACTCCAATGAGATGTTCTACTTACAACAATAAGTCTAGATTTTGGAGCAGCTCTCTCAATATGTTTGTTCATCTCACCAATCTTTAGTCTTACTTCATAGGAACAATCAGGCTGAAATATAACAACAATGATCCATCTAGGGAAAGTTGACAGGCAGAGCTACAGATAGTTGTTATGATTAAACAGACATCCCTAAAATTTGTTCATGGATGTTTGACATCAATAGGCTGTCATTGAAATTATGGCTTATTGAAATTCTGAGGTACAGAAATGTTTACTGGTAAATAAGAGCTCCAAATAGAAAGCAGCTGTGAGTGTTTGAAAAAGGCAAACTTTGACAAGGCTATATTAATCTACTTCATTTCTGATCAAAGCTTATTACAATTGGACAGCAGTATCTAATTTCATGAATGGTAAGAGGATTGATTGGGGTTAAAGAACTCTTTCAACTAATACGGTCCTATAGCATCTGTTGAGTACCTAACCGTGAATTCCTACTATTTCTCTCATCATTACCAACACAATATCCAAATCAAGCCTCCATCTGCTCTCTCACATAGATCTAGATGATTCACATCCATTGGTGAAAAACAAATGACATTTCTCAAATGTCAGAATAGATATTGGCCGAGCCAGGGTTCAAACTCGCGACCCTGGATTGACAAACTCTGCCATTACTGACTGATCAGAGAAGGTTACGAGGAAGTCTAACCTGAAGTCCCCTAATTCTATAGTTGCCAAGTTGATCAGTCTTACTCTCCTTGTGGTACATTTCACACTTGCCAGAACCCTGCACTTCTACATACAAACCTTGCCTTCTTTATTACCCATTTCAAAACAAAATCTGGTTTTGACGTCCAAAATAGAATTGGTTTGGAAAAACATTGAGGCGAAAGAAGAAAATGCTGATAATCAGCATTTTCTCCTTTTGCCTCAATATTTTATGGGGCTGCATTCTACAAAATTTCTATCTTTATCAACAGGAATTTTGTCATCTGCAACTCCTTTCAAATTGGATAAGTAAAAAAAATGCCATTTGGGAAAGGGAAGAAAGTATAACCTGAAGTCCTCTAATCCTATAGTTGCCGAGTTGATCAGTTTTACTCTCCTCCTGGTACATTTCACACTTGCCGGTACCCTGCGCTTCTACAAACAAACCCTGCTCTGGTTCCCCATTCAGTGAGGTCACCTGACCATAACAACTGAAACAACATGTGTGTATGAAACATTACAGAGACAGACCGACAGATGAGTCAAACAGACTATTAAAACATCATTCCCACCTATTCTAATGCATTACCAGACGACAAAATTCCAGACTGGTCTTATTGGGATAAACTTTTTGAATTTTTACATCTTTCCTAGTAGAAAACATTGTGGAAATTGAAGAATTTCTTCTTTTCCCACAATAATCCCCAAAACCTTTTTTATCTGGTAGGAATGTCAAAAAGCGCCATTTTGTGGATATGGGTTTAGTGACTAGTAATGCTCCTTTAACACACCCTAGTCATAAAATCTCACTTTCATATAACATATGCACCATATGGCGACATCATAGACTTATAGTTCAAACCTTTATTTCTATTTCATTTTCTTATTTTTCATTTTTTTTTGGGGGGGGGGGGGGGGAGGGAGGCATAATTCAGAGCCAAACTGTGTACCTGTAAGCAGTCCTTAGCCCTTTAATTTTGATGTCCATCGTTGTCCCCTCCAACACATCAATCATCTGGGATGCTGGATCAAAGTTGTACTCTTTCATCATGGGTCGTAGGAAATACTGGCCAGGGTTCTGAAGATATATGTACACAATTCCTGTTAACACATGCCCTTGTTATAGTTAATGACTGCTTTATAGTAAGTGGCTTTTGTAAGACTTATATCTATCAAAAACGTTTTGATAGTAATACCAAAACTTGACTGATATCAGAGTTTTAGTCAGGTTAATTTGAAAAAGACTTTTTAAGAGGACAAAATGTAACACTTTAACACATTACCAGACAACATTTTAAGACTTATTTAAATTCAAAGGTGTCCCAGATGACTGAGATTCAGGAGACTGAAATTCTACCTTGTCCTATCTATCTTTGTAGAAAAAAATTATGGAAAATGAAGAATTTTCTTGTGACAAGCAATTTCTTCACTTTCCACTGTTTTCCATAGCCATTACCCAGCTCCTCATGGAGCATCAAAAGGTGTCACTGAATGATAATGGATTAACACACATTCACCAAGGACCCTTTTACCTCATTGCGCTATGAAATTGTAAATTGATCCATACCAGATCAGCAAACAGCATAGATCCATCTTCTTTAGTCAAGTTGTTACTTCTGTATTGTTTTCCACCACTTAGAGAAAGTAATACATCAGACAGGGGTACCCCTTGTTCATCTACAATCTGTCAATAATCAATCAAACAAATGTCAAAACAGTGACTAGTTTAAAATTCTTTATTTTACATAAATTAGGACTAAACAAACTTATTTGATTCCCTTTTCCTGGAAAATACACCAGTGCTCGCGCCTAATGTGTGGGCCAATGAAAAGCCAATAACAACATCCGCTTCATGGGATCCATCTACGAGCCACCTCTTGATCATAAAGCTGACGCTCTACTTCTCCACCACGGACAACACCACAGTGATTATTTCACAACTAAAACAGACAAATGGAAATACTAATAGGGAACTTGGAGAAGTAATATAATTCCACCCTTCAAGCATTATATATTCCATAATGATCCATCATATGATTAGATACCAAACACTAAGCAATTTCAGGCATCATCCGTGGTAACGGAAATTAAAGGTACCTCATCAACAATTTCCGTTGCCATTGATGACACCCGAAATTGCCTAAGGTGTTTGATATCTAATGATGGATGAAATATCTTAAATTAAAACTGTCAGTAAATAGCGACATTAGACTACAATGAATAATAAGATTCAAGACACAACAAAACATAGCATACCAGTACAGAGATTCTGCCCAGTTTAAATGCCCTGAATACATTCTTCTTTCCCTCTTCTCTCTCTATCACATATCCTTCTTTCTCTGCTGCCACTTTGTATTCCTGGTTCTTCATCAACGGACCAATTCTGTCATAGATCAAAATAAAGTCAATATTATAATTACATTATTATTGCTATGGCAGGAAGAGTAGAAGAAGATCAGCCTGCAGCAGCACTTACATGCAGTCTGACGTTATTCTACAATGCCAGCTTCCTTTTTCTGCTGTCTTTTAATACTAAAAGTTCTTCATCAATGGACCTACTTTGTCATCAATCAAAGTATGGTAAAAATTACTACAACAACTTTAGGGAAAGGAAATCTGTATTTAGAGGAATCCAACCCATTTCAGAGCAATAGCATCAGTAGAAACAGAGATATGACAGTTGCATGTACAACCTTAACCTTAACCAAAGCATTACGCAGACGTCAATGCTCAGGTGACCAGAATACCCCTCCCCCCTTCTATGAAAAGTCAGGATAGTAATGACCATTTAAAACTCCTCTGAATGAACACAAAATCTACAAGTCATGTGAACTAATGCTATATTTATTCAATATCTAAGGATAAAGGATAAACTGCTGACTAGCTTTACCTAAACTGTCCATTTTCTGAAGATTCACTAATGACAGGTTCCATACTACCCTGTGGGCTGGTCACTGTGATCTTGACTCCCGACAACTTAGGGCTGATCTCACCAACTATAAATTCTCCTTTTTCTCCAATAAACTTGAACAGCTCACCTGGACAGGTATCTGCAAGATAAATTAGAACCTTTTCATAGAATAATATTTTAACCCATTACCATATGGCAAAAATTTTGTCCAAACTCAGAAAATTTCAAGAGAATCAGATTTTATATTGCTTGATCTTTCTTGGTCGAAAACATAGTTGCTTCTCACAAACAATTTCTTCATTTTCAACAATCTTTTCTAAAGCTTTATTTTGTGGTATTTTGGGGCATCGAAAGGTGTCACCATGTGGTAACGGATTAAATTGGTTTTAGTTGCTAACAAGATAAATTCATTATAAATCCTGAATATAATATCCAACTAAGAGTAGAAATTATTGAATGTAAATCAGGATGTAAATCTGGAAATCTTGATGATCAGAATCCCAATTTTCAAAAGAAAATTGTCCCAAGAAAACATCTAAACAAGATGTACTTTCAAGTTTGACAAACAGTAAAGCTTACTTAAATAGTTCTGAGTATGAATCATAAAATTTATAATCTTGAATGTGATCCTTATCCATGCTTTTACAGTTTCTCTGATCTTTGCAAGTCAAGGGCCAAATCTATGTCAAAACATCGTTTCTGTATTCATCCTTGGCTAGCAAAGATGAGTTTCTCTAATCCATATGAAAAATGACCGACTGATTGCTTAATAATTGTAAGTCAATACAATAATTATAAGCATTTCCAACAGTTTTGCACTCCAATATTCTTACCTCCGATCACAGTGACTGTCATAGACTGTGGTGTAAACAATACTTCTGCTGATTTAACTGTAGCCGTCAACTTCTCTCCAGACCTGTAAAGTGGGAAATACATCAGTCTTTTATCTTGATTTGTACTATGGCTTCATATACAAATTTGAGTCAACCTTTTTCCTTTTTTAGACTAAAAAAGATCCATATTTTCACGCATTTAATTGATAACCAACAATTCCTCATTTTCCTTCAATCTTTTACAAGCTGCCACAATAAAAGACATTTAAAAAAAAGCTTTTATATTTATAATAAGTTTACATTGAACAAGATGCGTTTGTGAAACACGAAAGCCCGTGAAATGGCTATTTTTCTAAAATGTAAGGTTTTCATGTAAAGGGTTGATAAGGGTTAATGATAACCTTGAAGAAGGTCATATTGCATGGACCAGATAGATATCATTGAAAGAAAGTTTCATACCAAATTTAAGCTTTGTATGTCACACAGTTTTGGCGAAAAGACAAATGATAGATTTTTCGGACATAGAGTTCGATGGACAGACAGACAGACTGATAGAAACAAGTAAAACAATATGGCCCGAGCTTTCGATGTGGGGGTATAAAACTACTGCTTAACAAGAGAATGTGTACTTACACCGATCTATAGTAGGTTTAACCTCTATACTTATTAGCTCATATAGTTAATGATTTTAACAGCTCGGTATCCTCCTTGTCTTTAATTCATAGTTTTTTTTAAAATCTTATTCTCAAAAGGGATATAATAGAGGACAGTGTGTTTGAATATCCAGGGCATGAAAATGGCAACAAGAGCTGTAAAAGGACTAAAACACAAAATAAATCAGTAACGGCTACATACCTCGCCCAGTGTGAAAAAGTGTAAACTTGAGGCCCTTTCACTGGTTTACCATCTTTACCAGTTTTGGTGTGTGTGAGTGGATAGTTTACTGGCGTGGACTGCTCTATTGAGGATGAAACTGTCACTACTATATCCGAGACTGGTTCCTCTGTATTGATGGTTCCCTGCACTAAATGGGACACAGCTGTCAGGGTTAAGGTCTCTGGGCTGGATCTAAAAATAAATTATTTCCATATCTTTATTTATGTCAACTCATTTGTGTATTTACAGTAAGATTTACTTGATCAGTCAAAAGAGGGTCTTTATTGCATTTATTGCATAAGTAAAATCCATACAAGCATATACAGTGCACTCCATGTATAACGAGTTCGGGTAATATGAGATATCGTCTATAACGAACACAGTACAAAGTCCCTGTCATTTCTCTTCTATTTTCCTTTTGTTTTATATCGGCTAACGCTAGATTGGTTTGAGCAAAAAATCGGCTATAGCGTACATATTTCCTTGGTCCCGGCTCTATTTTTCACACATATCAACGAGGTTTAATCACGAAGCGTGTCGTCTGCAAGCATAATTTCCCTATCCCCGTCTGTATTTTTCACACCTAATTTCCTAGGTCCTAAAGCGTGTTGTGGACAACAACATTTCAAGGTAATTGTCGATCAATTATCGGATTAACACGTTCTGATCTACCTATTGTCATTTTGACAAAGTGTTATTGCAAAACATCGTAACTCCAACTTTAATCCAGCTGGAGTTATGAGCATTTGCTCTAACACCGACATGTGTTCAAGAATTTGGAAAATACGGGAGACACTACTAAAAAGCAGAAAGCTATTTCCTTAGTGTTGAAATTTGTAACCATGAAAGAAGTAGAAAAGGACTTTACCTTTAATACAATAAAAAATCACAACATTTTTTCCAATAAAAAAAATGTTATGTACATAATCATTTGTATTTTTAACGCATTTATAAACTGTACAATGTAATGTTCGTATTTTACTTTTAGTGGTGTGTAATAAAGTATCAAGAGTTATCTTTCTTTATGCTCTCTAAAAAGGAGGTTATAAATGTGCCATAGTTCACTTCCGGTGAAAGCGAAAGTAGACATTGGCAAGTGAACATTTTTCTTGCGTTCTGTTGCAATTCGGCTTTAGCGAGACATGGCTATAACGAGGCATCGAGCGATGTCCCGGTGATCTTGTTATACACGGAGTGCACTGTAATTGTTTGAGGGTCATTATGTGGAAAAAGGTTGAAATTACAAAAAGGTATATACATACGTGTCGTAGGTATAGACCTCCTTTTCAAACTTATGACAGGAATCTGGAGTTAGTTTGTACAGACCAGGCTCTGCTAGACAAAACCGATTTTTGCCTTTGTTTAGTTCAAAAGATCCAACACTTCCCTCTTTCTTGTCATGAGCAAAATTCTGCAAAATAATCAACACTTCATTTATTCTTGAAATACATTTAATTAAAAGATGTTTGATGATTGAGAATCAAGAGATGTTCTTGTCACAACTAATTTTGTATCTCATGTAACTTGTCAAGTCATAAGGTAATAGAACCTCAGTTTAAAGTCTCGTCTGAAAGACAAAATTCTTTAATTGACATGACAATAAACATAAATAAATCCAAAGTATCATGTGGATGGATTTCCCATACATTGTATTTGTTTTAAATAGATAGAAAAATTAACATCTCACAAGACAAAAGGTACTAGCAACACAATTTTTTATGAATAGCATGAATTCTTGAATGTAATTCATGTGTTTGAAAATCATTTTTTTTTTGTATTCCTATAAAAAGATTGTAGATATAAAACATCCCTTACCAATGTAATAGAGTGAGAGATGGTACATTTGAGTATATAGCCTGTCTGTGTAAACTGTACATTGTCTACATTTTTACTGATCACTTCAAACTCAATGGTCTTGTTCTTCCAACATAGAGCATCCTTCAAAATTGTAGCTGAAAGTAAACAAGCAGTAAAATCAATCAGTGTCGTCTTGATCCTGGCTTCAATCTCACCTTTTTCAGAAAGATTAAATAAAGAATAGCCTGTGCAATGGTTAAGTCTGCAGCTTTAAATTTCCAGCAGTTTGAAACATTTAGAGGAAATATTGGCATGCAAAAATCACCTCTACAGCACATTTGTGCATTCTGTGCTCTGACCATTAAGAAGTGTAAACAAGTGACAAAGGGCTTCTATCAAATCTATGTGATATGCATTGGCAATATCTATATTCTGCATAATTTCTTCTTTGACCAAACTAAACTTAGGTGAGCTTACTATGTAAGATGTTTTAAACAAATAATTCTACTATACCTTTATATTTTCCAGGCAAGACATTTTCAATAGTAAATGTGGATGTCTGTTGATTGCCTTGGGTCTGAAATAAGAAATACCAAAGGGTTCATTCACGTTTTTGAGTTTGCAAAAACTTGCATAGGCCTAAGAAATATGTATGAAGGTGTTTTAGTAAATTGCGGGTATCTGTGAGTATCAACAACAATAAAATATATGAATTAACACTATTTATCAATGCAATAACACCAGAATAATTTATAAACAGTATGGCAAAAGTTAAAATTATTTCAGATTTTACAAAAAAAACTTTTCATGCATTTCATTTACCTTGTTTACAAAACAGTTTCAGTATTTTCACAAAAGATCCAAACATTACTACCTGTACTATCTGTTTATCGTTCCTCCCCAGTGATTCAACAGATACCTCCATAATGCCACATTTTTCTGAAACATAGAGAACAGTGCATACTGTAATCAGTATTCTTAGGAAGTTTTAATACAAAATGCTTATATGGTTTCACCCATTCCCTCACATTGACACCGTGCAAGATAAAGGCTTGGGAAAACATTGTAGAAAATTATGAAATTGCTTGTGACAAGCAATTTCTAAATTTCCCACAAAGTTTTCTACCACAATTGACCAAAAACTTTTAAATTTCATTCACTTGAAACTATTGTCTAAAACATCTTTGAATTTGGATCATCCTAAAATTTTGCCATTCAGGAAAGGTTTAAATGACATTGACAGATATTTCACATTTCGAAAGTCAATTACCGCCTCATTATCATTTTGATAAACTCACCGCCTATCCAGTGAAATTATCAAAAACTTTTGCCCCGCTCTCGTTCATTTCACCCTATCTGACGTTATATAAGCCGGGCCAAATAAGTGACGTCATCATACGCGTTGCATAGCAGTCACGTGCAAAATGACGCGCTTTAAGAAAATCTGTCATAAATCTTTTGCATTTTGTCTATTTTCTGCATTAAAGAAATAGGATAATTGTTTGTTTTTCATGTAAGATCGATTGATATTTCATTTCATGAACAACGAAAGCTACATTTTCACTCGTGGCTTCGCCACTCGTGAAAATAAAGCTTTTGTTGTTCATTCAATGAAATATAAATCGATCTTACACTGAAACAAACGATTATCCTCTATATAATAATTCACTGAGTGAAGTTTAATGTCACACTCAACAGCAGCTAAGGTCATATGAAGACATGAGACCTATGAAATCAGCCTCAAAGACAAGATTGACAGGGTATCAAACCAGCGAGCCCTGTTTCATAAGTCCAGGATGTTAACACTGCAGAAAATTCAATCCGTTTGCAAGATAAAAGAAACTAGAAATCTTATCACTAAAGGTGATAAAAATACACCCCTGACACACTATATTTGTCCGGACAAGCATTTTTGTTGAATCAATGGCCTATCAGATTTTCACGAAATTTGTCTGGCACATCTGCAGGTACTAGTGCACGCTTCTGCCAAGTATGAAGCAAATCGGACAATAACTACGAAGAGTTGTCCCAACATGCATAACTGTGTTACTTACCTAATTTCATTTGTGGGGGTATAATATGACAACTTACCAATGCAAGTGACAGTTCCTGTGACCTTGGCCCTGAATTGTGAAAACAGCACATCTAAAACTGGCTTGTTTGTAATGGTAACTGTATGCTCTGGTGGAGAAATGGTTAATCCTGCTTTGTTCTCTATATCAGTCATGTGGACCTGTAGTATAAAACATCATGTTAACTAAACACATCTAAAACAGCACATCTAAAACTGGCTTGTTTGTAATGGTAACTGTATGCTCTGGTGGAGAAATGGTTAATCCTGCTTTGTTCTCTATATCCGTCATATGAACCTATAGTATAAAACATCATGTTAACTAAACACATCTAAAACAGTACATCTAAAACAGTACATCTAAAACAGGCTTGTTTGTAATGGTGACAGTATGTTCTGGTGGGGAAATGGTTAATCCTGCTTTGTTCTCTATATCTGTCATGTGGACCTATAGTATAAAACATCATGTTAACTAAACACATGTAAAACAGCACATCTAAAACAGGCTTGTTTGTAATGGTGACTGGATGTTCTGGTGGGGAAATGGTTAACCCTGCTTTGTTCTCTAAATCTGTCATGTGGACCTATAGTATAAAACATCATGTTAACTAAACACATCTAAAACAGCACATCTAAAACAGGCTTGTTTGTAATGGTGACTGTATGTTCTGGTGGAGAAATGGTTAATCCTGCTTTGTTCTCTATATCTGTCATATGAACCTATAGTATAAAACATCATGTTAACTAAACACATGTAAAACAGCACATCTAAAACAGGCTTGTTTGTAATGGTGACTGTATGTTCTGGTGGAGAAATGGTTAATCCTGCTTTGTTCTCTATATCTGTCATATGGACCTGTAGTATAAAACATCATGTTAACTAAACACATCTAAAACAGCACATCTAAAACTGGCTTGTTGGTAATGGTGACTGTATGTTCTGGTGGAGAAATGGTTAATCCTGCTTTGTTCTCTATATCTGTCATATGAACCTATATAATAAAACATCATGTTAACTTAACACATCCAAAACAGCACATCTAAAACAGGCTTGTTTGTAATGGTGACTGTATGTTCTGGTGGGGAAATGGTTAATCCTGCTTTGTTCTCTATATCTGTCATATGAACCTATAGTATAAAACATCATGTTAACTAAACACATCTAAAACAGCACATCTAAAACAGGCTTGTTTGTAATGGTGACTGTATGTTCTGGTGGAGAAATGGTTAATCCTGCTTTGTTCTCTATATCTGTCATGTGGACCTATAGTATAAAACATCATGTTAACTTAACACATCTAAAACAGTACATCTAAAACAGTACATCTAAAACAGGCTTGTTTGTAATGGTGACTGTATGTTCTGGTGGGGAAATGGTTAATCCTGCTTTGTTCTCTATATCTGTCATGTGGACCTATAGTATAAAACATCATGTTAACTTAACACATCTAAAACAGTACATCTAAAACAGTACATCTAAAACTGGCTTGTTTGTAATGGTGACTGTATGTTCTGGTGGGGAAATGGTTAATCCTGCTTTGTTCTCTATATCTGTCATATAAACCTATAGTATAAAACATCATGTTAACTAAACACATCTAAAACAGCACATCTAAAACAGGCTTGTTTGTAATGGTGACTGTATGTTCTGGAGGGGAAATGGTTAATCCTGCTTTGTTCTCTATATCTGTCATGTGGACCTATAGTATAAAACATCATGTTAACTTAACACATCTAAAACAGCACATCTAAAACAGGCTTGTTTGTAATGGTGACTGGATGTTCTGGTGGGGAAATGGTTAATCCTGCTTTGTTCTCTATATCCGTCATGTGAACCTATAGTATAAAACATCATGTTAACTAAACACATCCAAAACAGCACATCTAAAACAGGCTTGTTTGTAATGGTGACTGGATGTTCTGGTGGGGAAATGTTTAATCCTGCTTTGTTCTCTATATCTGTCATGTGGACCTATAGTATAAAACATCATGTTAACTAAACACATCCAAAACAGCACATCTAAAACTGGCTTGTTTGTAATTGTGACTGTATGTTCTGGTGGGGAAATGGTTAATCCTGCTTTGTTCTCTATATCTGTCATATGGACCTGTAGTATAAAACATCATGTTAACTAAACACATGTAAAACAGCACATCTAAAACAGGCTTGTTTGTAATGGTGACTGGATGTTCTGGTGGGGAAATGGTTAATCCTGCTTTGTTCTCTAAATCTGTCATGTGGACCTATAGTATAAAACATCATGTTAACTAAACACATCTAAAACAACACATCTAAAACTGGCTTGTTTGTAATGGTGACTGTATGTTCTGGTGGAGAAATGGTTAATCCTGCTTTGTTCTCTATATCTGTCATGTGGACCTATAGTATAAAACATCATGTTAACTAAACACATGTAAAACAGCACATCTAAAACTGGCTTGTTTGTAATGGTGACTGTATGTTCTGGTGGGGAAATGGTTAATCCTGCTTTGTTCTCTATATCTGTCATGTGGACCTATAGTATAAAACATCATGTTAACTAAACACATCTAAAACAGCACATCTAAAACAGGCTTGTTTGTAATGGTGACTGTATGTTCTGGTGGGGAAATGGTTAACCCTGCTTTGTTCTCTATATCTGTCATGTGGACCTATAGTATAAAACATCATGTTAACTAAACACATCTAAAACAGCACATCTAAAACTGGCTTGTTGGTAATGGTGACAGTATGTTCTGGTGGGGAAATGGTTAATCCTGCTTTGTTCTCTATATCTGTCATGTGGACCTATAGTATAAAACATCATGTTAACTAAACACATCTAAAACAGTACATCTAAAACAGGCTTGTTTGTAATGGTGACTGTATGTTCTGGTGGGGAAATGGTTAATCCTGCTTTGTTCTCTATATCTGTCATGTGGACCTATAGTATAAAACATCATGTTAACTAAACACATCTAAAACAGGCTTGTTTGTAATGGTGACTGTATGTTCTGGTGGGGAAATGGTTAACCCTGCTTTGTTCTCTATATCTGTCATGTGGACCTATAGTATAAAACATCATGTTAACTTAACACATCTAAAACAGTACATCTAAAACAGGCTTGTTTGTAATGGTGACTGTATGTTCTGGTGGGGAAATGGTTAATCCTGCTTTGTTCTCTATATCTGTCATATGAACCTATAGTATAAAACATCATGTTAATTAAACACATCTAAAACAGTACATCTAAAACTGGCTTGTTTGTAATGGTGACTGTATGTTCTGGTGGGGAAATGGTTAATCCTGCTTTGTTCTCTATATCCGTCATATGAACCTATAGAATGTACAAGAGAAATCTCATCACATTATACCCTTTTCCAAGCGAAACAATTTAGGGTGGTTCAAGGTCAAACATGTTGCAGACAACAATTTCAAGTGAATGGAATTTAATTCTTTTTGGTCCTTTGGGATAGAAAGCATTATGGGAAATGAAGAAATTGCTTGTCACAAGCAATTTCTTCATTTTCCACAATGTTTTCCAAAGCCTTTTTCATGAGGGGCATCTAAAGGCCTCATTATGCGGGAATGGATTGACTAAACACATCCAAAACAGCACATCTAAAACTGGCTTGTTTGTAATGGTAACTGTATGTTCTGGTGGGGAAATGGTTAACCCTGCTTTGTTCTCTATATCTGTCATGTGAACCTATAGTATAAAACATCATGTTAACTAAACACATATAAAACAGCACATCTAAAACAGGCTTGTTTGTAATGGTAACTGTATGTTCTGGTGGGGAAATGGTTAACCCTGCTTTGTTCTCTATATCTGTCATGTGAACCTATAGTATAAAACATCATGTTAACTAAACACATATAAAACAGCACATCTAAAACAGGCTTGTTTGTAATGGTGACTGTATGTTCTGGTGGGGAAATGGTTAATCCTGCTTTGTTCTCTATATCTGTCATGTGGACCTATAGTATAAAACATCATGTTAACTAAACACATCTAAAACAGTACATCTAAAACAGGCTTGTTTGTAATGGTGACTGTATGTTCTGGTGGGGAAATGGTTAATCCTGCTTTGTTCTCTATATCTGTCATATGGACCTATAGTATAAAACATCATGTTAACTAAACACATCTAAAACTGGCTTGTTTGTAATGGTGACTGTATGTTCTGGTGGGGAAATGGTTAATCCTGCTTTGTTCTCTATATCTGTCATGTGAACCTATAGTATAAAACATCATGTTAACTAAACACATCTAAAACAGCACATCTAAAACAGGCTTGTTTGTAATGGTGACTGTATGTTCTGGTGGGGAAATGGTTAATCCTGCTTTGTTCTCTATATCTGTCATGTGAACCTATAGTATAAAACATCATGTTAACTAAACACATCTAAAACAGCACATCTAAAACAGGCTTGTTTGTAATGGTGACTGTATGTTCTGGTGGGGAAATGGTTAATCCTGCTTTGTTCTCTATATCTGTCATGTGAACCTATAGTATAAAACATCATGTTAACTAAACACATCTAAAACAGCACATCTAAAACAGGCTTGTTTGTAATGGTGACTGTATGTTCTGGTGGGGAAATGGTTAATCCTGTTTTGTTCTCTATATCTGTCATGTGGACCTATAGTATAAAACATCATGTTAACTAAACACATCTAAAACAGTACATCTAAAACTGGCTTGTTTGTAATGGTGACTGTATGTTCTGGTGGGGAAATGGTTAATCCTGCTTTGTTTTCTATATCTGTCATATGGACCTATAGTATAAAACATCATGTTAACTAAACACATCTAAAACAGGCTTGTTTGTAATGGTGACTGTATGTTCAGGTGGGGAAATGGTTAATCCTGCTTTGTTCTCTATATCTGTCATGTGAACCTATAGTATAAAACATCATGTTAACTAAACACATCTAAAACAGGCTTGTTTGTAATGGTGACTGTATGTTCTGGTGGGGAAATGGTTAATCATGCCTTGTTCTCTATATCTGTCATGTGCACCTATAGTATAAAACATCATGTTAACTAAACACATCTAAAACAGCACATCTAAAACTGGCTTGTTTGTAATGGTGACTGTATGTTCTGGTGGGGAAATGGTTAATCCTGCTTTAGGTCCACATGACAGATATGACAGATATATGACAGGTTCATATGACAGATATAGAGAACAAAACATCATGTTAACTAAACACATCTAAAACAGCACATCTAAAACAGGCTTGTTTGTAATGGTGACTGGATGTTCTGGTGGGGAAATGGTTAATCCTGCTTTGTTCTCTATATCCGTCATGTGAACCTATAGTATAAAACATCATGTTAACTAAACACATCTAAAACAGCACATCTAAAACAGGCTTGTTTGTAATGGTGACTGGATGTTCTGGTGGGGAAATGGTTAACCCTGCTTTGTTCTCTAAATCTGTCATGTGGACCTATAGTATAAAACATCATGTTAACTAAACACATCTAAAACAGTACATCCAAAACAGGCTTGTTTGTAATGGTGACTGTATGTTCTGGTGGGGAAATGGTTAACCCTGCTTTGTTCTCTAAATCTGTCATGTGGACCTATAGTATAAAACATCATGTTAACTAAACACATCTAAAACAGCACATCTAAAACAGGCTTGTTTGTAATGGTGACTGTATGTTCTGGTGGAGAAATGGTTAATCCTGCTTTGTTCTCTATATCTGTCATATGGACCTATAGTATAAAACATCATGTTAACTAAACACATCTAAAACTGGCTTGTTTGTAATGGTGACTGTATGTTCTGGTGGGGAAATGGTTAATCCTGTTTTGTTCTCTATATCTGTCATGTGGACCTACAGAATGCAAAAGAGAGCTCTCATCACATTATAGCCACAATTTGGCTGTTTGAAAATGTACCCTAGATTTTTCAACTTTTTGAGCACTTATCTTGGTTGATCAAGAGGTGTGTCTTAACAGCCCTTTTACATTTGATTGAACAACTCTCTTTGGGAAGAAAACAACAATTTCCAATTCAAGTATTACAATATTGTGCACAAGAAATTTGTCACATCTAGAAAAGAATCCCTTTGGAACCATTCTAACTACTGGTGATTTGAATAGGGGTCATCCAAGGAATAATAAGGCCTTGGCTTTGGATTAACCCAACACCCATTCCCACAAAATGATGCTTTTGACGCCCACAAGATCAAAGCTTTGGAAAATGTTGTGAAAAATGAAGAAATTGTTTGTGACAAGCAATTTCTTCATTTCCAACAATGTCTTCTACCAAGCAAGACCAAAAAATATAAATTTACATCTACTTGAGAATGTCGTCTTCAACATAATTATTTGAATTTTGATAAGTCTAAATCTCGTAACAGAATAAGCTAGAAAATGTTGAAGGAAGAGAAATAAATTTAGTAACCTGTCTAACACTTACCCTCACTATATATTTTCCTGGTGCCACATCCTTACAGAACGACCCATCCTCGCTAGTCTCCTTGGACACTGCCTCGGAACCTTTACCCTCCGGGAAGATGATCAGTTTACGCTTTGTGTTCTGTTGGCTGAGACCCTCAGGAAATTTGTCAATCTTCACTTTACCACATAGGCTGAATCTGCAACAAACAAGAGGACCATGATTGTCCTAAACGGTGCACCTTAATCAAGATGACAAGAGTGACAATGGCAATTTTGTCAAATTCAAAGGCATAAAACTAAGATGTTTCCTCATAATCACAATGCCTCTGATCTTTTCAGGCAGGGCCATAAAACACATGTTAATGAAATACCAACACCATTTTTTGGTAGATCTATTTCTATAAAACATGACATGACCTTTGAAATTGAATCAGCATAAAATGTTGATGTTTGAGGAAGGGACATCAAGGTTTTTTACTAGGACATAAATGTGACCAGTCACGCTAAAAGGAACCTTCCAGTAAGTGTGAAAAGAATCAACCCTAGTCAGTCAAAACTTGTTAACACAAATGCCCCAGATATGACATTAACCCTTTCCCAACAAGACCAAGTTTCGATGTTCCTTATAGAAAAGGCTTGGAAAACATTGAGGCGAATTGTTTTTATATGCTGATTTGTTAAAAGATCCTTTGCATTTAGCAAATTTCTCCTCTGCAACAGCTTTTAAATTGGAACAGTCTTTTTTTTTCCATTTTGGAAAGGGTTAAGTTTTTGTGTTAAGTGTCAGACAGCCAAAAGTAAACAACATGCCCTAATCTTTTCATATAGCTGCATAAAATACATGTTTACGAAATACCAATGCTCTGTATAGAAATGGTGTTTCTATACTAGTAAAACATGACCATGAGTTTTGAAATTGAATCCGCCTAATACATTGTTGTTTAAGGAAGGAAAATAAAGTTTATTTACAAAGGATATAAATGTGACCTGCCACGCTAAATGGTATGAGAGAAAACTATTGACCATAGTCAGTCTGCACGAACTTCCCAGAATAATTAGGGTCAAGACTTTTCACTCTAAGGTAATTTTCGAGATCTAGAATGGCTTTCCTATCTTCCTATGTGTTCATTTTCCAAATGCCACAAATGAATGACTTCTGATAAGTCTGACCCGTACCTGAAATTTCAGTTTCATAGACTTATCAGAATATCTCCTTTTTGCTTGACAGGTAATAAATACCTACCTTGCAGCTACAATATTTGGCAGCTGTGGTGTGTTGGGCGGAATTTTCACCTCCGTCTCGCCGAAGTAAACGTCGGTGGCTGACGACAATTTCAGGAGAATGAAGTTTTACATTTTCTCAGTCTTTCTTGGTAGAAAACATTGTGGGAAATGAAGAAATTGCTTGTCACAAGCAATTTCTTCATTTCATACAATGTTTTCCAAAGCCATTATCCAACCGGGTGTCAAAGGCGTCCATGTATGGACATGGGTATAGTAAGGAAAATCTAAAAGTTTTTTCTTTTACGAGAATACAAATACCAACCTTGTAGCTACAATATTTGGCAGCTGTGGTGTGTTGGGCGTAATTTTCACCTCTGTGTCGTCAAAGATGACGTTGCTGGCTGACGACAATTTCAGGTGAATGAAGTTTTACATTTTTCAGTCTTTCTTGGTAGAAAACATTGTGGGAAATGAAGAAATTGTTTGTCACAAGCAATTTCTTCATTTCATACAATGTTTTCAAAAGCCATTATCCAACCGGGTGTCAAAGGTGTCTATGTATGGAAGTAAGGATGTATGAAAGTAAGGAAAATCTAGTTTTTTTTTTTTACAAGAATACAAGTACCAACCTTGCAGCTACAATATTGGGAAGCTGTGGTGTGTTCGGAGTAATTTTCACCTCCGTCTCGTCGAAGAAGACGTCGGTGGCCTTGACCTGCAGTTTATACATGCCTGTCTTCATGTTCTCAAGGTGATAGGTGCCGTCGGTGGCCGTCCTCGTCACTGAGTTACCGTTTAGGATGATCTCTGCGTCTGGAACACCTTTACCCTGAAATTAGAATATATATTTTTAACTCTTTCGCTGCCAAATTTCCTGGAATTGTCCTATTTCCAGTGCCAAATTTTTTAAACTTCATAAGAGGGCTTAGCAGTTTACAGAATAGTAAAAAGTCGTTGTTTGATAATATTAAGCTGGAACTTTCAAGAATCATTGCACATAAATTGTTTTGCCTAATAGCATATTTTTTATCAGACAGTTTGATCAGATGACCTTGCCCTTGACCTTGAATGACCTCATAAGCTATTGTTGGAAAGCCGCAGATCGGCGACATTGGCAGTCTTCCTATAGGTTGCTTTTTGGCGACATTGGCAGCGAAAGAGTTAATAATAGATTGAATGATTGCAATGGCAAACAAATTTTCAGATATATGTGACCCGTCGCGCTAAAAGGGACCTTATCGGGTGTGTGAAAAATATCGACCCTAGTCAGTCTGCGCAGTCTGCGCAGCCAGACTAGGGCCGACACTTTTCACTTGTATGTATTTTTTTATATCTGGAATGTTTTCCCTATCTTACTTTACGTTCATTTTTCGAATACAGTTTCTGGTTGACCTGTGCTGAGTCTGACAAGTTTGTCAAAATTTGGATTTTTGGAGTTTGGATAAGGTCCCTTTTAGCGTGACGGGTCACATATGGAAATGGGTGAACTAACCACATGTTCCATTGATCGACAACCACAACATCAAATTCAAACCACCAGCTGCTCATCTCATATCTAAAACTTGTCTACTGGTAAGAGACAAGCAATTTTCATTAACCCATTACCAAACAACAAAATTTTAGACTGGTCCAAATTCAAAGACTTTGCAGACAACAATTTCAAGTCAATGAATTTTAAACTTTTTTGTCATTTTGTGTAGAAAACATTGTGGGAAATGAACAAATTGCTTGTCACAAGCAATTTCTTCATTTTCCACGATGCTTTTAAGGCCATTATCTTATAGGGAGTCAAAAAGAGTCACTGTGTGGTAATGGGTTAACACCTACTTGCCCAACCCAAATTGACTCAAATCTTACAAACCTTTTCTGAGTCCAATACTTGACCAGTGACAGAAAACCCAGCTACTTGAAAAGTGTCCTGGAAAAAGAATCGAAGAACATACCTTAGAAACACCTTTATTATTTGTTTCTCCTTTTGATTATTCTGGGCCCATAAAATGTATGATATCGAAAATCCAACATAAGGATTGACAATTATTATATGAGTACATGTAGTGTTTTACAACTAAGGTCATGTGGAGACAAGATTCTTGTTTCCTCGAGACGATTCATTTAAAAACTGGAGTGGTTTGGGTTCAAACATTTTAAACTTTACTAAAACAGTTAAGTCATATGCTTCTTTGTCATATTACATTTTTTTTTTTGTTATTTAGACAACAAGTAAAACAAAACTTGTTACCTTCAGTTGAAGATTAGAGTGGTGTACTTCAAATGTCATTTTTTCTGGTACAACGTCAAAAGTTATATGCTCTCCCTTGTAGAATGGTACCTAGAAATAATGATATGGAATTTTAACCCATTCCCACATACGAGGGGTGATCCAGAATTAGCGGTACTGATGCTCTAAAATCACCATTAATGTGTTTTTCTTGATGCGATTTGGCATAAATACAAGTACTATTTATAGTTGACATGATACGGAAATATTGGCACTGTCTTTTAATTACGTCCATGTTGGAAGCGTGTCCATAGCAACCAAGGTACGGTTAGGCGGGGCAGGGGTAGAGTTTCTTTGCCTTTTCATGTTTTATTTGTTTTTTCAACCCTTTCTAATGCACCAATTTTACTGAGACGTTGTGGACGTAAAAAGGAACTTCATGCTATTCTATGACCAAAATTTGAATGTTATTTCTGGCTGGACGGGAAAACTATTGACCGGTTTACTTTGGCGATAAAAGTCAACTATGACGTTGGCAGAGTATTCGAACGTGCGCAGTTTTTTAAGTTTTGCATAGAATGTGGATATTCCCCATTCGATACGTACAAAATACTGTATACAAACTCATAAAACATTCTTTAGTTAGAAATTTCACCATTGTTTGGTACCAAATGTTAAAAAAGTGAAGAACATTGTAGTAGGAAAAGAAAGGGAGTAGCATCTAGAAGAGCAGTCTGGACGCGACGTCAACTTAAGCTGTTACGGGGGTCAACGCTTGATATCGCCGCTTCACCGTCAAATATATTTGTAACAAGACGGACCTAATTCATGGTAGTGAGTTTTGAAAACTGAAAGATCATTTAAACATAAATAGGCACATACAGACTCTGTCGGTGGATTCCATATCCACTGAATGCAGATAATTATGGGAAAACGTGTTAGGACATTGAAGAAATTCTGGATCAAAGATTTTTTCCTTTAGAAGCGAATTCTTTGATATCATAACAACAGACAAACTTAGATGCACTTGTATAACCCAGAAAGCAAGGAACAATCACGGCAACAGACGTCACCTACCTCATCCTTAATCCGAGAAAGTTAAAATTATTCCTTCTCATCAGACAAGCTTCAGTGGAATTTTTGGTATTCCCCTGTATGAAATCGGTACTGAAATGTCACAGTTTCAAGGATTTTGGTGAATTAGCTCTTGACATTTAACGGACAATTTCTACATTCGACTAGCAATGGTTCAGGGATATATTAAGTGGGCGAATTAAACGTCACAGTAAATGTAATGCAACTGTAGGTGACAAAGTGGAGGAGTAACGTCATTATTTTAACGGTGCAAAATTGTGACGTCGTGACGTTCGGTGCCTACCTGCCCCGCATATGTGATATATACAAAACTAGTTTTGTTGTAACTTTTTCGTTTTTGGTCCGATTTTGATGATATTTTGTGGACTGATCATTGATAAATTACAGTTCATGCTGTAAAAATGTGTTTGACTTAGATGGATTCATATTGAAGTTATAAAGCCAGTACCGCTAATTCTGGATCACCCCTCGTATTGCCGCTTTTTGATGCCCTAAAAGATAAAAGCTTTGGAAAACAATATGGAAAATATTCAAAATTCTCCTCCCAGAATATAATTGTCTGCAAACATCTTTGAATTTGAAACAACCACAAATTTTGTTGTTCGGTTATGGGTTAAGGTAGAATACCTGTAACAGAGATTAACATGACATCAGCATTTTCTGGCGATGTCATAATTGTTCAGAAGAAGAGCATGCAGATTGTTTTCTCTTTACAGTTTATCTTTATAGATAAAATACAACCCAACATTAATAATGTCGCCTGAAAAAATATGATGTTGCATGAATCTCGTAATGGCCACATTACAGGTACTCAACCTTAATCTAAATTCATGGGTCCAATTACACCTATCAAACTAACACACAACAGTGTTTCCAATCGTAGTTAAAAGCAATTGCACAACTTGAAATTTCATATCGATTGTTTGAGCTATATCCAAATGGCTGTCATTAATGGCTTTCCATAAGAATTATATATGCAAAGTTCTGTTGTTTAAAACCTTGGTTTTATTACATGTACTTTGTTTTAGTAGGCAAGCTATCCAAATTAAATGTGAAAATATTTCATATGAAGAATACTAAAAGCATATAAATTGCAACAACTTTTTCATCATAGGCAAGAGCAATCTTTTGTGACCTGTCACACACACAGGGACCTTCTGTGAATTCTATAAAACCAAAATTGATTAGGGTCAATACTTTTTACTTTCCAAATGGTCTGTTTTAGCATGATGAGTCACATACACACATTATCTATCCTTACCAGATCATATGTGCCAGTTGGCAAACATGGGAAGTTGAACTGTCCGCTCTCAGTTGAGGATACATAACACAATAATTTGTCATCCTTCTTATTGGTGCCTGGGACAGCATTCTTCTCACAGCCTTGAACATGCTAGAATACAAACACAACAATGCAGTTAACTCATTATAAAACGGCAAACTTTTTAGACTATTCCAAATAAAAAGGAGTCTTTTGTGTAGTAAACATTGTGGAAAATGAAGAAATTGCTTGTCACAAGCAATTTCTTCATTTTGCACAATGCTTTCCAAAGCCTTTATTTTGGATGTGAAGGGCCTTGCTTCGTAGGAATGGGTTAAAGATCTAATACAGCTCTCAAATGTTCCAGTTGGCAAACATGGGAAGTTGAACAGTCCGCTCTCAGTTGAGGATACATAACACAATAATTTGTCATCCTTCTTATTGGTGCCTGGGACAGCATTCTTCTCACAGCCTTGAACATGCTAGAATACAAACACAACAATGCAATTAACTCATTATAAAACGGCAAACTTTTTAGACTATTCCAAATTAAAAAGAGTCTTTTGTGTAGTAAACATTGTGGAAAATGAAGAAATTGCTTGTCACAAGCAATTTCTTCATTTTCCACAATGCTTTCCAAAGCCTTTATCTTGGATGTGGAACGCCTTGCTTCGTAGGAATGGGTTTAAGATCTAAATCAGCTCTCAAATGTTCCAGTTGGTAGACATGGGAAGTTGAACAGTCCGCCCTCAGTTGAGGATACATAACACAATAATTTCTCATCTTTCTTATTGGTGCCTGGGACAGCATTCTTCTCACAGCCTTGAACATGCTGAATACAAAAACAACATAGATCTTAAGTTAATAGATCAATTGAATGAACTAACACCTCTTTTCAACTGCTAAGGTAATTCTATATCAACATGAACTATCACTAGATATGATTTTGTACACCCACATACAAACAAAATTTTTTTTTATTTATAAACACAACCTAACACCAAGAAATCAGATTGATTGATCAGGGTTTAATGCCTCTTTCAACTGCTATGGTGATATCACAGCAGCTGGAGCATCTAACCATGGGTTCCTGGAATTTCTTACATCAGTTATACTACACTATCAAATTAGACCCTCCAGCTGCTCTCTCACTTACACATTTCCCATCCATAGGTAGGAGACAAATGACTTGTCAAATATCAGAAAGGATATTGGCTGACCCAGGTCAAGAACAAGATGTGCTTGTGAAACACCAATGCCCCGGAAATGGCTAATGTTAAGTTTTCACATCATGTTTCGGACTGACAGACAACGATAAAACAGTATGCCCCCTATCTTTTGATACAGGGACAATAAAAATCAGTAAACAAATCTAAAATCCAAACAATTTAAATCAACCCACCTGTTTAGCAATGCCAGCTGAATACAACAAGAAATACACTCCTCTAATGGGTTCTCCATCACTGTACACCTTCCCCTGTAAAATATAGTAACCTGTGAGTGTCCATGATAAAAGTTACAAATTGATGTCACTTTGAGGTAAATATGTGGCTTTTGTTTCCTTTTCTGCAAAAAAAAGGGTTTCCAGAGCAAGTTTTGAAGCATTTTCTTCACTTATGCTGTTTGATACTAGCAATGTCCAAGGATACAAAGGACCAAAAAAATTCAATAGGGATCCCTTAATTCGTAAGATCGGGATTCCATTGGGATTCTTGTATTTTCTAGGTTTCTAAGTTTTAAAATAGTTTTAGGGTGACATTTTATGGCCATCTTGAGTTAGCACATAAATTGGTAGCAAACTGTCACTTTTGATAAAAAATTTCGCAACAGTATCTTGTTTTAAAGCTGCAGATACATGCTTTTCAAAGAAAAGAGACAAATACAATGCTTGACTTGAGTGGATAAACTACTGAACTTTGCAACTCATTTAACCCTTTCCCAAACAAGACCTGGTTTTGACGTCCCTAATAGAAATGACATGGGAAAACATTGAGACAAAAGAAGAAACTGCTGATAACCAGCAGTTTCTCCTTTTGCCTAAATATTTTCTGTGCTATATCATACACAAATCTTATCATTATTAACATATATTTTGTCGTTTTGAGCAGCTTTCATATAGGAAAGTCCAAATTTTGGCCGTTTGGGAAAGGGTTAACGAAACATTTATATCAAGCAAGTTTTCTTTTTTGTTCTTACAAATACTAATCAAATTAACAATATCTACATTGATTGTAGCGTTCCATTTTATTTTCTAATAACAAAAACTAGAAAGACCTGAAGGTCTTGAGTCGCTCCACAGGCCTGAATTTCTTGTGGCTTACTATAAAAAAATTGACAAATTTATCTAAATGCTTAAACTGATATATTTTTAAATTCTTGTGATTCTTAGAGCAGAAACAAGGTAAAGAGAAGCAATTATGTGGTCAAAGCGAAAAGAAGGTAAATGATTGACTAATATTTTGGGGATTTTTAGAGTGATGATAAAGTTGAAAACTGTCATTATGCCAAATTCAAGGGCACATAATTCAATATGTGAGTTAATAATTGTGGTAGACTAAGGGAAATAACTTTTGATATGAGCAATTTAAAGTTCAGTAAGAGTTGTTTTTCTTTATGATAATTAGTTCAATAAGTTGCGATTGTGCATGTAACATAGTGGTCATGAAAATAAATAGACATTCTGATCTAAAAATATGATTTTGACTTGATAATTTATGTCTTGAACACCACAATAATCAAGCTGAATATTAAACTCGAGCAAGATCTTATGGTCTGTCCAAATTTTGTCAGTATTAATCTATATATGTGGCCACAAAAGTGAAAAAAGTGTCGAAAACTGAAATTTTGTCAATTTCTAGGGCACATAACTAATGTAGCAATGCAATTATCCTGAAAATTACACAAAAGCAAGATCTTGTTGTCAACAAGATTCTGTCCAAATATCATCTTGATTGGATAACAATTATGGTTGTTAGAGTGAAAACAAAGTCAAAAATTGAAATTTTGTCAAATTCAAGGGCACATAACTCATGATGTAAAATTCCGATCAAGCTGAAAATTGAACCCAGGCAGCATATCATGCTTATATATATTCTGTCCAAGTTTTGTCTTGATTGGTTGACATTTGTAGATTTTAGAGTAAAAATAAAGTCAAAACCAGCTTTTTTGACGTTCAAGGGCAGATAACTCAAGTTATTCTGGTTCAATTCAAACTCTTTGTAGGAATCAGAGAGAGGGTCACCCAAGGATCATTCCTGTGAAGTTTGGTTGAAATCCATCCAGTAGTTTCTGAGGAGAAGATTTTTAAAGAAAAAGTTTACGGACGCACGCACGGACGGACGGACGGACGCACGCACGCACGCACGACGGACACACCGCCATGACAATAGCCCGCTGGCCTGAAAGGCCAGTGGAGCTAAAAATATTTAATCCAAATTGTACTCACACTGACAGAGTAACCAGCTATAACCAGAGAACTTCCAGCATCTGCATTATTGTCTGATAGTTCAACACTGGTCTCTGACTGAAATATTGAATTAAAATTTATAGAAACTATACAGAACAATAGATCAGAGGAGACATTATGCTCTTAAATTGTTTCAAAATACAAACATTTGGTCATAAACAGGTAAAGTTCTCTGTAAAATAAGATAAGATAAGAATTCATTTATTATAGTGACATGTGTATAAATAGTACATCAACATACATATCAAATTTTTCAACATTCTGAACACCCGGCCCGATCGGGCCTAAAAGTCACCTGAACAATAGTTTGTTAAGTAAATTGTAACTTTCTAATATATATATACATGACAAAAATAAACATATATGAATGGCTGCGTTAAATGGATATTGTCAACAAGATGGTATAATAAACATCACGATGCAGAATAAATAGATGATCTACGCTTTAGGTAAGCTCTTATTATATATTTGGCAGTGATGCGAGTATGACTTGTTTAAAATGTTTCAATCTACCATTGTTCGTTTTTATGCAAAAATGAAGGCAAAGTGGTAAAGATGTTGATTTTAGTTCAATAAATTGCATAGTACATACTCTTCCTGAGTTCCTGTCCTTAGACAATAGAGCTATAGATTTAACCCTTTCCCAAACGACAAAATTTTAGGGTGATCCACTTCAAAAACTGCCAAAAAGACAAAATGGATGTTATTAATGATAAGATTTATGTAAAATATGGCATAGAAAATATTGAGACAAAAGGAGAAACTGCTGGTTATCAGCAGTTTCTTCTTTTGTTTCAATGTTTTCCCAAGCAGTTTCTATTAGGGACGTCAAAACCAGGTCTTGTTTGGGAAAGGGTTAAACTGTACTTATGAAGTTCAATTGATGGCAATTGTCAGTTTTCAAAAGGAAAAGAAAGTACCCTTTCAAACCGTAATCCCCCATCCATAGCCCTAACATCATACTTCCCTGGTAAAACTTTCTGGAACTGGTAACTGCAAAATAAACAGTGAATACTTTTTCATGCTGGTCTGTTTTCATGATCTTGGTAGAAAGCATGGCTATAAAATGACCATAAAGCTGGTTAGAAGCATAAAGTTATTATTCTTTTTAAATTGTGTATTTTGATGTTGCTTTTTTGTGGTTATTAAAACAAAGCATAGCTTAAAATTATATGAGTTCAGAATTCAAATTAATTACGATAATAACAATGCATAAAATGTGTCCCTATGTCTGATCATTTCTCTCCACTTCTTCTCTGTTTTTTCAGTCTGGGGAGAGAAGTCAATGCTCCCCACTTTCAAAGATTCTGCATAGCCCTGGTTATGTCTTAACATCAGCATTTTCTCTTTTTGCCTCAATATTTTCTTTGCTCTATTATACACAAATCCTTTACCTATCAGCATAAAATTTGTTATCTACAGTTGCTTCCAATTTAGAATAGTCCAACTTTCGGCCATTCAAGAAAGGATTAAATACTGGCCAGTATTACATACCTTCCATCTTGGCCTGTCTGTACAGTCTGTAAAACTTCCTTTGATCCAGACTTGTAGAGATTGACAGACACACCAGCCGGTCCTGAACTCTGACCTTTACTTACAACCTGTAGGAGTATATAATTAAGGTAGTACACCCCTAGTGTGTTAAATAATGGCCAGTATTACATACCTTCCATCTTGACCTGTCTGTACAGTCTGTAAAACTTCCTTTGATCCAGATTTGTATAGATTGACAGACACACCAGCCGGTCCTGAAGTCTGACCTTTACTTACAACCTATAGGAGTATAGTAGTTAAGGTAGTACATCCCTAATGTGTTAAATAATGGCCAATATCACATACCTTCCATCTTGGCCTGTCTGTACTGTCTGTAAAACTTCCTTTGATCCAGATTTGTATAGATTGACAGACACTCCTGCTGGTCCTGAACTCTGACCTTTACTTACAACCTGTATTGGTATAGCAATGTTTATGAATATATATTATTTCTTTGTTTAGATCTGATCATCATGTTTAAACGGTTTAGATTCAAACCTTAATCAATGTGTTACATTACAAAAAAGGCGGAATCAGAATGGGGTAAAACGCCTTATTCAACTAGTTTTTTCTAAACTCATATCTATTGGGCAGAGCTCCAGAAATTTTGGAATCTGAATCAGTCTAAGAACAATCTCTGTCACTTTTTAATCTGTAAAATGAGAAACTATTGAATTTGTTAGGATTACAGTTGTTTTTGATAGACAATTGAAACTTTTTGCAGTGTTCTCCCCAACCCAATAAGCTGTATCGGCCGCACTACAGCTTCATGGAAATCAGTGTAATGCCACTACAGCTTCAAAAGTTCCCCACAGCTTAATCTCTTCAAAATGGTCACCAAAGAGAGACATTTAGATGTATTTCAAGTCATAAACTGATAAATGGGGCATTCTTTTAAACTAACAAGTACTTATCCTGTATAAAAACATTATGGGAAAAGAAGAAATTGCTCAAATTGAGCAATTTCTTCTTTTCCCATTATGTTTTTATTCACAATTATCTGCATGAACACAATGTGTTGCAAGGTTTACCAATGCCACTACGGCTTCAAAATATTCTGCGGAGAACCCTGTTTTTGGACCTGTTAATAGCTTTATTTTGGCAGAACTTCCAATCAGTCTGAGAATTTGGACCAGAACAGCATTCTATCAAGATTTCCTGAGCACTGCTATAGGGGTTGTTTCCAAAAAGCCTCACTATTTAGGAATGGTTCAAAGATACTGTTTCATGTCAAAATTGACCAACCTTTCCATTGAGTGAGAATCCAGTAAATATAAAGTTGATATCTTCTCCCAGGCTACATTTGTCCTTTTCTCCGTCCACATGTAACTCTACACTCTCCGGCTCTGAAAAATAAGTTCTATCGTAATTTTTGGCCTTTTTTGTTAGAAAATATTGTGGGAAATGAAGAAATTGCTTGTCACAAGCAATTTCTTCATTTACCACAATGTTTTCCAAAGCTTTTATTTTGTGTCTGTGTGCTGGGTGTGTCAAAAAGCATCATACAGCAGGAATGGGCTGAGTGAGAATCCAGTAAATATAAAGTTGATATCTTCTCCCAGGCTACATTTGTCCTTTTCTCCATCTACATGTAACTCTTCACTCTCAGGCTCTGAAAAATAAGTTTTACCTTGATTCAATCCTTCAATCAATCTCTTTTGTTGATCTGACCTTTCAATAAACCCATAACCAGAAGGAAGAGTTTAGATTTTGATATTGTAGAGATCAGATGACAGTTTCGAGCAATGTTGTTGTTTTTTTTTTACATTTTTTGTCATTCTTGGTAGAAAATATTGTGGGAAATGAAGAAATTGCTTGTCACAAACAATTTCTTCATATTCCATGATGTTTTCCAAAGCCATTATCTTGTGGGGAATCAAAAGGAGTCACTGTGTGGTAATGGGTTAAAGGGATGTACAACTGTGTTGGCGCTTGAAAAAAATCCTTAACTCTCTCTTTGATCAGCCCTTTTTAATATAAAATTGAGGGCAGGACTAACACACCTCATCTGCATTGGCGCATGCCAGTTACAGGCATTTTTTTTCTTTTCTCTGAATATTTTCAGAGCAAAGGGGAGAAAACACCAATCAAAAGCATATTCTATACTTTCAAATATATTAAGTGGCTTTCTCTCTTAGGGACTTTAAAAGCAGATTTTGATTGGGAAAGGGTCAACTAATCAATACTTATTCATTGCCAAATGTTGACACTTTTTAACACCCCTTATAGAAAAGGGTTGGGAAAACATTTAGACAAAAGAAGAAAAAGCTGATAATCAGCATTTTCAATTTTTGTCTCAATATTTTCTGTGCTACATTGCACACAAATCATACCTTTATCAACATGCACAAGTCATAGTCCTATTCAGTCATTTTCAAATTGGAGTGGTCCAAATATTTGTGGTTTAAAAACACTTAAATTACCAATTGTCCACTCTGGGGGTGGTTCCACCTTCAGTACAAAATCTCCTTTATCATACAACCAGCATTTTCTCCTTTTGACTCAATATTTTCTGTGCTTTATTATTGATAAATTTTACCTTTATTCTCATATATTTTGTTGTCTGCTGTTGCATAAAATTTCGCTATTTGGAAAGAGGTTATATATTTACCGAATGTCCACCCTGGGGGTGGTTCCACCTTCAATACAAAATCTCCTTTATCATACAAAGGTATGAGATAGTACCCAGTGTTTGGTGCACAGTCTGTCTGGTATTTTATACTGCCATGAGGTGTGTACAACTTGACCTGAAAAATAAATGTTACCAAACTGAATCTGAAGATATACTATTTTGATGGAAAATTTCTTTGGGGATGTGTGATGGGAGGCAGAGGTTTTCCAGTGCTTTATGTGCCTCCTGAAACAGAGGTGTTCCCAAAGCAAAAGGCTGTGTTCCCAAAACAAATTGCTTACCATTTTTCCCAATCTATTTAAAATGTTTAATCTATTATTGAAAAATGAGTATTTCACTTACTTCTTTTAGCCTAAAATGAGCTATTTTGCTCTTTAAAAATTTCCTAATTAAGCCAGACTCCTTTTCCCCAAATGGCTAGGAAAACCCCTTGGAGGTCAAACACACATGCCCAAAAACTTTGGTTACTCGACGTAACCGTTGATGTCACCCGATCGGGGAATCTAACCAACCTGATCAAGTCTGTTTATTTCTTCAGACATTCCTTTGAATGTACTTATTTTACGTCGATTACGAAGCAAGTTTCTTCAAGTTATTTTGATCCCTCTCAATTATATTATCAAGAAACAGGGTTGTGCCTAGGTCAGAATTTTGGGGGGACACAGGTGTTCCCCTACCTAAATTTCGAGGGGACATTGGAAAATTTTGGGGGTCAAACTAAAATAACAACTGTTTTAGTTATGATTCTAAACAAGTCTCCCATTTCATGTTGACAGTTAACTTGCACAGCCATGCACATTTTACCTACCAATTCTTTTTAAATTTTGCTCACTGTGCTTTATTAGTCTCTGAGAAAGATGATTGATGGATTTTGCTGTCTGTATCGGCAGAAAGACACTTCTAGATCGGGTGTTTTTACAGCCGAATTTGTCGAATTCACATCGTCTGCTATATTTCTTTTCCCACATGGTCACCAATCAATTCATTTCCGATAACAACTATACGACCGGTTCTCGATATTCTATATTGAAATCGGCTGAATCAATAAGTAAATGTTTGGTCACAGTCAATATGCGACCGGTTTACAATATTTTACATTAAAATCGCCTGAATTGAAAGGTAAATTTTCAGTCACAGTCAAGTTTCAGCATGTTGCGGTGTATGCGTAATGATATACAATGCGTAAATTATACAGTAGACAGGTTAAAGATTGAAGGGTGATTTGATTTATTGCGGTTTTAAGCCGTTTTAAACTACTAAGGTCATATCGCAGCGGCTGGAGCATCTAACCATGGATCCCTGGCATACCAGTACTACCACAACACCCTTACCGAGCCTCCAGCTGCTCCCCCACATAGCTCCACGATATCAAACCATTGGGTGAAAGCTATGGTGACTTCTTTTCTCGCTTCTGACTTTCCTACATGCAGTTTCTGACTTTCCTTTTTTCCTGTTTCCTTCTCTCTTTAAAGCAGACCCAAACGACCAAACGCCCAATAAAAGCCAAGTGTGACAGGCTGTGTGAAACATGTTGATATACTATCAAAACAAACTGCCGAAACAGGAGTTAAAAAAGATCGCGGAATTCTGCGCCCACCTGAAATCCCACGATTGAATCAGTCGGCATGACGTCATAGCCTCACTTTCATTTTTTCATCGGGGGTACAACCTCGGTCTTTATCGTTACGGGATACCATTTTTGAGGCAGAATATTTCCAGAATCTATCGCTAAAATTCACAAACAAAACTCTTTCTCTAAAGAATGTGATTTAAACTTTCTAACTACCAACGCATTTTTAATAATTTGGCGTAGTCGTCGAGATATTAATGCTGAAAGTTGGTAAGGCTTTAAGGAAAAAGACCGAAGCTTTCACCTCCACCGAATGAATGCAGGTCGATTGACGACGTTTTTGATTGGCTGAAGGGATTGTGCCGACCGAGTCAATGGCTTAGATTTTAAGGGACATTGAGAATTAATTTGTGGGAATCCCGCGATGCCAAGGCCTAGGCACACCACTGAAGAAATTAGAATTAAATTTTGGCTGCCAGTGTCTGATCTAGGAGGCATGATTGCGACAATCCCCGGCATTTTTGAAAGATCACGCACGATTTTCAATCAAGCACCGGATTTAAGCAAACTTGATGTCCCCCATTGTAATTACTGATCCCGCATGTTTTCAAAACTAATGCGGGAATTTCCCCCATGTTTTTCAAATCCTGGATCAGACACTGGGATGCACTATTGAATCGGTCGGCACAATTCTTTCAGCCAATCAAAAACGTCGTCAGCGGACCTGCACTCATTCGGTGGAGGTGAAAGCTTCGGTCTTTTTCGTTGAAGCATAACCAACTTTCAGCATTAATATCTCGACGACTACGCCTGATTATTAAAAATGCGTTGGTAGTTAGAAAGTTTAAATCACATTCTTTAATGAAAGAGTTTTGTTTATGAATTTTAACGATGGATTTTTGAAATAATCTGCCTCAAAGTTGGTATCCCGTAACGATAAAGACCGAGGTTGTACCCTCGATGAAAAAATGAAAGTGAGGCTATGACGTCATCCCGACTGATTCTATCTTTACAACATGACATTAACTAGTTCGAAATGACCAAGGGCCGAAATGACAAATAACGAAAATTACCTCTACTAGTGAAAAGTTAATTTCCACATCAGATTTGACAAATCCTCCACATCCTAAAACGCTGTCGCTCTTTACAAATTTAATTACCAAAAGCTCAAAAATGCAGGATAAAATAAAATATTTTCTCATTTTTACCGGCGGAAGTGAAATACCGGATATATACATCAGAGGAGCTGGTTCCCGAATTTGGGATCGCAGTTCGTTTTTTTGTTTTTGGAGGACTTCATTATTAATCGAACAAATTTAGTCTAGACCATCTATATTTTGTCATATGAAAAGTATACAGCACAAAATGGGTTTTCTTGTTGAAATTTATTGATATAATTTCAAGTTGTTGCATTTTCTCTAGAAAAAACACTAAGTGAGAATTATTGCACATTGTTATTCTCAAAAACATGATCTATAAAAAACAAACACCTCTATTGCATATTTCTAATGTCAACAACAAGTTGCCAGGATTAAAAAAGAAGTAAAAATGTCTTATTTTGCTCACGTTTCTTATTTCATAGCTTTATTTTAGTCATTTTTTTTCTCTTGATTTTGTCACTTTATACTGGCATTTACTCTACATGCTGATTGGTTGTGAAATTCCAAACGCCCAAAACCCAGTTTTTTGTTTAGAAAACAAATGATAAATGGCAGGGTTTTCACCAACTGTCATTACATACAACTCTTTTAGATTTTGGACCATTCATCCTCAGAAAGTGGACAAACGCACACCAGAATTGATGAAATGTCAATATTTGGGCTACCCTTGCAACTGGAGAAATAGAATTTCTGTCCAATCTCTGAGAATTTGGGTTTGGATGGGAATCACAATTATGTGAAAATGAATGAAGGGTTGTATGACATTCTCCGATTTTTGATTTTCGATCTAGAAACAAGAACATTTTGATTAAATGACAGGACTCGCCTTTCACCCTTCGATTTGTTGGTTCCTGTAACCGCCAACCGGATATCCTCTAATCTTTTTTTCATTCACAACAGAATGTTGTGATTTAGTAGATAAGCGACTGTGTGCATGGGTGGACTTGATTGCGCCACTTCGTTTTACTCGGAGTATTCTTTTTACTCTAAATCCCAATCAAGTGCCAAAAATCTACTCTCGGATCTACTCCTAGTACTCCGCCTACCGAGCAGGGGCGTTTGGGAGTGTGACGTCATCAACATGGTTTCTGATAGACAATAAAAATAGAAATAGTTTGTTATAATTTTCTATCAATCAATTTAACGGAAATGAAAGACAAAATTACAACTTAAAAGACATCAGATTTTACTGAGGAAACTAATCAAACAACTTTGACATCTTCTTCAGAGATTTTGTTTGAGTTTGTGTTTATTATGCTCTGCATGGCATACATTTATTGTGACAATGCCTTATTAAGGGAGCATTGTCCGTCTCCGACGGCTCTTGTTGGGGTTTTACACCGTTTTCAACTGCCTGGGTCATATAGCGCGGCTGGAGCACCTAACCATGGATTCCTGTCGTTTCTCAAACCAGTACTACCACAACACCCTTACTGAGCCTCCAGCTCCTCGCCCACATATAGGTTAACGATTTCAACAGAGGTGCCCGGTATTACCCGTATATCGGTAAACCGCGGTAATAATTATTAAATGCAATAATCATCTGGGTTTATGCCCCAAAATACTTGATTGGTCTGCATATTTTACTTTCAAAACAGAGTGGATGGAGTAGTCCAATCAAGTACAACCCATATTAATTTTGTTACCGTTCGAATAACCTATTTCTCTAGCAGATATACCTATCTATTTCATCTTCTCATTCTTTAACCCTTTCCCAAACAAGACCTGGTTTTGACGTCCCTAATCGAAATGGCTTGGGAAAACATTGAAACAAAAGAAGAAACTGCTGATAACCAGCAGTTTCTCCTTTTGTCTCAATATTTTCTATGCCATATTTTACACAAATTCTATCTTTAATTTCATTCATTTTGTCATTTGTGGCACTTTTTGAAGTGGATCACCCTAAAATTTTGTCATTTGGGAAAGGGTTAAGCATGTTTTTTGGGGTGGTTGACTTCTCCATTGGTTGTTGGAGCACACAAGTGTATCTTTCCGTACAGATGTAGATCCAAGCTGAATCATAAAACGCATTATGAAGTTCATAGAGATCAAAGAAAGCAGGTCCACAAAATCGTGATAAATTCAAGGCAGTTCACCCCTAAATTAGGCAAATGAGATTCATGTGCTGTCGGAATTATTCGGGCGACGATGTAAACATTCTGCTGCGGAATAGGTTCAGGCATTTAACAAATGTTTACGACGTCATATGAAATATTCTGACGTTAGCAAGAACTGGTATACTCCGTAAATATTGACCTGAACCTGTGGAATATGCAATGAGCTATTGTAATGCGAAATAATCACTCTCCAACATACGTTGACACGAGAAGCATGTGCAGAACACAAAGTCATTATACTTATGGAAACTATCGACTCTGCTCGACTGTTAGGATCGCTGATGAATATTGATTATTCCGTGACAAAAATACTCATTGCATATTCATCGGGTTCAGGTCAATATTTACAGACTATATGTAGCGGGAATTGGTTGCCAGCCAGTATAGTTTTTGAGAAGAACTGAAGATTTTCAAAGAAATGGTTGACAACTGAATGCATGGACGCATGCACTTCAAACGCAGCTCAACAATAGACCGCTGGGCTGACGGCTAGCTGCGATATCATACTCCATGAACTTTGATGATTTTGTCTTGTTTATGACAGGATGAAAAAGTCCGTTACATTATTGCAACTGGGCTGACGGCCAGTGGAGCTGAAAAAAAAATCCAGCAAAACAGGTAAAAAAAAAAATGCTGCACTTTGAATTATCAATATGTTTTATATTTCAGGACTATGTCATCTGATTTAGTAGCAGATTGGAAGCTCTCACTGCCTGATGGCAGACATCGGGTGGAGTTTGAACATGGAACTACCTCAGGAAAGCGTATTATTCGGGTGGACGGACAGGTAATCAGGGTTCTCCGCAGAATAATTTTAAGCCGTAGGGGCAAATTAAACTTGTGTCCATGCAAATAATTGTGAAGAAAAACAAAAATGGGAAAAGAAGAAATTTGCTCAATTTGAGCAATTTCTTCTTTTCCCATTTTTGTTTTTATACAGAATTGTCACATTTTATTGCATGAGGATGCATTATTTATCAGTTTTAGACACATATACCTCTAAATGTCTCTATTTGGTGACCATTTTTGAGAAATTAAGCTGTAGGGGTAATTTTGAAGCTGTAGGGGCATTACATAGATTTACATGAAGCTGTAGTGGGGCCAATACAGCTTATTGTGCTGGGGAGAACACTGGGTAATCCATTACCTAACTCACATAGTGAAGCCTTTTGATACCCTACTAGATAAAGCCTAAAAGGCTGTGGAAAACATTGTGGTGAATGAAGAAATTGCTGTGACAAGCAATTTCTTCATTCTCCAAAATGTTTTCTATCCCGAAAGACCAAAAAATGTATTAAAAAAAGACTTTACTTGAGAATTGTCATCTGCAACATCTTTTAATTATGACAAGTTTAAAATTTTGCAGTCTGGTAATGGTTTAATTAACTCTTTTCCAAACAAAACAATATTTCAGGATAGTCTATAATGTAATTTGCTGGATGTTGATAAAGAAATAATTTTTGTACAATATAGACTATATAGCACAGAAAATATTACGGGTAAAGGAGAAAATGCTGTTTGTTAATACAATTTCCTTCTTAGCATCAATATTTTCTCAAAATCTTTCTATTAGGAACAAAAAACTAGTTCTTGTTTATATGCTTTAATATTTACTCTATTTCAAACACTACCTTAATTGAATGTTCAAAAGAAGGTTAGAAATATTGTGAGAAAAAAAGAAGCTGTAAACAATCTGAAGTTATGCGTTTCTGGAAAGTGACACTATTTTCTATTCTCAGGAAGTATACAGGGTTGACTGGATGTTCAAGCTAGTTGGTAAACAATCATTCAAGATAGGCAAACACAACTGCGTCATTTCTATAGACGCATGCTCAGGGTTTGCTTATGAATATACACTGGAAGTGGATGGTAAACCCCTGCAGAAGTTTCGTGAAAATCAGAACAAAATACAGACTTGCTGGCTTGTGGTATTAGATGCAGCTGGGAGCTCGAAATTTAGGATAGTTTTGGGTAAGCATTTTTAACGAGCCGGGACTTTGTGCCCGGGCAGCTAATGTCACAGCCCTTGTGTCAGTGTCGGCGTCAGTGTCGTATCTTCAAAAACTTTAACCTGGTCTATATCTCAGGCACTATTAGAGATACAGCCTTTATATTTCACACATGGATACTTCCCACCAAGACCTTTCATTTGGGATCAAGACCTTTGACCTAGTGACCTTGACTTTGGAGTTTTACCTACCTTTAAAAAAACTTTTACCTGGCCTATATCTTAGGGTCACTGTTAGAGATAGAGCCTTTATATTCCATACATACATACCTCCTGCCAAGGCCTTTCATTTGGGACCATGACCTTTGACCTCATGACCTTGGAGTTAACCCGTTTTTATGCCCTCGTATCGAATTATGGGGCATATTGTTTTACTCGTATCCATCTGTCTGTCCATCCGTCTGTCTGTCTGTCCGTCCGAAAACTTTTGCCTTTTCTCCAAAAGTATTTGATGTAGGAAGCATTGTAGGAAATGAAGAAATTTCTTGTAACAAGCAATTTCTTCATTCTTCACAATGTTTTCCAAAGCCTTTATCTTGTTGGACAACAAAAGGTGTCATTGTTTTGGAATGGGTTAAAGGTGCAAAAAATAGAAAAGGCGATAACTAGGACTTCCCCCTTTCATGCAATATTTATACAGCTCTCAAGTTGTTCTTTATATGATTCATTTTGTCATCAAAAATGGATTTCATTTTAAAATCATAGTTAGCTCTTTATTATGTGAGAAATTGATAAAGCTTTACATACTCACGGATATTTCTAAATAAAACATAATGGGAAAAGAAGAAATTGCTCGTCTTGAGCAATTTCTTCTTTTACCATCATGTTTTTATAACCAGTTATTACATTTACAATTATAAAAAATGCGTTATGTATCCGATTTTTACATGAAATGCACAATAATCGCGCTACTTGGGGCCATTTTGAAGAAATTAAGCTGTAGGGGCATTACAATGATTTACACGAAGCTGTAGTGGGGCCGATGCAGCTTATTGGACTGGGGAGAACACTGGGCTGAAACGAGTACCCATAGGTAGGGTACAAAATTGCCAGTACCCAGGTACAAATCAATTACCCTTTACCCAATGATATTTGGGCATTCAACTTGTATTATTACATAAAGAGTCAAAACTTATGCAATTACGGAAAATAGTGTTCAGGATTTTGACAGTAATCACATTAGGTTGGGAGCACATGAAAGAAAGGATCCTGAATTGAGAACATGCAGGCGAGTTGATGCGACAACTCGTCTGCATGTGCCTAATGGTGGATTGCTCCTATACTATGGTCTGAATGAACCATCCAAAATAAAGAATAAGACAATTATCAGTTTGTGTGGGTGCCGATGTACAAATTGTGTACTCATTTCAGCCCTAATTGCAGGCATATAATATTTGCCCTGTTTGTCCGTCTGTTTCCCCTTTATCATTGGGCATAACTATTTGAAGTCATGTGGCTTTAATAATATTCATATGGCTAGACCTTTTCAGTGATATGATCAAGGTTTAAGGTCAAAATTGAATGTCAAAATCAACATTTTTGGGAAAAAAATCAGTTAAGGCGGGTTTTTTGTTTCACTAAAAAATCTGTTTCTCTTTTCTTGATTCTACAGAAAAGAACACATTGGATATCTGGGTGAATGGGAAAAGAGTAGAATCGATGGTAAGTCTAGCACCAAGTATGTTGCAGAGTTCAACTTCAACATTCTATAACCTATTCAGGGCTTTTCTTCCTTATAGCTGATTTCACTTGATATGGTGCAGCTTTTGCTTTTGATATCATAGATAAACTCTTTCCCAAACAAGACCTGGTTTTGACGTCCCTGACAGAAAAAGGCTTGGGAAAACATTAAGACAAAAAAGAAACTGCTGATAACCAGCAGTTTCTGCTTTTGCCTCAATATTTTCTGGCTTATAATTTACGAAATTCTATCTTTATCTTTCTATTTTGTTGTCAGCAGCAGCTTTCTGGTTTGATCCCCCTAAAATTTTGTCATTTGGGAAAGGGTTAAACACTTGTTCTTCTTCCTAAAAATAGTTTAATGATATTTTCTTGCTTTCCTTTTATATCCATGTACTATGATTGAAGTCTCTTTGATGTATGTTAGGCTATTTGTGAAATATGAGCATGCTGATAAGCAGCATATTCTCCTTTTACCTCAATACTTTCTAAGCCATATCATACAAAATTGAATCTTTATCATTATCCATTTTGTCATCCGCATCAGATTTCAAATTTGAACACCCAAGAATTTTGCTGTTTTGTAAAGGTTAGCAATGCTTTTAGCTGGCTGTCAGGCTTGCAGGCTATTGTAATGGCAGTTTGTCTGTCTTGCATGTGTCTGTCAGTCAGTCTGTCGTGTGTGTGTCAGTCACTCCGTCCGAAAACATTTTCCTCAACCCTTTCCCAAACAAGACCTGATTTTGACGTCCCTATTAGAATTACTTTCTTACAACAAAGTACATTTCCTCTTCGTAAACTATGATGAAATGATACTTTGCTCCCACGGGGGTATTTCACATCTAATCTCGGGGCCTTGGCGGGATTTCGTTATCCAATCATTGACTGGAAACATCAAAACATTTGAATTTTTTGATACAGATTTTCACTGGCTGACGTCTCAAATTACAATCATCGGCCAAAAATAGAAACGACGTAATTATGCAGAGCGCAATTCATAGGTTAATCTGTTAGATGTTATCACTGTTTACATGAATGACCGCGCGTGTGAGTAAAAACTGAACGATTTTGATTTGATCATTCAAATTGTGTGCTATAATTAGACTATGACGACCAAATAGTCGGTTGATGTATCAAAAACTGCAGAGGTAGTTTGATGATTTAATCAATAGACCTCGGCATTTGGAGAGTATATTAGAATAGGCTTGGGAAAACATTGAGACAAAAGAAGAAACTGCTGATAACCAGCAGTTTCTCCTTTTGTCTCAATATTTTCTGTGCTATAATGTACACCAATCCTTTCTTCATTGACTTCTTAATTGTCGTCTGCAGCACCTTTCAAATTGGAGCATTCCAAAATTATGTCGTATGGGAAAGGGTTAAAAATCTTCTTCTCAAAAACATTTTGTTGTATTTTTGCAGGGAGAATTCACGGATGAGGGAACGGAAACTCACTTCATGTTGGGAGAAACAAATCATTCAGCCTATGTAAAGACAATCAGTTCTGGTAAACGGAAAAGTGGTATGATACATCAACTTTTTGTGGACGATCAGGAAGTGCCAGAGGCAAAGGAATAACGAGGGAATATGAATTGGTTATCAGAGCTACAATTAGGAGGGAGTAACGGCTTTTTGAAATGAAATGTTTCATCAAATATTCATCAAACCCTATGTTGTGGGTACTCATTAGGGAGTAACAGCTTTTTGAAATGATATTTTTAGCTCGACTTTTCGAAGAAAATGAGAGCTTATACTGTCACCCGGGCGTCGGCGTTGCAACAAAGGTTAAAGTTTTTTCGAACATCAATAACTTCCATACTGTCAAAGGGATTCAACCCAAACTTGGAATACTTATTCACCATCACACCCTCTACCTTACTACCAGGGCCCATGACCCTGGCTCCACTATATTTGGAGTTATGCACCCTTTATACTAAGCAACTTAGAAAGTCGAGCGCGCTGTCTTCGGACAGCTCTTGTTCATTAAATATTCATCAAACCGTTTGTTGTGGGCACTCGTTAGAATCGTCTCGTTGAGACGATTTAAATGAGTACTCACACCACGGGGAAATAAAAGTGTAGAATGTCTTCACCCCCTCTTATCTGTTGCTCATGAAAAATGATTGTTAGACTGGTCCAAATTCAAAAGGTTGTGAATTCTAAATAAATGTTAACCAAGCCTATGTGTCTTGATTGAGTAAAGTAGAAAACATTCTTGGAAAAAAAGAAATTTGTTGATTATCAGCAGTTTTCTTCTTTTCACTTAATGTTTTACAAACTGTCTTTAAAAGGTATGTGTAAATATTAGGATTGGCTTAAGTGACATCCATTATTTTTTCTAATTTCTCTTGCTGTTTTGCAACCTATGAAAGCAAATGCTTTCAAACACATTTTTTTTTAACGTATACAACCCAACATTAGCACTAAAGAGCCAGAGTCGAAATTTGAAAAGTGCCAGTAATTCCTAAACTGTGTTACATTTCCTTTTCAAATACAAACATAAGCATTTTGAACGGTTTGGAATTTTAAATTAATGCACACTTATGGAAATATTTGACAAAAATGTTATAAATTACCACCCTTTCATATGTATATAGAGTAAAACAATATTAGTAAATTATTTTTTTCTTGAAGCATAATCTTGAAATCCGGCACGGTTAATAAACTTATGTGTAGGGCTCCGTACCGGTACTCGATATATATCGAAAACCGGTATTTTAGGTTCGATAGATATATTGTATCGAACGTTTCTGTATCGGAAAAAATATCGATCATAGAGAAAAGTAGAAATATTAAGCCAATAATTAGACAAATAACATTCAAATCGGCGTTCTCTTCTTAGAAACTGACTATTTCACGGTCACGTGGCTTAATGGGGGAGAAGCAAAAAGAAAATATTTACCTAAAATTAAATCCCAACAAAACGTAATATACACATATATTCCCACATTTTAATACGCCGCGTGTTTTTAGAGACGAGAAAAGGCTGGCTAGATGTGTTGGCGGCCTTTCTTTGATGTCGGAGAAATTTCAAGTGACGTCACAAAAGAGACTTACACGCTGTGCCCTTTCCCACACAAAGCCTACATTTGACAACTCATGTGAGAAAAACTCGCGAAGATGTTCATACAAAAGACGAAAGTGCTGATTGCAAGCATAATTATGTTCCGTTTGTTTTGATAATTCATGCTTTATATATCGTACGCTTATCATTACATTCATTAACATAAAGTTTGTCGTCTGCAGTATTTTTCATTTTGGGCTGCCGTAATTTTTACTCGTTTGGAAAGGATAAAAGATAGTTGGGGATCTTTCGAACACAGAAACACGACATGTCTTTTGTGTTGACTGTTAACCAAAACCAAAATAAATGGAATTTGTTTCATTGATGGATTTAAAACACAATGGAGTAAATCTATGTAACAGTGTCCTATTTGCGCTGCGAGTCCGAGCGACATATCGTAGCTAAAACTGTTTGAGAACAAAATGTAATTCTCTCTTCTCCTTTTGTCACTTCAAATTTTCTGATCAGATTTCCTAGTGTAGGAAACTTTCTGTTCCCGTAATTCGTTTTGAAAAAAAAATGGACTTGATCAAGCAATCAGAAAATCAGCAAATCAAGTTTTACTGAATATTTCTAACAGAAACTATGTGTTTACATTGATCTGTATACAACGTGACGTCTTTAAAATGAGTGCGCGCTAGATCGTTGGTGGGGCTGAGGTCAGCCAGAGGTGTGGTTGGGGAGGGGCTGAATATTTAGGTTTTTCTTCTTTTCTTATTGGCTCCTCTGATGGCACCAACTGACTCCAATTTAATGTTTCAGTTTGTCATCATTTTTATAACGAAAAATGAACACATTTCTTGTGTTTGACCTCATTTTCTGAAAATTGAAATATCATATGATATATCGAATATTGGTCATTTTGTATCGATACGAATATCGTATCGATAAAACTGACCGATACGGAGCCCTACTTATGTGAAGTGTATTTACAAGTGTGTAATTTGATGCATTCCGTATGGCTAGAAAGTGGTGTTTTTAATGATGGGTCATAAACCTTAAATCTAATTGGACCAATATAGAATTTTGTCATAAGGTTGACAAAAAATTAGAAAAGGAAAAATAGAATTCTACCTCGAAATTAATTTGTTTTAAAGGCTTTAAACCTTTCCCCAAACAATACCTAGTTTTTATTCTCATGTCTAAATGCTTTAAAAAACATTGACGGAAAAGAAAAAAATACAGATAATCATAGACAGCATTTTTGTCTTTTCCATGCTATACTGTAACATTTAAATATTTTCTCTGTATATATTCTTATGTTTCCATCATTAGGGATGTCAATACCAGGGATTGTTTGGGGAAGAGTTCATTACTATTAACTCATTACCACACAGTGACTCTTTTTGACTCCCCACAAGATAATGGCTTCGGAAAACATTGTGGAAAATGAAAAAATTGCTTGGGACAAGCAATTTCTTCATTTCCCACAATATTTTTTTGACAAAAAGACAAAAAATGTAATCATTCATGTAGTTTTAATTGTCGTCTGCAACTTCTTTGAATTTGGGGGACTCCAAAATTTTGCCGTTTGGTAATGGGTTAAGGGCTTTAACAGCAGGCAATTTTGTAGTGTTAGCACATTATTGTACTAGTGTTTCATCTTCTACAACAGTTCTTACTTCTATGTCTTGTTAACCCTTTCCCATACAACAAAATTTAGGGATGTAGTGTTCTCCCCAGCCCAATAAGCTGTATGGGCCCCACTACAGCTTCATGTAAATCACCATGATGCCCCTACAACTTCAAAATTACCCCTACAGCTTAATTTCTCCAAAATGGTCACCAAATATGAACATTTAGAGGTTGTTCATGTCAAAAACTAGTACATTCTCATAAACTAAAATGTATTAATTCTGTATAAAACATTATGGGAAAAGATGAAATTGCTCAAATTGAGCAATTTCTTCTTTTCCCATTATGTTTTTATTCACACTCGTTGCATGAACACAGTATGTTTCAAGGTTTACCAATACCACTACGACTTCAAAATATTCTGCGGAGGACCCTGGGATGTCCAATTTGAAAGCTGCTGCAGTGCAGAGGGCAAAATGGATGTTCCTTGAGTTAAAATTTGTGAGTAGTATAACACAGAAAACATTAAGGCAAAAGAAGAAAATGCTGATGATCAGCATTTTCTTCTTTTGCCTCAATGTTTTCTCAAATTTATTCTATCAGGGACATCAAACCCAGGTCTTGTTAGGGAAAGGGTTAATAAGATTTTGCTTATTTATTTTCCGTCCAAGATCAGTTTATCTCACAAACATTCATGTAGCATAATCTGTCTCCACAGCATGGAATCATGTGACAACAATTGCAGAAAAAGTTCAATAAATCTGTTCATATGTGATTGATTTGAATTTGGTTTGAAGCAGAGGAGGTCTAAAAATGTCAGGGCTTTGATGGATGTAGTGGATATTCTAAACAGCCACTAAATTAATGAGCTATTGATGAGCAAAAAAATTTGTTTGCTCATCAATAACTTTTTATCATGTGCTGTTAAAAAGATCCACCACATGTAGATAATCCATGGCATTTTTTAGCTCCACTGGCCTTTAGGCCAGCGGGCTATTGTCATGGCGCTGTGTCCGTCGTGCGTGCGTGCGTCCGTCCGTCCGTGCGTCCGGTCTTCAACTTTTTCTTTAAAAATCTTCTCCTCAGAAACTACTGGATGGATTTCAATCAAACTTCACAGGAATGATCCTTGGGTGGTCCTCTATCAGATTCCTTCAATTAATGCTGATTGAACCAGAAGGTCTGGAGTTATCTGCCCTTGAATTTAAAAATGGCTGTTTTGACTTTGTTTTCACTCTAGCACTTACAATAATCAGGACAAAACTTAGTCAAAATGTTGGTGACAATAAGATCTTGACCGAGTGCAATTTTCAGCTCGATGTGAATTTTATATCATGAGTTATGTGCCCTTGAAATTGACAAAATTGTCATTTTCGGCTCAATTTTTACTTTGTTTCACTCTAGCAATTACAAATATTTACCAATCAAGCCAAAAATTTTAATAGAATGTTGATAACAATAAGATCTTGCCTTGGTATAATTTTCAGCTTGATCTGAATTTTATATCATGAGTTATGTGCCCTTGAAATTGACAAAATTGTCATTTTCGGCTTTATTTTGACTTTGTTTTCACTCTAGCAACTACAAATACTGACCTATCAAGACAGGACATTGACACAATATTTGTGAACATAAGTTCTTGCCAGAGTGTAATTTTCAGCTTAATCTGAATTTTACATCATGAGTTATGTCCCCTTGAAATTGACAAAATTACCATTTTTGACCTTATTTTTACTCAAACAGCAATAAATATCTCCCAATCAATATTAAACTTTCGCATAATCTTACCGGCCAAAAGATCTTGCATGGAAATTATTTTCAGCATTATCTGAATCTTAAATCTTGTTTTATGTGCCCTAGAATTTGTTGAACAAGCACTTCAAAACTTAAACATGATGTAGACAAAGTTAAGATCTTGCATTAGTGTGATTCTTAGCTTGATAGGAAGATAAATCCTCAGTTATATGCCTTTCAATTTGAAAAGAATGCTAATTGTGACTTTGTTTTCACTATCTAATCAACACTTGGATTAAGTATCAAAAGAATCTCAGGCCTGTGGAGCGATTCAAGACCTTCAGGTCTTCTAGTTATCTTCTTTGCTTAACCCTTTCCCAAACAAGACCTGGTTTTGAGAACTTTTGACGTTCTTTATAGTAATGGCTTGGGAAAACATTGAAACAAAAGAAGAAACTGCTGATTATCAGCAGTTTCTCCTTTTGTCTCGATATTTTCTGAGCTTTATCATACATAAAACTTATCTTTATCAATATTCATTTTGTCGTCTGCAACATCTTTCAAGTTGGACAAGTCTAAAATTTTGTCGTTTGGGAAAGGGTTAAACCATTTGCGTTATTATGATTCCCTGCTGTCTGTCTCTGGTGGCTCTTGTTAGTGTTAGAAAAATGCTGATGATCAGCTTCTTCTTTTGTTGCAATGGTTTCCTAAGCCTTTTGTTTTAGGAACATCAAAACCAGGCTTTGTTTGAGAAAGTGATAAGCTGGACTAGTTGAGAATGAGAGCTATTGCCGCCATCAGGCAATCAAAATAATGTTGCTTTTCAACAATAAACTCATAACTGCAGATTTAAACAAGTTGCAGTTACAAGGTTGTTGTTTAATTAAAAACGACGATAAGATTTTTGTTGAAGTTTAACCTGCAAGTTTCTATATCTCAACTCTCACTGTAGCTTTTGCTCTGAAACTTTGCTCCTTGTTTGGGACCACAACACAGTGTTATAGACCAAGTCATATACAGTTGAGAACATCATGTAATTGACAAAGGAGTGGAATGGGAAGGTTTTCGGAAGTTTTTTTTAATGATTGGAATGATCAGAAGGAGCATTTTTGTGGAATGATATCTTTGTTACAATGGGTCGTTTACTTAGAAAATCAATAACACGCCCATGATAAGCTCTCAACCAATCAAACCTGATATGAAAATAGTGGCTGCCCCACATTGAAAGTTATCCAATATTATAGGTACATGGTATTTGCTTTTATCTATAATACGCCCACAGTTATGCTAGGTTCCCACTGCCGATCAAATCAACTCGATCAAACCCGACCTAGCGATCGAGTACCGGTCGAGGTCGGTCGGCAAGGGTGATCGGGATAAGTCGAGATGGTCGAGTTTGGTCTGCATCGATCGGTAATCCTGCCAACTTGTTTTGACACGTCAAAAAAATCCGTGTAGCGGTCGAGTAGAAAACACATCGGGAAGATGCTCGAGTATCGATCGTATAGAAGTTCGAGCTGATCGACAATCACTCGAGTAGAGATTGTGTGAGCTCGAGTCGATATCTTTTACCGGGATTTGATTGGATGAACAGTTGGAGCAGAAGTCGAATTGATCGGGAATGCGTTCGGGAATAACTCGTACAAGTCGAGGTGGTCGAGTGCTTCCAACTGCTCTATGGCAGCGGATCAACTCGATCTACTCGATCTCTTAAGTGCACTCGATCAATCCCGACCATATGACTTCTTCTCGATCTCTAGTCGATCAAACCCGACCTCTTCATCCGATTTGATTGAGTGAACAGATGAATCAGAGGTCGAGTTGATCGGGTGTGGTCGGATATTACTCGAGTACAAGTCGAGGGAATCGAGTGCACGCTCGGTGCAGGTCGGAATACAAATTATCTACCCAATCACACTCGATCTCCAGACCCGACTGATTCACGACCAGGTCGATCTTCTACCCGATCAATACACAATCGCTTCTCGATCATTTTTGTACTCGATCACACTCGACTGTTTTTGCATGTCAAAAAAACTCGAGTAGGAAGCCCGAGCGATGCAGATCAAATTCGATCATCTCGACCGCGCCCGATCACTCTTGAAGACCTAACTCGACCTGTATTCGACCGCTTGATCGAGTTGATCTGGTCGGCAGTGGGAACACCAGGTCGTGTGGTAATAAATGTGTACAAACAGCACGAGATCCCGCGCAGAGTATATTAACATAAATATTGAATATTATTGGAAATTGCGTTTCACGTGAGTCCCCGCTCTTAGACATAACACGCACGATTGATATAATGATATTAAACGCCTCAAAGAATGCATTAATCTTTATATTTAATCAGATTAAGAATGAGTCAATAGCTAAAAGTACATTTACGTCACATTTAAATTATGTACATATTTAAACTGACAATATTATGAAGTTTTGATGAGTAGGCCTATGTGATAATCACAGACGCTGCAAAAAGATTCTCATTCAGAACACCTAGAATAGAATCAGCTCGATCTGGTCGTGTACAGATCGATATGGTCGGGTATTGATCGTGTAGGACTCGAATTAAGGTCGGGGTGATCGGGTAGACATCGGAAAGATGGTCGGGCTTCAGTCGGGAAATGATCGGGAGTGCTCTGGCAGGGGTCTAGTTTGATCGACTAGAGATCGAGAAGAAGTCGTGTACATACATTTGGTCGGGCTTGATCGGGGAAATTAGGTGGTCGAGTAGATCGAGTTGATCAGATCGGCAGTGGGAACCTAGCATTACTTTTTGGCCACTGAAAAGTAGTCTATTTTTAAGAACCAAATAAACATTTTGAGTTTCTTTTTAATGTTTTGAGTGATTTTAGTGATTGGAATGAGCGTAATGAATAAATGCTACAATGGAATTATTTTTATCGGAATGGATGGAGTGAATATCAATTTCACGATGTTCTCAATTGTAACTGACCAAGCATTTAACCAGAATTATGTCCCCTTCAAAAAGGGAGGTTATATATATTAATTAAGACACTTTCTGTGGCAAGTGTTATTAACTGTGATTATTAATTTACTTGTTGTGATATGTGTTATATGTGTTATGATAATCAGAATGTGTCATTTTCTTTTACATTTATTCATAAGGGCTCTTGTGCCAGATTCAGGCTCATATGTGTTGTATATTCTGTGAAAAATCCTTTGGATTAAATGAAATGTCATTCTATCAATATGTAACAATGTTTAACCCTTTCCCAAACGACAAAATTTTACGGTTATCCACTTCGAAAACAGCTACAAATGACAAAATGGATGTTATCTAAGATAAGATTTGTGTAAAATATGGCATAGAAAATATTGAGACAAAAGGAGAAACTGCTGGTTATCAGCAGTTTGTTCTTTTGTTTCAATGTTTTCCCAAGCAGTTTCTACTAGGGACGTCAAAACCAGGTCTTGTCTGGGAAAGGGTTAATGGGGGTCTTTCAGGGTAAAATTCGCTTCAGTGTACTAAAACAAATGTTGTTAATTGCTTTCATGATTTATCCCTTTTCCAAAGATCAGGGGCCCGTCTTATCAACAATAGTACCATTATTTTTTGCGTAATTACTTGTAACAACAAAACGTGATTGGCCCAATCTGATTTGCCATGCAATCAGATGTTTTATTACACAGTTTACACAAAAACTTGGTCGAAAGATCGTTAATATACAGGCCCCTGGTTTTGACATGTCTATATAGAAATAGCTTAGGAAAAAATGAGAGGAAAGAAGAAATTGCTGATAATCATCTATTATGGTATCAAGGTCTGTTCTTTTTTAACCCTGTCCTAAATGGCAAAGATTTTCAAATTGGAAGCTTGGCAAACAACGAAATAATTTATATATTAATTAACCCTTTCCCAAACAAGACCGGCTTTTGACGTCCCTAGCAGAATTGGCTTGGGAAAACATTGAAACAAAAGAAGAAATTGCTGATAACCATAAGTTTCTCCTTTTGTCTCAATATTTTCTGTGCTAAATTTTACACAAATCCTGTGTTTATCCACAACTATTTTATCGTTTGCAGCAGCTTTGAATTTGGACCAGCCTAAAATTTTGTCGTTTGGTAATGGGTTAAGATAGGTTTTATAAATGATATAACTAACAAAATATTGAGGCAATTACCCAATAGAAGATAATGCTCATCAACAGCATTTTCTTCTTTTACCTCAATGTTTCCCAAGACTTTTCCATCAGGGATGTCTAAATCCTTTCTTGTTAGGGAAAGGGTTAAAAGAAACATTGCTGTTCTGGGGGCACATGTGTTTCATAAACACATCTTTAGGTGTATAATAAATAAATTGTGTTTGAAAAAGCCTTATAAAAGGTGCTATATTTATTATATTCACTATATTAAATTGGATTTACACAATTTTCCATCTGACTTTATTGCATGTTGTATGTTATACTTGTTTTGTAAATTTCTTTTATCAAGATGGGAAATCATGTGACTCAACAATTGCAGGAAATCTTCAATGATTCTGTCAATATGTGACCGATTTGAAAATGGTTTCAAGCAGAGGTCGATATATATCGATATACAAAATGTACATCTTGGATATGCTAGATATGGTGGAATTTATTACTTCAGACAGATTTATGATATCCAGCAAATCCATACAGTTTTTCCACCTTCCCTGCATCAAATCAAATTCAAATTGGCCACATATAAGCAGAATTATCGCTGATTTTCTGAAATTAGTGTTTCATGTCATTCCCCACCATGATTATACTTTTCAAATGCACTGTCTTATTAATATTCAGCACATATTTAATTTTAACCCTTTTCCAAACAGTTGGAAGTAAGATGGTTGCTTTTCGGAAGCTGCTTTAGACAACACAAAGATGTTGATAAAGTTGAATTTGTGTTAAATATAGCTAAAAATGTATTGAGACAATTTTAAGCAGAAAATACTGATTATTAGCATTTTCTTCTTTTGCCTCTATGATTTTCCAAGCATTTTCTATTTTGTCAAAAGGATCATTGTTTGGGAAAGGGTTAACTCATATTATTCTGAATCTGAATGATTCAACTCTTGTTTTCTTTTAAAATGTTTTCTTTGTTATTCTTTATTTGTGAATATTTCAGAAATAAAAGCTTTTGAAAAAGATTTTACTTGTGTAACGCTTAGCAGCTCCATTATGATATTGTCCCTTTTCAACAAAAACCTTGTAACTACAGCTTGTTCTAAGCTGCAGTTACGAGGTTTTTGTTTAAAAGCTGTAATAAGCAGATTATCAAATTCATATTTACCAAGCATGTTTAACCCCCTAGCAGTGACTCCTTTCGATACTTCTCTGTTTTAAACCTTGAGGAGATATATTGAAGAAAAGGGAGAAAATGATAGTTACCAACAATATCTCTATTTTCCTCAATATTTTTCAACCTGTATCTTCTTAAGCTGGGTTTAATTCTGTCATCTGCATCGCCATTTGAATTTGGACGGTGCACACTTCTTTTGTTTTGAAATGGGTCAACCCTTTTACAGTGACTCTTTTGGATGACCCATTAAATGTTGATTTAGAAAACTGCAGAAAAGGAAGAAAATGCCATTCAAAATTTTCTCTTTTTCCATCAAGGTTTTCAAATGTGCTTTAACATCTAGCGGTTTTTTTTGTGAGTTGGCAACTTGGCATTAATTGTGTCTTTGCATTTTCTTATTTTGCCCCAATATTTTCTAAGCTTAATTATTGTCACAGATCCAATCTTCATCAACATCCATTTTGTCGTCTGCGGCAGCTTTTGAATCAGCCTACCCGAAAATTTGTTGTTTGGTAATGGGTTAAATGCAGCTTTAAGATTTATTGTCATGGAAATTATTGATAGTAGGAATTATTGCAGATCTAAGGTCCCGATGAACATGTCCATGTAAAAACATTATTGTCTTGATATAAAGTGACATTTGAGGGGAAAGAAGAAAATGCAATTCATCAGTATTTGCTTCATTTTCCTCACTGTTTTCCCAAAGTTTTCTGTTCTGGGGATTTCAAAAGAATGAAATAGCATAGAAAATGAGTAGTCTAGTAGACTACTACATTTTGCAGATAATTTAGTAAAGGGAAACAACTCTCCTCTTACAGGCATAAAGATGAGTCAGTCAGGAATTGTTTCCCCTACAGCTCATTTTTATCCAGACTTCAAAGATTATTTCCGCCCCCAAAGAGAAACTCAACGGAGATGGAATAAAAAAATCAACGAAATTCAAATAGCAATCAAATATAAATTATCTTAATTTCTCAAATAAAGTTGGCACCTGCAGTATCGATTGTGCTTTGATTTTGTCATTGTGTAGGTACGAAATATTTTGGGGGCGAACGATCATAACAAATGGATGTCAATCACAATTAGGGCATAATCTATTTTGAAGAATGGCGAAGAAGACAGTTTGCATCGTAGGATCGGGTAATTGGTAAGTATTTTGTGTATGCAATTGTACTTTACGTGACTTAACTTTGTATTTGTGATCGAAAAGTTTTAAGCAGACGCTTTCCTTTTCTTGGCCTTGACATTCAGCCTTTGGAAGTTCTTGCCAAGGTTATCTTTACACCTGTCAATTAACTTTCAATTATCCCTTACCCTTTCCCAAGTAAAACATCGTTTAAATATCTTTGATTTATAGGATTGGGAAACATTGAGGAAAAAGAAGAAAATGCTGATCAGCATTTTCTCCTTTTGCCAAAATATTTTTCTGTGTTACAAGTATCATTTTCCTTATAAGCCTATCTACCAACACCCATTTTGTGGTCAATACAGACTCTGTAGGAGCTTTCCAATTGGACCAGATCTAGTTGCTTATTGTAACAGAGTCCCTTTCCAGGACTCCACAAACAAATTTTACAAAAATCAAGTTTGTGGCGATGATATAGCTGCTGCTAAAATTGGACCACTTGAGAATTATTTTGTAAATTTCCATAATCGGTTCAGGGAAGTCAAAGCCATCCCAAATTTTAAAAAAAATTAACCTAAGCCCGAAAGTAAACGAGCAATGGTAACAGACTATCCTAGTACACAAGGCCTATTTGAGGTTTTTGCTATTTTCTCCATTGGTTTTCATGCCCTAAACGCGGATGACAAAGCCTTGTCCTTCTTTAATATTCAGCCAAGTACCACTCAGTACCACTCTATCCACTTACTTCAATCATCATTCATGGGGTCCTGGTTTGATTCCCGATTACAGCAAGCCGTGGCCTTAGTGCTGTTGGTAGCGTATCTGCCTCTCACTCGAGAGGTTCAGGTTTCGATACCCGACTGCGGCAAATACTTTTTCTCAGTATGTCACCCACCATGTGACCAATGGTTTGATATGGTTAACCTTTGTGGGCGAGAAGCTGAAGGCTCGATTAGGGTGTTGTGGTAGTACTGGTATGAGAAACAACAGGAATCCATGGTTAGGAGCTCCATCCCCATCGATATGACCATCGCAGTTGAAAACCGCCTAAAACTCCAATAAACCAAACCAAACCGATGGCATCAGATACCCTGTCAGACAAAATTTTCTCCCACCAATGGTTTGATAATCTTCAACCTATGTGCATGAGCAGCTGGAGGCTTTGTTTGGATGTTGTAAAAATACTGGTATGAGAAATGACAGGAATCCATGGTTAGGTGCTCCAGCTGTGTGAAATGACCATAGCACTTGAAAGAGGTGTTAAACCCCAATCATTCAATTATTCTAAAGTTTGTCACCATCCAACGTGTAAAAACCTGATTGATTAAATGGGAAAAATGTTGATGCCATTGACATGTACTGTTTATTCTTATGATTTCAGGGGTTCTGCCATTGCCAAAATAGTAGGCCAAAATGTGGCAGACAATCCAGAACAGTTTGAGACAACTGTCAACATGTACATGTATGAGGAAGAAGTGAACGGACAGAAACTCACACACATCGTCAACACACAACATGAGAATGTGAAGTACCTACCTGGCATAAAACTGCCAGAAAATGTGGTATGGTTATTGTTCTTGATTTAATATTCCATTCTCAAACAACAAAATATTAGAAAGGTCTGAATTGAAAGATGTTGCGGACGACAATTTCAAGTGTATTAAATTGAAATAAATTGGTCTTGTTGTGTAGAAAGCATTGTGGAAAATGAAGAAATTGCTTGTCACAAGCAATTTCTTCATTTTCCATAATGTTTTCCAAAGCCTTTAACTTATGTGTTGGGGGCAGACAATCCGAAACAGTTTGAGACAAGTCAACATGTACATGAACGGACAGAAACTCACACACATCGTCAACACACAGCATGAGAATGTGAAGTACCTACCTGGCATAAAGCTTCCAGAAAACGTGGTATGGTTATAACTGATGAAATTTTAAGTATAAATTCTAGCAATACAAATTATATCCTGTTCTGGCTTTACATTTCAACCATTTTGAAAGTTTATAGAGTCTTGACTTGGCTGTCAAATACATGGTGCTTTTTTGCTTACTGTAAACCAGGTAATTATTTCGCGCTTTTTAAGTTAGCGTCTTTCGCGGGTGGGTTTGATCCGCGAACTTAAAACGCCTCGAATAGGCTACTTTCGATAAAAACGCAAACTTTAATCGCTTTGATAGCTTTTGTTTCGGGAAAACCTATAGGGAGATGTTTTATTCACACTAGACGTATTTACTACTATTTAAACAAGGGAAATAGCTTTTTCATAACAGGATGTAAGTGAAAAGTTTTCTTCATTTCAGACTACTTTCGTTTTTATCCAAAAATACATAGATATTGTGACATATTGAAAAACACAACATTGAAAGATAAACCAATTTATTCAACTAGATATACCTGCTTGAAATTGAGAAAAGGGATCGTTTGGCATTCGAATGCCGAGTATGATAGCAAATGTCGATTGACGTTTAAAACCTCGTAGCTGTAGTTTGAAATTAGCCACATCTAAGAGGTTTGAATCGTCCTTCGATGATATTGAATAAAACTGTCATTATCACTTCTCGACGCTTTAGGTAAATAGGTGTGAAGTTAATGTAATGCTCAAATTCTATGCATTGTGTTACAAACTATAATCCAGTATGCTATAAAGTAAGAAATAAAACAATGGGTCGATTGAAACTTACTTCGACCAAACTGTCAATGGCGACTAAAATGTCGTAAATACAGTCATAATTCAATATGTGATTATCTGATTCCCCATATTATTCAACATATCTATTTTGCAATTCCCCCATAGTGTGTTTTGTTTCGCGGGATTCGCGGACAGCATTGATCCGCGAACTTAAAACGCCGCGAACAAGCCTGAGTGCATGAAAACGCGAACATTTCTTGACACGAACTTATCCTGGTTTACAGTATTGCATTGGCTTTAAATTATCATAATTAGGTTGTAACCATTCATATAGGAGAAGGAATGCCTTGAAACTTTCTCTAAGAAGACCTGGTTTTGACGTAGCTGATAGAATACACTTGGGACAACATTGAGGCAAAAATGTGAAAATGATGTTAATGGCATTTTATTCTTTTGCTGAAATATTATCTGTTCTATTTTGACAAACATCTATTTTTAGCTCGCCCGGGACGATAGTCTCGGAAGAGCTATTGTCATACCCCCGGATGTCGGCGTCGGCGTCAGTGTCGGCGTCGGCGTCAGCGTCCGCAAAAACTTTAACCTGGCCCATATCTCATGCCCTGTTAGAGATACAGCCTTCATATTTCACCTGTGGGTACCTCTAACTAAGACCTTTGATTTGAGGCCATGACCTTTGACCTTGTGACCTTGACCTTGGAGTTTGACCCACTTTTTGACCGTTTTAAAAAAAACTTTAACTTGGCCTATATCTAATGCCCTATTACACCTACAGCCTTCATATTTCACATGTGGATACCTCTCACCAAGACCTTTCATTTGATACCATGACCTTTGACCTTGTGACCTTGACCTTGGAGTTTGACCTACTTTTAAAAAACTTTAACCTGGCCTAAAAAAACTTTAACCTGGTCTATATCTTATGCCCTATTGCACATACAGCCTTGATATTTCACATATTGACACCTCCTACCAACACCATTCACATTTGACCATGACCTTGAACCTTGTGACCTTGACCTTGGAGTTTGACCTACTTTTAAAAAACTTTAACCTGACCTATATCTCATGTCTTTTTACACCTACAGTCTTGATATTTCACATATGGACACCTCCTGCCAACACCATTCACATTTGACCATGACCTTGGACCTTGTGACCTTGACCTTGGAGTTTGACCTACTTTTAAAAAACTTTAACCTGGCCTATATCTCATGTCCTTTTACACCTACAGCCTTGATATTTCACATATGGACACCTACCAACACCATTCACATTTGACCATGACCTTGGACCTTGTGACCTTGACCTTGGAGTTTGACCTACTTTTAAAAAACTTTAACCAGGCCTATATCTCATGTCTTTTTATACCTACGGTCTTAATATTTCACATATGGACACTCCTTCCAACACCGTTCACATTTGACCATGACATTGGACCTTTTGACCTTGACCTTGGAGTTTGACCTACTTTTGAAAAACTTTAACCTGGCCTATATCTCATGTCCTTTTACACCTACAGCCTTGATATTTCACATATGGACACCTGCCAACACCATTCACATTTGACCGTGACCATGGACCTTGGAGTTTGACCTACTTTCAAAAAACTTTAACCTGGCCTATATCTCATGTCTTTTTACACCTACAGTCTTGATATATGACATATGGACATCTCCTTCCAACACCATTCACATTTGACCATGACCTTGGACCTTGTGACTTTGACCTTGGAGTTTGACCTACTTTTAAATTTTTTTAACCTGGCCTATATCTCATGTCTTTTTACACCTACAGCCTTGATATTTCACACATGGACACCTCCTTCCAACACAGTTCACATTTGACCATGACCTTGGACCTTGTGGCCTTGACCTTGGAGTTTGACCTACTTTTAAAAAATTTCATTTTGGGCCATGACCTTTTTACCTTGACTTAGGAAATGACTTTTCTTTGTGACAAGCTCTCGTTAGGGCGAGCTTTATTGTCCGCGGACAATTCTTGTTATGTCTGTGGCAGCTCTTAAATGGGCCACCATAAAATTGTGTCATTATGAAAATGGTTAAACTCATGAAAGATTTTGGGGAAGATAAGTATGGCAAAGCTTTGAAATGTAACGAACAACATGATCAGGGTTTTCCCTAGTGCAAAAAACTGTGCGTTTTGGCACAGTTTTATCTTAAATGATGCCCGCAGCGTTTTTCTCCTTCTTTGGACGAGTCCGTAAAAAGGACCCGTTCCAAATGCCAAATAGGGTATTTTTTTCCCAAAATATGGAAAGAAAATTCCCAATGCAAAAGTTATTCCTTATTTTTGAATGAAATTTCAATCATTCCCTTTCATATGTTTCAGAAAAAAGTATCCAGAGACAAACTGGAAGTCCCTTCAGTTGATTTCACATAGTTAATTATGCACAGGACTCAATTTTTGTTGTAGTCTGTGATGAAACTATTTTCCCAATTTTTTTACAAAACAATGCATTTTTCTCAATTTGCCTGGTTTCAGACCCGTTCCCAAAACTATGTGAAAAAACACTGCTGCCCTGAAAATTATCAGCAGGGACATGAAGAAACAACGTAACTATAGGCAGGGCCCCCTAATTTGAAGATCAGGGGGACATAATGACCCCCTCTAGAAAAAGTGAAGGGAAAACCCTGCATGATGTACTTAATTATGTGTATTAAGATTCAAACTTTTTGCTTTTAAATTCGACAGGTAGCAGTTCCCGATGTCAAGGAGGCAACATTGGGTGCGGATCTGATGATATTTGTAATGCCACACCAGTTTGTTAGGGGAACATGTAAAGTTATACAAGAATTCGTCAAAAAAGATGCCATAGCCATATCATTGATAAAGGTGAGATCAATATTGTCAAGCAGGCCATTGAGATCGGGTTAGACTGATTATAAGTTGTTTGTGTGCTGGATGATCTTGTTCTCTCATGCCTGCCAAAAAAGCTGTATCACTTTAGGTTTAATCTTCCTTATGCCCAATTAACCCTTCCCCAAATGGTGAAAATTTGGACTGTTCCAATTTGAAAGCTATTGCATAGACAAAATGGATAAAAATACGGATAGGATATGTGTACAATACAGCACAGAAAAAAATTTGACAAATCTGGAGAAAATGCTGGTTATCAGTATTTTCTTTTTTTGTCACAATGTTTTGTAAAACCTTTTCTATTAGGGACATCAAAACCAGACTTACTTTGGAAAGGGTTTAAGTGATGAGGATTTCATATTTTGCATATAAATTTCTTAATGCAATACCTATGCTGTAGGTCATACACAAATATCAAGTTCATGTTTTAAATTGTTGTGGGGGCATTGATGTTTCACAAACACATCTTGTTCAAAATTTATATCCGATTTAATGGCTGCAACCATAACACAGTTGGTAGTGCTTCAAACTCTTACTCATGAGGTCCAGGGTTTATCCATGGCCTCGGCAAACACGCTTTCAGATATTTTATAAAAATTTTGTCTCCCACCAATAGCTGGATAATCCTAAACCTTTGTGGGCAACAGCTTGAGGCTTTTTAAAAGGATGTTTTGGTAGTACTGGTGTAAGAAACAACAAAAATCCATGGTTAAGTGCTTCAGCTGCTTCAATATTACCATAGCAGTAGAAAAAGGCGTGAAACCCCATAATTCAATCCTATATTGTCCTTATTTTATGGGTTTTCAAAATTTCCAATTTGTCTTTACTTTAGGGTTTTGATAAAGCTCCAGATGGGAAGTTTCAGATGATCTCTGAGTTGATTGAGAGTACACTACATATAGATTGTGCTGTGTTAATGGGAGCTAGTTATCAGATTTTGTCCTTACTTTAGGGTTTTGATAAAGCTCCAGATGGGAAGTTTCAGATGATATCAGAGCTGATTGAGAGTATACTACATATAGATTGTGCTGTGTTAATGGGGGCTAATCTTGCCCATGAAGTGGCGGAGGAACAGTTCTGTGAAACAACTATAGGTGAGAAAAACTTTGTTATAGTAAAAAAAAATTGTTAAGCCTTTTCCCAAATAAGACCAGAGAGTATACTACATATATATTGTGCTGTATTAATAGGAGCTAATCTTGCTCATGAAGTGGCGGAGGAGCAGTTCTGTGAAACAACTATAGGTGAGACAAACTTTGTTATAGTATCCCCGGCCACAGCAAATATCCTTTGTGACAAAATTGTCACCCACCAATGGTTTGATAATCGTGAACATCTGGGGGCGAGCAGCTGGAGGCTTGGATAGGATGTTGTGACAGTACTGGTATGAGAAAGATCAGAATCCATAGTTAGGTGCTCTAGCTGCGACAATATGACCTCTCTTCCGGGAGTGTCATTTAGACAGTCATTTTATCCATACCCTGACATCCGTCGAAGACTTCTAGGAAAACTTTCAATTTTTGATGGCTGGTGTTTGTGTAGAACTCAGGATATGTGAAAGTATTTTTAGCGGCCCACAAAAGTCGACACAAGTTTCTACTGTAGTTCAGGAAAAGGTTAAGTTTCTAAAAGTTGTTCTAATGTTTTGGGTTTGTCTATCAATCCATCCGTTAGTAATTTCTTGTGTGCACAACTCCTCCTACAGTTTCTACCTGCCTTTGATCAAACTTACCACAATGAATCTCAAAGGTGTCTAGTTTTGAAGACTGCATGAGAAATTCAGATAACTTTTTTCATTCTTGAATTATTTACCCTTTAATAACAAGGGCCGTCAGAGACGGACAATGCTCCCCGAATAAGGCATTGTCACAATAAATGTATGCCATGGAGAGCACTTTATTGTCAAGGGCATCTGATTTGCTACTCAAATATGAAATTTCATCAAATTCTGACCATTAGACTAGGAGAAATCAGAGAAAAACTGTATTTTACCTTAAGTCCCCTTTTCCCATGACGAGGCCTCAAATCCAAAACCGGGAAAAGTACATCGGCATTATGTCATAGGGAGTTCACATGGTAAGTTTCATTTGATTTGGCCCAAGGGTTATAGAGAAATCACTTCGGATGGACGGACGGAATGACGGACGGACAGGACGGACGGACGGATGGACAGACAAAGCGGCGACTATATGCTCTCCCTTAGGGGAGCATAAAAATAATGGCAAATTTTACTTACATGCCTTCATGGGTGTATATGCGCTGCTTTGCTTTTAGCTCTTGTTTCTATTTTAGGATGTAAGAATAAAGAACAAGGAGAATTAATACAGAGTATATTTGAGAAACCCTACTTTAGATGTGCTTGTGTGTATGATATAAAGACTGTAGAAATGTGTGGAGCTTTAAAGGTAAGATCTTGTAGTAATGTAGGGAAAACAATGGTTGAAATATTGGTCATAACTATTGACCCATAACACGGTGGATAATCACGTGATACAACATTTTCAGAAAATCTTCTATAATTTTGGTAAATACTGGACCAATTTGAATTCGGGTTGAAGCAGAGAATGTGGACAGACATCACACACTAGATGGAAATGGTTGATTCTTGAAAAATCAACTGATAAAAAAGTTATTGAAGATAAACCAAAATTTTGGTTTATCTTCAATAACTTTTTTATCAGTTGATTTTTAGAAAATCCAACACATCCAGCTTATTCCTGGCATTTTTCCACCTCTGTTTCAAACCGCATTCAAATTGGTCAAGTATTAAAAAAGATATTGAAGATTATCGGAAATTCGGAGTCATGTGATTATACACCGTGCATAAGTGATAGTGGCTTGATAAAGCTTTCACATTTTACATCTGTATTCCTTTCGCCAATTTTTTTCCCTGCCAAAGTCATTGATCAAGGTCAACAACCAACAATGTACCGCCGTAACCGGTATTTTAGATAAAAATAGCTGTTTAAGATGCATTTCACATTACACTAATATATAGAATATAGTTGCCTTTTCATGCATACATCCTGTCATACTTAAGGTCAACGTCGATTGTCAAATTAAAACATCAAGGACTCATTTTTATGCCCCTGTATGGAAAGATCAAGAGTATATTGTTTTAACGTAACTGTCTGTCTGTCTGTCTGTCTGTCCGCCTGTCTGTCTGAACTAAACATTGGCTATTTTGGAGGTTGTTTTAACATGTCTGTCTGTCCCTCTGTCTGTCTGTCCGTCTGTCTGAACTAAACATAGGCAATTTCGGAGGCATTCGTGTTTCGCAAACACTTCATGTTAAATATACAGTTGAAACTTGGTATCTCGACGTTGAAGTGATTATATGGTCCCATCCTCATCATTGGAAACAGAAGATGCTAAACAAATTTACTTTAATTACGTCCCTAATAGAAACTGCTTGGGAAAACATTGAAACAAAAGAAGAAACTGCTGACAACCAGCAGTTTCTCCTTTTGTCTCAATATTTTCTATGCCATATTTTACACAAATCTTATCTTAGATAACATCCATTTTGTCATTTGTAGCTGTTTTCGAAGTGGATAACCGTAAAATTTTGTCGTTTGGGATAGGGTTAAAATATAGTATAAAAAGGAGATAAAGTTCTTGTTTTTGAGCAATTTATTTCCCTTCTTTACTAAATTTCAATTATGGTCATATCTTTTGAGCAACAAAAATGATTTAATCTTATTTTAATCAAAACTAAGCAAAAATCAAAATGAGTCAAATTCTTGATATCTTGAAGTAAAATGGCATCCCAGCAACTTAGACTTATTAATGTTACATGTTTCATTTTACAGAATGTTGTAGCAATACGTGCTGGCATAGTGGATGGGTTGAAGTTAGGAAATAATACTAAAGCTGTTGTCATCACTTTTCCAAACAAGACCTGTTTGTGACGTTGAAAAGGCTTGGAAAAATTGCGACAAAAGAAGAAAATGATGATGATCAGCATTTTCTCCTTTTGCCTCAATATTTTCCATGCTATATTGTACACAAATCCATTCTTTATCAACATCCATTTTGTGGTACACTGTAGCTTTTGAACCTTTCCCAAACAAGACCTAGTTTTGACATCTCTAATAGAAATGTTGGGAAAACATTGAAACATTGAAACAAAAGAAGAAACTACTGATAACCAGCAGTTTCTCCTTTTGTCGCAATATTTTCTGTGCAATATTTTCTGTGCCATATTTTACACAAATCATATCTTCAATAACATCCATTTTGTCATTTGTGGTAGTTTTTGAAGTGGATCACCCTAAAATTCTGCTGTTTGGGAAAGGTTTAAGACCACCCGAAAATTTTGCCGTTTTGGAAATCGTTATATGACTTGGCCGTGATAATAATTATAATTCCTGTTATATTCCAGAATGTGTTAGCTTGGGATACTTGTTTAGTGGATGGTTTGAAGTTCAAGGTCACATGTCGATGATTTTCAACAAAAACCTTGTAACTGCAGCTTATAACAAGCTGCAGTTACGAGGGTTTTGTTTGAAAAACGACTATTTGTTTTATTTTACAGAATGTTGTTGCTATAGGTGCTGGCATAGTGGATGGGTTAAAGTTAGGAAATAATACTAAAGCTGCTGTTATACGACTAGGCCTAATGGAGATGGTCAAATTTGGCAAACTTTTCACGGAAGGTAAATGATTTAAATTTTTCTAAACTTTTTCCAAGCAGTTTCTGGTTTTGAACTTCGAAATGAAAAAAAAAGAGGTTTGGAAACATCAAAAGCTTAGGATCAGCATTACTCTTTTTCCCGTAATATTTTCTGTGAAAAAATGTGTATCTGTACAAATTTGATTTTCATGCACAACCCATTTTGTAGTCTGCTGCAGCCTTCAAATTTGGACAGTTGAAAATATCATTAATTTCCAAGCAATTCAATTTGATTATTTTCAAACATTTCATATTGAAATGAAAAATAGTAAACATGTGCACCAATTTTAATCTGGGACAACTTTATTTTCCTCAACAAGAGCTATTAGTTGAGTGTCTCAGAAAACATTGCTGAGCAAGGTGCATTACTTATGCAGATATCCGGAGTTAATGTTGAAGCACTATAACAGGGGTTATATTTCATATTTCAGAAATGGCTCAAATCTTAAAAACACTTCAACTGGTTAGAACAAACTTATTGTCAGTGTATGTACAGCTTGACAGAGCATTGAGTCAACTGATAAAAATGCTTATTACCTGCACTTTATCATATTGTTTCAATATTTTCTGTGCTATCATATAAATTCTGTCTTTATCACTTCATATATTGTCTTCTACAGCAGCTTTCGAATTGGAACTGTCAAATTTTTTCGCTGTTTCGAAAGGGTTAATGACATGTATTGCAGGCTGTCAAGAAAGCACATTTTTTGAGAGTTGTGGTATAGCCGATCTAGTGGCCACCTGTCATGGTGGGAGAAATAGAAAGTTAGGTGAACTTGTCGTCTCATCAGAACATGTAAGTGATTACAAGAATTTTCTCTTTTTCCTTGAAGATTTCCTGTTTTTGCACATTAAATTTGAGAGTTGTGGTATAGCCGATCTAGTGGCTACATGTCATGGTGGGAGAAATAGAAAGTTAGGTGAACTTGTCGTCTCATCAGAACATGTAAGTGATTACAAGAATTTTCTCTTTTTCCTTGAAGATTTCCTGTTTTTGCACATTAAATTTGAGAGTTGTGGTATAGCCGATCTAGTGGCTACATGTCATGGTGGGAGAAATAGAAAGTTAGGTGAACTTGTCGTCTCATCAGAACATGTAAGTGATTACAAGAATTTTCTCTTTTTCCTTGAAGATTTCCTGTTTTTGCACATTAAATTTGAGAGTTGTGGTATAGCCGATCTAGTGGCTACATGTCATGGTGGAAGAAATAGAAAGTTAGGAGAGCTTGTTGTCTCATCAGAACATGTAAGTGATTACAAGAATTTTCTCTTTTTCCTTGAAGATTTCCTGTTTTTGCACATTAAATTTGAGAGTTGTGGTATAGCCGATCTAGTGGCTACATGTCATGGTGGAAGAAATAGAAAGCTAGGAGAGCTTGTTGTCTCATCAGAACATGTAAGTGATTACCTACATTTCTCCTTTTTTGTCTGAGTTTTCAATTCCATTACATTTTTAGCTCACCTGAGCACGAAGTGCTCGAGGGGAGCTATTGTGGTCACTCACCGTCCGTCGTCCGTCTGTCCGTCTGTCCGTCCGTCAACAATTTCTTCAAACATCTTCTTCTCCAAAACTAACAGGCCAATTTTGACCAAACTTTGCAGGAATGTTCCTTGAGTGACCCTTCTTAAAACTTGTTCGCGGATTTTTGATTCGTCAAAAAATGTGGGCGTGGCAGGGCGGAGCTTATCGCACTTAGAGAAATCCTAAGAAAATTCTTTAAAAATCAACCATTGTTCCAATTTGAACCAAACTTGGCAGAATTGTTCCTTGAGTGACCCTTCTCAAAACTTGTTCTCAGATTTTTGATTCGTCAAAAAACGTGGCCGTGGCAGGGAGAAAGGGGCTTATCGGACTTAGAAAAATCATAAGAAAATTCTTTAAAAATCAACCATTGTTCCAATTTGAACCAAACTTGGCAGAATTGTTCCTTGAGTGACCCTTCTCAAAACTTGTTCTCAGATATTTGATTCGTCAAAAAACGTGGCCGTGGCAGGGAGAAAGGGGCTTATCGGACTTAGAAAAATCATAAGAAAATTCTTTAAAAATCAACCATTGGGCCAATTTGAACCAGACTTTGCAGGGATGTGCCTTAAGCCATTCTTTTTAAAATGTGTTCACAAATATTTTCATTTGTAAAAAATTGTGGCCGTGGCAGGGAGAAAGGGGCTTATCAGACTTAAAGAAATCATAAGAAAATTCTTTAAAAATCAACCATTGGGCCAATTTGAATTAAACTTGGCAGAATTGTTCTTTGAGTGACCCTCTTCAACATTTGTTCATAAATTTATAGTTTCGTCAAAAAATGTGGGTGTGGCAGGGCGGGGCTTATCTAACCAAGAGAAATTGTTAAAAAATTCTTCAAAAATCTTCTTCTCCTTAACCATAGGGCCAATTAAAACCAAATTTGGCAGGAATGTTCCTTGGCTGACCCTTCTTAAGATTTGTTCGCGGATTTTTTATTCATCCAAAATTGTGGGCGTGGCAGGTCAGCATTTACCGGACTTGGAGAAATCATAAGAAAATTCTTTAAAAATCAACCATTGGTCCAATTTGAACCACATTTGGCAGAAATGTTCCTTGGGTGACTCTTTTCAAAAATTTTTCTCAAATTTTTTATTCGTCAGAAAAAATTGGGCGTGGCTTATCGGACTTACAGAAATCCTAAGAAAATTCTTTAAAAATCAACCATTGGCCCAATTTGAAGCAAACTTTACAGAAATGTTCCTTGAGTGACCCTTTTCAAAATATGTTGGCAAATTTTGTATTGGTCAAAAAAAGTTTGCATGGCAGGGCGTGGCTTATCAGACTTGGAGAAATCATAAGAAAATTCTTTAAAAATCAAGCATAGGGTCAATTTGAAACAAATTTGGCAATGATGTTCCTTGAGTGACCCTTTTCAAAATTTGTTTGCAAATTTTTGATTCGCCAAAAAAAGTGGGCGTGTCTTAAACTTCTTTCAGGTGAGTGATATAGAGCCATTCTGGCCCTCTTGTTTTGGTTATGGAACTCTAACTTTGAGAGCTGTGGTATAGCTTACATAGTCGCTGCTTGTCAGGTGTTAATGTGTACTATGTTGTACAAAATCAAATTCATTTCACCCCTTCAATCAGTAGCAGCTTTAAAAGCGGAACAATTTGCTGTTTAGGAAAGGAATAAGGGTATTAGTCTACGGACTATAAATCCTACGATGACTCCTGATGGCATTCTTTGTTAATGCTCGGCATCCATGCTAGAATTGTTCCTTAGACTATTACAAACAAGATAGGGGTGGATGCCCAGCGTGATTTTTCGATTTAAGGTAACAGTGAGGCCAAAGGTCAATGAGTGCAAAAATCAAGAAAAATGGCGTGTAGATTAAAACAGAATTATTTGCGTCCACACAAATTGAAAGAAATGTAAACTTAATCAAATAAATTGAATAAGGAATATACAGAGGCTCACCCAGAGCCTATATTGTCATTTTCAAACACTATTTTACCATATTTATGCTAAAAAACGCTCAGGTCAATAACAAAATAAAGCACGATACTTAACGAAATTTTGATTGAACTTGAGTAAAGGGTTTGGTTCTATTATTGAACACAAATAATCCAAAGCATTCTTGTAACTAAAGTTAGCAATGCTAGAATTATTCTAGACTACGTCAAACAATGTTAGGATGCATGCTTAGTGTCTGTTTCGAATTCCAGGTCAGAAGTAGGTCACAGGTAAATTACGTTCAAACACGCAAAATTGGCAAATAGCTAAGTAGATAAGTGCAAAAATCATGCATTTGATGATGCAAGCATCAAATTTGGCACATACATTTATAAGACCACGTAGTTTAATAGAAACCCATTATCGACTTAGAAAGTCTAGATGGCCGCCATTTTTTTTTCAAGATGGCCGCCATTGGCGTGTGAAAGATACCGCTTTTACCGTAAAAGCTAATATAATTGGCCGATTTTTGTACTTTTCACAACAAAATGAATGAGAATACAGAATTTTAGCATGTTTTGTGTATAAAAATTACAAGATGGCTACCATTTTCCAAGATGGCAGCCATTGGCAGATGGAAAATACCATTTTTACTATAAAACCTGATATGATTGGCCGCTTTTTTATGACAAAATTCATGTTTTTAAACACAAGATAACATAATTAAAAAATGTTCTGTCTATAAAATTACTATTTTTATATTTTGAACAATACTTGTCGGCGAAAATAAGAGAATTTATAAACCTGGAGGCACCTTGTTTCTGTCCAGACAATTGTGATAAATTTCATGCAGACTTTCTACTTCAAAACGCAATCTTTTAAACGAAGACCCTTTAAATTTCTAGTAATGGTTATGGTAAAACATTTCTCAATAGGAAGTGTTATACTTAATACCAGTTCAATATTTCCTTTCATTTTGGTCAGAAATAATGCGATGTAGGACGTATGCTCGTAAGCCTGGATGCATAAGTTACCCACCCTTGGTCTCTTTAAATCGTAACGTGCATTGCTCACCACTATGATTTCGTGGAGTGTCAGCATCTACATATGCACAATCCAATGCAGCGTAGGCTAAACCTATAACACCAACCTTTGCATGACTTCTTGTACCCACAACAATTGACGGAAGTTAATCCAAAATCCAGACAATATTATGCTATGTGATTCTTCATTGCTTCCATTCCTACTTAGGAAGGCTCAGTACTTCCATTTTGGGGATTATTTGACCGCAGGTGTGTTTACCTAGTTGGGGATTATGCATCATATATAGCTTTGTTGGCAGACATGGCAAAAAGAAAAGAACTAGGCCCCTTGTCGAATAACCGTAAAGCTGAATCAACATCACAGCCAGTGAAAGAATGAAAGAATATCTCTTTCTTCCCTAAAACACCCAGTGCATATTATGTAGGGGCGTTTAGCATAAGGTTATAACTTATACTTTAATCGAAAGCTCCTCAATACCAATATCATGTAGTCTTTGAAATACACTGCTTATTATAATTTGTCTGCGCTGCTGGCTTTGATTATCAAACATGTATTTGCTCATGATTAATAGGCGCAATTCCATAAAGATTAGCTATCTATAACCCTTTCTTCCCCTTTTACAAAGACAATATCTTGCTGACACATCTGAACAATCTTCAATCTAAAAGGTTTTGTAATCTGTCTTGTTGTCATTGTCTCAACAAAATATATGCCATACTTTACGTGGAATGCTTTTGTCAGTCACTATTTGATGTCTTGACTATGCTTTGACCTTTATCCAGCATTCAGGCTGGTGCATCTGTGTACATCGATAATCCCAATCAGTTAGCCTGTAAATGCCCATGAAGGTTTAACTAAAGGAATAGCACATTCGGCTGCATGTTCTTAGTACGAAGCGGCTATGTGTTTATCACAGCTGATCCATCAACTATGATATCATATACTTTTGGCTTTGTATCTGCAGCTGCATTTCTGGTTCCTAGAACAGAGGCAAGCAGGAACCTCTTAGTACTGCTTTGAAGTATTTAGTTCCAATCAAATACAAACGGAAAGGATTGATTTTTATCATGAGAGAATTATATGAGATAGCTTCCTAATGATTTGCAAGCTATAAACAAGCTATAAACAAGTTCGAGAAAGATATTTTATTTCAAAACCCTAAAATACTTTTGACCACAAATAGCTAATTCTGGTTTACATTATTCAAAAGAAGCCAAGTAGTGAATATTATCTTCAGGTAAAAAGTAGGCAAATCCGAATGTTCCTCTTAAGTGCCAGTAATTCCTAAACATTTCCATTCCGAGTACAAACATAAGCATTTTGAACGGTTTAGAATTTTGAATTAATGCATACTTATGGAAACATTTGACAAAAATGTTCAAAATTATCTCCCTTGCATATGATTATAGAGTAAAATAATATTTGTAAATTATTTTCTTCTTGAAGCATAATCTGAAATCAAACACGATGAATCAACTTATGTGAAGTGTATTTACAAGAGTGTGTAATTTGATGCATTTTGTATGACTGAAAGTGGAGTTTTTAATTATGGGTCATATACAAAAAAAAAAAGATTCCCCATATCATTCATGACAGCGTGCACCTTTCCAAAACTGCAGAAGAGTTGCTGTTTAACCCAAAATGTTTGTTCATGGTATCTAAAATTTCCATTTAAGGCTGGTTATAGTGAAATCCATTTGCTAAGATTGAAAAACCTGAAAGACAGATGAGTACTTTGAGTGTTCTAAAGATAAAATTACCCCTAAGATGGACAGATATCCCAGTTTGATTATCTTTCAATATGAACTGTAAGAGGAGATACGCACCCTATAAATTGCTACACACGGATGAAGGAGTAGACAAACGGTCGGACAACTAATTCCATGACATTATTCTAACATTCGGGTGTTTTAGATGAAATTGTTGAGTGTTATATTGAGGCGCCTCCGGCACCAGGCTAAACAGAAATACTTGTGTCATCATTTTTCATTGATTGCATTGTAATATTTATATGTACCTATAACTCTTTCCCAAACAACAGAATCTTATGGGGCTCCCATTTGGAAGCTCCTGCATCCGCCAAATAGAATCTTTGTGGATACTGGAATGCGTTTGTGTATCATATAGCCAGCATTTTCTTCTTTTGCCTCAATGTATTCCGAAGTTCTGTCTACTAGGGACGTCAAAACCATGTCTCGTTTGGGAAAGGGTAGATGTACTTATACAGATAACATGATATCTGGACTGTTCTTGTTCTGGAAACACTAGAAACAGAAAAAATATAATTCTGCAGTTCCACGCGTATCGGACTCTACAATTTAATAGCACTGCTTCAACCACTAGAATGCAATTGAGTACCGATATACTTCGGAGCAACCATTTAAATAGGATGACTACAAAAGATAACAACGAAATTACATTCATTGGTCTGTTTTGACCACTGCCATTGCATTATTTTAGCAAAGATGTGTTAATTGGGGGCAATAATTCAACGATACAACAAAGGTTTTGGACGAGATACTTCTGCGGTCATTCGGATTCCTGCACAGGAACATATTGCCATTTCAAGTGCAGTTATCTAGCTTATACTTACAGCAGACATCATGAAGTAGGATAAGCATAGCATATTATGAGTATTGGACTCACTAGATTGCATTTGGGACACTTACCGATCTTCTAAATTGAATGGAATTTTGTTTCACCGACAACGGACCCTGTGATAGATTTCGCTGCATTACTCAGAACCGTGGTTAAATAAAGGTAGACCATGGTAGAACTTGGATTATTTCTTAGATATACAGAACAAATGTACACAGACCCTTACACAATGTAGAGGACACGGTCACAAATTAAGAAATGCTTATGACTGAGACGTTGTGGCAAATACCATTGAAAAAAGACCGAAAACGTCAGAAGTATTCAGAGATACCCCGTTTTAAGCTTTGGAAAGTACATTTTTCTATCCCATAATAGTCAAAATATTCACAAAAAAACATCTTTTCTATAAAATAATGTCTCTGATTCAGTTTTCAGCAAATTTAGCACAGTTAGAATTAATAATACAGCATGTATAGCAATTAAAAATAGCACAATGACTATTTTCATATGAAATTGCACCCATTTGACCTTTGACCTTGATGTGACCTTAATTCGAAGTTTCAGACTGGGCATCCACCCTAGGAGGTTTTGTCATACCCCAAAGAATATTACTAGCATGGATGCCGAGCATTAACAAAGAATGCCATCAAAACCATTTTCTAGAGCCCCTACGAAATACAGTCCGTAGACTATATTATGAGGAAAGAAATGCTTTTTATATCATCTTGAACATATCAAAAGTCCTCAGAAAATCTTTTGTTACCAAGGTCAATGTACCAGTAATTTCTAAGTTACGTGTAAGGAAATGGTTATAAATAACAGTTACAGTCATGTTGCATGAAGCATAACAAAGCACATCAATCTAACTCAGCATCAACATGTTATTGCAGAGGCAAAGATATGAGGAAGGTGATGACTATTCACATTGCAATATTCCACTTAAGGTCCATCAAACCCCATGCTGTTGTTACTCATTGGAATTGTCTCTATTTGATGATTCTAATGAGTTCCCACAACATAGGGTTTGGATTTGGTATAGTTTAATTTAGAATGCATTTACTCCCTCTTTCCTGTTGCTCTGGTATTGCCAAATGCATCCATTGCCTTTGTTGTTCTATTATTTTCGGAGTAGTTTCGTTTCAATCTTATTGATATATCATGTCTAAAAACAATAATTATTATTACTAATTAATATGATGTATGTTTTGTGGATATAATGATTTAAACTGTTTTGTCCTTTAAAATAGGGAAAGGAAAAAGTGGTGAGAAAATTGTTCTATAACATTGGATTTGCAGTGAAATAACTTTTCTATCAATTTTTCCTATTTCAGTTCAGAACGGATATTTCCATGGTAATAAAAACGAGAGAATTGTGATAGAAACAAAGGTTTGTTCTTTAGAACAAGATTGTGAAAAGATTTTTTCAACATATTGTCTCTTTTCAACAAAAATCTTGTAACTGCAGCTTAAAACAAGCTGCTGTTATTTTTTGAAAAGCAGCAATATTTCATTTTAGTTGATATGCTACAATATTTACAGGAAAAAATCATAAAATCTATGGCGGATTCACAATTTCTGTGAAGTGGGTTTGAACATACAAATAGGGGTGTTCCTTATCCTAGTATTACATAATTTTGACTGAATTTCTATATGAAAATGAAATTATCTGGCTAAAGAGGACTGTGGATCTGCCACTGAATATACTTGATAAATCTTGCTCTAAAGAACACATACCAATAAAACTAGTTTGGAGTGATCTGAATAGGAAGTGGCAAAAAGTGGTATTTTTGACAAGGACTTTTAACCCTTTCCCAAACAATTTTTTGTTTATGTGTCTGTCAGGATGAAAACCAACAAAACTGTCCTCTGCAATTAATGCATTAATCCTAATTTTGAGTATTGCAAAATTTTTCATCTTGGAGAGGATTAATCCATTACCAGATTGCAACATTTTAGACTTTTCAAGATTCAAAGATAATGCAGGCGACAATTTCAAGTGAATGCAATTTTACATTTTTTGGTCTTTCTTGGAAGGAAAAATTGTGGGAAATGAAGTATTAATTGTTTAGGAAAGGGTTAATGTGATAACGCTTAAACAAGATATCCTAAGAAATCAATATAGGGTTAATTCACGTTTTTGAGGTCGTTAACATTCTCAGAGGCCCAAAAAATGCGTTATCGCCTGAGACCGAAGGTCGAGGGCGATAACCCATTTTGTGGGCCTCTGAGAATGTTAACGACCGAAAAAACGTGAATTGACGCTATTATTGCATAAAATATGAATAATTTGCAAAGAAATGTAATAAAATAAGACGAATAACTAAAAAACTTAGTGAAAATTTAGCCACATTTACACGACAGATACCAGAGTTTTCCGGCATTCGACTGGACATATATCGAGTAAGTGCGATATCCACTAGACGGGCCGTTAGATTTTCATCGTGTAGCTATATAGTCAAGTTTCATCGCATTTTTACTGACATAATCTTCATTTGGGTTGGCGAAATCCTAACAATATTCGACTTAGTTTTCTTTTGGAAACATGCTCCGGATATCATAACGTTCATTTCAGTGCGAGTAATAAATTAAAAGGTCGGAATTTCCAAGGTAGATCTCTGGACCGTTTGGTTCGTTTCAGACATTCGTTCATTTCAATAAAAACAAAGTTGTAAAGGAAAAATTGCAGTAACTAAAAGAAGAACAAGAAACACATAGGCTTACCACCACATTTGACCTAGACCACAACCACTCAATTCTAATTTCTATCCTTCCATGTCCACGAAATACACTTTTAGTTTTAAATCTGTCAGCTGCCCGTTTGTTTACTTTTTGATTCCAAGAATTAAACCTACGTCACTAAATAATTATTACGTCATCGTTATTACACTGGGAGACCTAGTTTATTTATTGGGATGTAAACTGGAAATGGTGTCTTACAAGAATTTACATCGCGGAAAAGGGAAATGACAATATTTCGGCTTTATTTTCAATTTTCTGAAGCACTCACAACAAATCCCCGATCGAGGATATTTGAGTGCAAAACTGGTCCGATATTGCACGTGAATCTGCCGATTAATGCACGATTTCTCTGGATATCCGCCCGCTTTCTGTTGGTTATACAATGCCAATAACAGACTGAAAACACACATTTTAGGCAATAATAACAGATATTGTATGAGAAAGGGTTAATCAAGATAATGTATTTGGACTTATTTTTGTCTGCTTTTGTATCTAGATACATATAGCTTAATATGGGTGTGGTTTCTGTATCAGAGAGCTTTGAATGTTTTTACTCTACTTTCATCTATGTGATAATATTTTCTTCTTTTCTTTAACACTTTCCCGAAATAGCAATACTTTAAAGTTGTCTAATTCAAAAGCTGCATCAGACCACAAAATACATGTAGATAAAGATTGGAGTTGTGTACAATATGACACTGAAGATATTGAGGCGAAAGGAGAAAATGCTGATTATCAGCATTTTCTTCTTTTGTCTCAATGTTTTCTCAAGCCGTTTCTAAAAAGGACATCAAAGCCAGGTCTTGTTTGGGAAAGGGTTAAAGCATTTTCCAACGCCACAATGACATAAGACCTAATGAGATACAACCTGTTTGAATTTGGACGTAATCTGAAAAGTTTTTGTTGATTTTATTATCTTGTTAAGGTCTCCTCAGTTGATTATAAGCAATCTGTAGAAGTTTCTAGAATGCTTGCATAATCGATCAATTCTTGTAAGTAGCATTTCATGCCATGAGTGTCAAGAGAGTAGGCTTGCATGGAGATTATTCATTTAACCCTTTCCCAAACAAGACCTGGTTTTGACGTCCCTTATAGAATAGGCTTGGGAAAACATTGAGACAAAAGAAGAAACTGCTGATAACCAGCAGTTTCTCCTTTTGCCTCAAAATTTTCTGTGCTACATTTTAAACATTTCCTGCATTTATCAACTTCTATTTTGACGTCTGCAGTGGATTTTTAATTGGAAAAATTTGTATGAACCTACTCTTGCTCAAATACCCATTTACTCACGATACACTTTATGTGATTGATATATTGGCTCATTTGGATGAATCTTTATTTTGACTTTGAAAGGCAATGAAAGACTAAAAATTTATTAATATAGGGTTAATTCACGTTTTTGAGGTCGTTAACATTCGCAGAGGCCCAAGAAATACGTTAACGCCCGACTGCGAAGCAGGAGGGTCGTTTTCGTATTTTGCGGGCCTTTGCGAATGTTTACGACCGAAAAATACGTGAATTGACGCTATTATTGCATAAAAAGCATAAAATTCCAATGATTACTTACCCCAAACCCATTGATATGTGCCAAAAATGAACCGAGGTGAGATAAGAAAATGTCCGCCATTGTTGGTTTGTTCTGATAAATCTTCCAAGAAATTTTTGTTATGCGTGACGTCGGTAAAACAACGTTACGTCATAATTTGGCGCCAAAAGGCGAACGTCGCTTATCTAACGTAAGACGTTAAGAAATTTGCGGGAAAAGAGACAATTGTTTATTTTGAAGGGTCAACTCGAGGATATTTGAGTGCAAAACCGGTCCGATATCGCACGTGAATCTGCCGATTAATCCACGATTTCTCTGGATATCCGCCCGGTTTCTTCTCGTTATTCAATGTCGATAACGGCCCAAAACACACTTTTTAGGCAATAATAAGAATTACTAGTAAAAGAAATTTTATTGACAATTACTTTTTCAGTAAGATGCATTTGGCATTATCAAGTATACTTATGTTTAAGATCTTAAATTTTGATATGCTGAATTATGAATGATAGATGAATATAAATTTATATTCCTCTTTGTACATTAGGAACTCTGTTTGATGACTTTAATTCTTTCCCAAACAGCAAAAATTTGGGATTTTCCAATTCTAAAGATAGTGTAGACAACAAAATTGGTATTATAAAGTAAGGATTTGTGTATAATATAGCGCAGAAAATATTGAGGCAAAAGAAGAAAATACAGACTATCAGCATTTTCTTCTTTTGCCTCAATGTTTTCCGCAGCCTTAATAGTGCGGATGTCAAAACCAGCTTTTATTTGAGAAAGAGTTGAAAACAATTTTGATATATTTTTTGTTGTACATGTATGTTTGTTTGTTTGTCTGTGTGATAGAGAACATGCCGCAACAAAAAATGTGATTATGTAATTTTCCTTTACTTATTATTTGGATCATTCAAATACCAACCGTTATACAAATTAACTTAACAAGAGTTGCATGCATACAACATAGCTCACCTAAATGGAAGCTGCCACAGAAAAAGACAAAGTGGACTAGGGTCAAGATCACATTGTTAAAGGGGCGGAGGTGATGCAGTGGTTACGCGCTGGACTTAAAACACAGGGGTCGCTGGTTTGATCCCCCACTTCTCCAGTCTTTCGGATGAGACTTTAAACTGAGGTCCAGTCTCCATATGACCTTAGCTGTTGAGTGGGACGTAAAACTCTGTACAATCCAATCACATTGTTAAAGGCAATATTTTGCAAAATTGTAGAAGCATTGAAATACTCATTTACTTTCTTGGAGCAAATATATAGTTTACTTTTGACACATCTGACAGAATCTGGGAGATGTAAAAAGGCTGCATGGACTGTACAAACTGACTAGTGTCAATCATTTTTAGCTCACCTAAGCATGATAGTGCTTATGGGGAGGTATTTTGATACCGCTGTGTCCGTTGTCCGGTGTCTGTCGTGCATCAACCTTTGCCTTGTGTGCACTCTAGAGGCCACAGATTATATCCTATCAACATGAAATTTGGTCAGAATGATTGTCTCAACAAACTCTTGCACAAGTTTGAAATTGGGTCATCTGAGGTCAAAAACTAGGTCACTAGGTCAAATATTAGAAAAACCTTGTGTGCACTACATTCACTAAATCTCAAGTACATCTTTGAATGACATGTCCTAAACTACCGGGCCAGTTTTAACCAAACTTGGCAGAAATATTTCTTAGGAAGTCCCTGTTAAAAATTGCTAAGAGAATTGAAATACATTAAACAACTATATCTCAATAATTTCTTTGAACAACATCTCCTAAACTACATTGCTAATTTCAACCAAACTTGGCAGAAATATTCCTTAGGAGGTCGCTTTTAAAAATTGATAAAAGAATTGAAATCCATCAAAAGCTCTGGTTGCCATGGCAACAGAAAAGGAGAAATTCGACCAAATCTCAATGAGTGTGATCTTTGAATGATATCTTCTCCTAAACTACTAGGCTAATTTCAATGTTTTTTTCTATCTAACTCAAATCGAAATACTATTACTTTTACGAGGGGTGATCCAAAAGTTCGTAAAATGGATTAATAAATTTTTCTGAGTGTTGACTATCAAAACAAAAGTTATACAGTCATTAACTGTGACACCTGTACAATGAATGTTAAAATTTTAAATACTGTATATGTAACAGTTATTGCACAGTGGCAAATTTTAGACAAAGACTATGCGCGCGGCGGGGGAGTAAGAACGTCAAATGTGACGTCAACTTCACGCGGTCCTGAAACCTTCTATTTAAAGTCCATATTTACTAACACACACTTCCGTGCCCGAGGTATAAATGAGCTGAAAGGGTTATCATACAATTCTAAAATCGAAATATTGAACAGTTCTCTATCTGATTGTTTTAAGATCGATCTACTATCAAGGTGGAGCCTATCACTGTTTACCGCAATTCTGACGTCGTTATTCAGGCTGTGGCCTATTGCAAGACTATATTGGAATCCGTTATCCACTATTGACGTCCGAATCTTGAGTGTCACTTAAACAAAATTTCTCTACATCACTATATTTTTGTTTTCTACATAATTATACCCCCCACCTACGAAGTAGAGGGGGGTATATTGGTTTCACCATGTCTGTCTGTCTGTCCGTCCGTCCGTCCGTCTGTCCGTCCGTCTGTAGACTTTTTCGTTTCCGTGCTCTAAGTCAAGAACCGGTTGACCTAGGGTCATGAAACTTTACACACTTGTTGCCCATGACCCAAGGAGGTGCCCTATTGTTTTTGGGTCACGAAGGTCAAAGGTCAAGGTCATAATCAGACTTTTTTAAAATCCGTTTCCGTGCTCTAAGTCAAGAACCGGTTGACCTAGGATCATGAAACTTTACACAGTTATTGCCCATGACCCAAGGAGGTGCCCTATTGTTTTTGGGTCACGAAGGTCAAAGGTCAAGGTCACAATCAGACTTTGTTTAAAATCCGTTTCCGTTCTCTAAGTCAAGAACCGGTTGACCTAGGATCATGAAACTTTACACAGTTATTGCCCATGACCCAAGGAGGTGCCCTATTGTTTTTGGGTCACGAAGGTCAAAGGTCAAGGTCACAATCAGACTTTGTTTAAAATCCGTTTCCGTGCTCTAAGTCAAGAACCGGGTGACCTAGGATCATGAAACTTTACACAGTTGTTGCCCATGACCCAAGGAGGTGCCCTATTGTTTTTGGGTCACGAAGGTCAAAGGTCAAGGTCACAATCAGACTTTGTTTAAAATCCGTTTCCGTGCTCTAAGTCAAGAACCGGTTGACCTAGGATCATGAAACTTTACACAGTTATTGCCCATGACCCAAGGAGGTGCCCTATTGTTTTTGGGTCACGAAGGTCAAAGGTCAAGGTCACAATCGGACTTTGTTTAAAATCCGTTTCCGTGCTCTAAGTCAAGAACCGGGTGACCTAGGATCATGAAACTTTACACAGTTGTTGCCCATGACCCAAGGAGGTGCCCTATTGTTTTTGGGTCACGAAGGTCAAAGGTCAAGGTCACAATCGGACTTTGTTTAAAATCCGTTTCCGTGCTGTAAGTCAAGAACCGGTTGACCTAGGATCATGAAACTTTACACAGTTGTTGCCCATGACCCAAGGAGGTGCCCTATTGTTTTTGGGTCACGAAGGTCAAAGGTCAAGGTCACAATCGGACTTTGTTTAAAATCCGTTTCCGTGCTCTAAGTCAAGAACCGGTAAACCTAGGATCATGAAACTTCACACAGTTGTTGCCCATGACCCAAGGAGGTGCCCTATTGTTTTTGGGTCACAAAGGTTAAAGGTCAAGGTCACAATCGGACTTTGTTTGAAATCCGTTTCTGTGCTCTAAGTCAAGAACCGGTTGACCTAGGATAGTGAAACTTTACACAGTTGTTGCCCATGACCCAAGGAGGTGCCCTATGGTTTTTGGTCACGAAGGTCAAAGGTCAAGGTCACAATCGGGCTTTGTTTAAAATCCGTTTCCGTGCTTTAAGTCAAGAACCGGTTGGCCTAGGATCGCGAAACTTTACACGGTTGTTGCCCATGACCCAAGGAGGTGCCCTATTGTTTTGGGGTCAAGAAGGTCAAAGGTCAAGGTCACAATCAGACTTTGTTTAAAATCTGTTTCCGTGCTCTAAGTCAAGAACCGGTTGACCTACAGCTTTTTTTCAGTGACAGGGCGCTAGTGGGGGGTATTTGTCCGCTCTGCGACAGTTCTAGTTTTAAATGTCTGCGTTTTTGTATGACCAAGATCGTGGCAGAGTTTTATGACAAACCGATATTCTAATTCTGGCGCCGACGTCATGTCGCTATTCAATTGATTTGTTCTATCTGATGAAAAATGTACTGTCCTCATAAAAACTTTAACAACAACAACGTCTACAACTTGACGTCAAGACGTCATGATAGCGAAATAATGATTTGCGACAAAAAATCCACTCAAAAGTTTACGAAAATTCGAATAATTTAACGACTATGCATCATTTTTGACGCTCCACCGCCTGGGCGTATATGCGTTACTATGGTAATGCAGTTTACGGTCGTAAGAAATTTTTTGTAACTCGTTTAATTTTTATGCAGTCTATTGATAATGGAACTATAATATTAGCAAATTATACGCTGACCAAGCTAGTACTACGGAAGCAATGGGCCCATTTTACGAACTTTTGGATCATCCCTCGTACTTTTTACCTTTAATGGATCAATTTCCAGCATTATATTTCTTACAGTGTGTTCCAAAACCTTTTCATTAGGGTCAACCCATTCCTATGTTTTCACGCTTTTTGAAACCCCACTTAGGGTTTGGAAAACATTGTGGGAAATGAAGATACTGCTTGTGACAAGCAATTTCTTCATTTCTCACAATGTTTTCCTATCCCAGAAAACAAACAAATATGAAATTACATTCACTGGAAATTGTCGTCTCCAACATCTTTGTATTTAAACAAGTCTAAAATTGTACCACACAATGTATTCTACTCCAAAAGATAGAGACAAATATCAAATGTAATTCACAGTAAATTTTCATCTGCAACATCTTTGAATTTAAATAAGTCTAAAATTTTACTGTCTGGTAATGTAGTCCACTTTATTTTCAGACTATAGCAGATTTAGAGAAGCAGATATTGAAAGGTCAGAGCTTTCAAGGACCGCTAGTTGCCAAAGAGATTTATCAAGTTTTAGGTGAAAAGAATATGCAAGATAGGTAAATATGATTGCTTTTGCTGGGTATCCTTTTCCAAACAACTTAGTTATAGGTTTCTTTAACCTTTACCCAAGCGAGACCTGGTTTTAATGTCCAGATTAGAAAAGGCTTAGGAAACTTTGAGGCAAAAGAAGAAGAAAACTGATAATCAGCATTTTGTTTGGTATATTTTGCATAAATCTGTTTTTTACCAACATCAATTTTGTCATCTGCAGCAGCTTTTATTATACCCCCCACCTACGAAGTAGAGGGGGGTATATTGGTTTCACCATGTCTGTCTGTCTGTCCGTCCGTCCGTCCGTCCGTCCGTCCGTCCATCCGTCCGTCCGTCCGTCCGTCCGTCCGTAGACTTTTTCGTTTCCGTGCTCTAAGTCATGAACCGGTTGACCTAGGATCATGAAACTTTACACAGTTGTTGCCCATGACCCAAGGAGGTGCCCTATTGTTTTTGGGTCACAAAGGTCAAAGGTCAAGGTCACAATCGGACTTTGTTTAAAATCCGTTTCCGTGCTCTAAGTCATGAACCGGTTGACCTAGGATCATGAAACTTTACACAGTTGTTGCCCATGACCCAAGGAGGTGCCCTATTGTTTTTGGGTCACGAAGGTCAAAGGTCAAGGTCACAATCGGACTTTGTTTAAAATCCGTTTCCGTGCTCTAAGTCATGAACCGGTTGACCTAGGATCATGAAACTTTACACAGTTGTTGCCCATGACCCAAGGAGGTGCCCTATTGTTTTTGGGTCACGAAGGTCAAAGGTCAAGGTCACAATCGGACTTTGTTTAAAATCCGTTTCTGTGCTCTAAGTCATGAACCGGTTGACCTAGGATCATGAAACTTTACACAGTTGTTGCCCATGACTCAAGGAGGTGCCCTATTGTTTGTTGGTCACGAAGGTCAAAGGTCAAGGTCACAATCGGACTTTGTTTAAAATCCGTTTCCGTGCTCTAAGTCATGAACCGGTTGACCTAGGATCATGAAACTTTACACAGTTGTTGCCCATGACCCAAGGAGGTGCCCTATTGTTTTTGGGTCACAAAGGTCAAAGGTCAAGGTCACAATCGGACTTTGTTTAAAATCCGTTTCCGTGCTCTAAGTCATGAACCGGTTGTCCTAGGATCATGAAACTTTACACAGTTGTTGCCCATGACCCAAGGAGGTGCCCTATTGTTTTTGGGTCACGAAGGTCAAAGGTCAAGGTCACAATCGGACTTTGTTTAAAATCCGTTTCCGTGCTCTAAGTCATGAACCGGTTGACCTAGGATCATGAAACTTTACACAGTTGTTGCCCATGACTCAAGGAGGTGCCCTATTGTTTTTGGGTCACGAAGGTCAAAGGTCAAGGTCACAATCGGACTTTGTTTAAAATCCGTTTCCGTGCTCTAAGTCATGAACCGGTTCACCTAGGATCATGAAACTTTACACAGTTGTTGCCCATGACCCAAGGAGTTGCCCTATCGTTTTTGGGTCACGAAGGTCAAAGGTCAAGGTCACAATCGGACTTTGTTTAAAATCCGTTTCCGTGCTCTAAGTCATGAACCAGTTCACCTAGGATCATGAAACTTTACACAGTTGTTGCCCATGATCCAAGGAGGTGCCCTATTGTTTTTGGGTCACGAAGGTCAAAGGTCAAGGTCACAATCGGACTTTGTTTAAAATCCGTTTCCGTGCTCTAAGTCATGAACCGGTTCACCTAGGATCATGAAACTTTACACAGTTGTTGCCCATGACCCAAGGAGGTGCCCTATTGTTTTTGGATCAAGAAGGTCAAAGGTCAAGGTCAGAATTGGACTTTGTTTAAAATCCGTTTCCATGCTCCAACTAAAGAACCTTTTGACCCATAGCACTTTTTTCAGTGACAAGGTGCTAGTGGGGGGTATTTGTCCGCTTTGCGACAGTTCTAGTATTGGAACAGCCTAATCTCATGCTGTTTTGGAAAGGGATAACTAACATCCGACAAAATTGTCTAAGCCAGGTTTTATTATACCCCCACCTACGAAGTAGAGGGGGGTAGATTAGTTTCACCATGTCTGTCTGTCTGTCTGTCCATCCCTCCGTCTGTCCGTCCGTAGAGTTTTTCGTTTCTGTGCTCTAACTCAACAACTGTTTGACTTAGGATCATGAAACTTTACACAATTGTTGCCCATGACCCAAGGAGGTGCCCTATTGTTTTTGGTTCACCAAGGTCGAAGGTCAAGTATTAGAAAAACCTTTGTTTAAAATCTGTTTCCGTGCTCTAAGTCAAGAACCGGTAAAAATAAATCATTGTGTTTGAAAGTCATGAAAGAAAAGGTGACACAGAGATAGCAAGTAATCTATATAGACACCTTATTCAGCAGAACTGATGTGTTGAGGTATTTGGATGGCCCGACCTGTCTGACTTTGACTCAACAAGTGTCGACAGTATTTTTCATCTCTCCCTGACTATATTTATTGTTAAGTCACTTGTTGCTCTATCATTGACCATTCACTTAAAGCATTTTGTCCATTTCAGTTTTCCCATGTTCACAGCTATACACAGAATCTGTATCAAGGAAGTTGAACCGGAAGAATTTATCAGCTGTTTGAGGAACCACCCTGAACATTTGTAAACACGGCTATAACATGTGTAAACACAGCCAGGACATGAGTTTACCACCCTAAGCATAAATCATGTCAACTCTGGCTGAACATATTGAAGTTGTTATTGCAAAACTGTTGTTTGTGCATATGAATTAAGCTAGTTCACCCCTATTTAGAATCACCAGACATGTGAATCTTTTGTGTGACGGCGTTAACATTCAGTAAGTAAGCAAACCTATTCAAGCGACGTAATAAAGGTTGACCGTTGAATGTTAACGATGTTCTCCGAATAATTCCGATGTCAAATAAATCTCATTAGGGGTGGACTTCTTTAATTATGCCCCAACAACAAATGTGCACTAAACTAATGATATGCAAACTATGGCATAATAAACTTGAGATTGAATCTTGAAAAGGGTACCTACAGCATTAAATTTGAGACTACTATGTTTCCAGATCAGCATGTGCCTAAGTGCAGCCTTAGAAGCCTGATCAGACTACATGCACATGCAGGTTGATCTGGATCCATGTTGATCTCAAATGCCATTAGGGTCCTTTAACACTTTCCCAAACAAGACCTGGTTTTGACATCTATAAGAGAAAGGGCTTATGAAAATATTGAGACAAAAGAAGAAAATGCTGATAATCAGCATTTTCTCCTTTTGCCACAATATTTTCTATGCTATATCATACACAGATACTCTCTTTATCAACATCAATTTTGTCACCTGAAGCACCTTTTGAATTTAGTCATTTGGGAAAGGGATAAAAAAAAAAAACGCAGCACATTTTCATGAGCAGGGATCTGGCAAAAAGGCTGTGATGGCATTCAGGATCAACATGGATCTAGATCTGATCAATATCCATGTTGGTCTCAAATAGCTTCTTAATTAATGTGTAGCATCGTGGGAAAGCAGCATGGATCCTGATCAGACTCCACTTAGGCACAGGCTGATCCTGCAGGCCGATCCTGAAACAGGGTATTCACAAATGCTATAAGAGTCCTTTTCCCAGATTCCAGCACATTTATATTTTGTGTCAAGTAAAAAAACCAATTTGTTGGCCCTTTCCCGAACAACAAATTCTAAGGGTGGTCCAATTCAAAAATCAAAACCAGGGTCCTGTATTATCAATGGTTGTACGATTATTTTTTCTTAATTACTTGTAACAACAAGCATGATTGGCTCAATGTAATTTCTTGTGCAAACAGATGTCTTCTTACACAGTTTAAACAAAAACGTGGTCAAAGGATCATTGATAATACGGGCCTCAGGTTTTGTTCGGGAAGGGATAAAAATGTTGTTAGATTTGGTTGGGTTTGCCCAGCTTGCAAAAAACTAATGCTTTTTTGAATATTTATAAATGACCATTTAACCTCATTGTTTGCATTTTTGCTCTTTTTGTTACACATTTTGTTAAAATGATTTCAAAAAAATGTTACACACATCTGATATGATGTGATCTGAATTGTTTATAATGTGAGATTGTAAAAGTTTTCTTATCCTTTTTCCCAAACAGCAAACTTCTAAGATGATCCAATTGAAAAGCTGCTGAAGACTACAAAAGGGATGTTGTTAGAAATAGAATTTGTGTATAAGATAGGACAGAAAGCATTGAGACAAAAGGAGAAATTGCTGGGTATCAGCAGTTTCTTCTTTTGTCTCAATGTTTTCCCAAGCCAATTCTATTATGGATGTCAAAACCAGGTCTGCTTTTTCCCTCAATTTTCCCCAAGTCTTTTCTATAGGGGAGTTCACAATATGGTCTTGTTATGCAAAGGTTTGACACAGCTTCCTCTGCTCTAGATTTTTATATGCTCGAAGGGTCGTGTTATGTTATGGCCCCTTTCGTCCGCCTGTCCATCCATCTGTCAGTCTGTTAGAAATTTATTGTGTGTGCAACTCCTCTTGCAGTTTCAATCAGAAATTTTCTACAACGAATCTCCATGTGTTAAGTTGTGTACACCATTTACGGAGTCCAGATAACTTTTCTTTCTTGAATTATCTGCTCTTGAATTGAAAAAAAATGGTCATTTTCAGTTTCTACCAGAATTTGATCAAATTTGAAGGAATGAATCTCCATGGTGTCTACTATATGAAAATTCTGATGACTCTTGGCATTCTTGAATTATATTCTCTCAAATAGAAAATAATGGCCAATTTTACTGACAAGCCCTTCTTGGGTGTATATGTGCCACTCCGCAAAGCTCTTGTTGTCTAGCTTATGGAATACCAAAGTCTTCAGCACTGCTGTTAACCAAAACTGACCTCATATCTGTAAGTTTGAACTAACTTGTATATAAAGTCTTTTGATGATAGATTTAGCAGTCACAGAAAATCTTTACACTTTCTGGGACAATGACTTGATATGATGTTGTTGATCTAGAAATGTTTGAAAAACATTGACAAAAAAGAAGAAAATGCTGAAATTCTATACAGATTCGTTATGAGTAGAAAAATTGGCACTTTCTACCGCCAAATGTTTAGGAGGTCGCCCGAAATCTTGCGTGAATCTCATTAGGGGTGGATGTTGTGCATGTTTTCAAATTGAATCCATGGCTTGTGAGTTCTAGAATTGCTTATCTGATATACTTTTAAGCAGTCATGTTATTATCAATAAGTTATTCGCTTCATGATATATTGATAAGCATAATTTTCAGCAAAGCTTACTGTTGGACAAATTTGGCATTTTTGGTGCATTATTATCTTTCAGCAGTATTTCAACCCTTTCCCAAAACAACAGCATCTAGGGCTGGTCAAAATTCAGGTGACAAAATATATTACTAGAAACAGTAAGTAATTTTTAGTTATGTAATTTAGAAAACATTGAGGGTAAAGGAGAAAATGTTTTTGAATGCATTCTCTATTTGATTCGTCAAAACCATGTGTTGTATGGGACTGGGTTTGATAACAATATCAAGTCAATGCTTGATATTTGTATTTTTGAAGGCAGGGATGCACAGTTTATAAATATGCACTTGATTACGTACTTATACATTTTGTATATGCACTTGATTATACTTTTTGCAACTACATAAATTCAATACAACAAATGGTATTTATGATTGTAAACCAAAATGTGTAAAAAGAGATTTGTGTGACACTGTTTCATGAAAAAAACATTTCAGTGCTTTTCATTATAGATCAAGACATGCATTGCTTAACCCATTACCACACAATGACTCTTTTTGACTCCCTAAAAGATAATGGTTTTGGAAAACATTGTGGAAAATGAAGAAATTGCTTGTAACAAGCAATTTCTTCATTAACAAGCAATTTCTTCATTTCCCACAATGTTTTCTACACAAAATGACCCAAAAATCTAAAAAATGATTATGTTGAACTGTCGTCTGCAACATCTTTGAATTTGGACCAACCCAGAATTTTGTCGTTTGGTCCCGGTCATAAACAAAATTCTGTGTTCACTTCACAGCCGCAGCATGTCCTAAGATGGTCGTTTGTACAGCATATTCTGGACGCAATATGGACACGATGTGGATGCTGAATTGTGTGACCAGAGGCGTATTCTTCAGAGTGAGATTTTATAACAGTTCTCAAGATATTTCAGATAAAGTGTTTTGAGACCGAGATTCTAAGCAAGGTGTTCCAAATGCTCTATACTTTATGCAACGAAAAGTTATGGAACATTTGTAACTATTAGGTAAATTTTGGTACATCATTTCAACAGAATTGGCAGAGGGGTCAGCAAGAAGTATAGAGTAATGGTGCCTCCCATTGAGCTACTTAAACGTCTTGTTCTCTCAAGAACGCTTCATCTTAAAACATCTTAAGATATCTTAAAAACTCTCGCTCTAAAAAAAACGTGCCTCAGGCCTTTAGATTAAAAAGCAGGTAGTGTATTTTATTGATGTGTTGATTGATTCTATTCACTGCTACCATGCCATACTCATTTGAATAGTCCTATCCCAAAAAAGACCTGTTTTGACGTCCCTGAGGCTATTAGAAAAGGCTTTGGAAAACTTTGAGGCATTTTCCCTTTTGCCTCAATATTTTATCTGCTATGTCGTACAAAAACCTTATCTTTATCAACATCTTTTTTGTTGTCTTCAGTAGAATTCAAATTAGGCCACTCTAAACTTTTGTCATTTGGGAATGGGACAGTCCAAGGGTAAAATAACCCATTCCAAAATTTCAAAAATTGAAACTTTCCAATTTGTAAACTGCTGCAGACGACAAAATTAATGTTGATAAAGATGGAGTTTACAAACAATATACTGGTAGCACAGAAAAAATTGAGGCAAAACATTGGCATTTTCTTCTTATCCCTCAATGTTTTCCAATTGTTTTCTACCGGGGACGTCAAAGCCTGGTCTTATTTGGGAAAGGATTAAGTAACATTGATGAGGAACAATTTTAAATGAATGTCTATTTCTAATTTCCTTCAATGTTTTATGAAACGCTGTATGTATATTTGAAACTCATGTTTGGTAGAAGGTATGATGATCATTGTGTGTGCAATATGCCGTTTCCCATTACCAGTTTTGTATACGATAATATTTTTTTGTGAGTGTTTTTATATGCCTGAAAAGTCATATAATGGTATGGCCCTGATTGTCTCAATCTGTCTCTCCGTTATTTAGGATTTTCTTGTGTAACCAAATACTTATCGTCGGTGTAAATGCAAAATCTTGTTTGTTGATTCTTGCGATTTCCAAAGTACAAACTTGTGTGCCCAGTTTAGACAATTCTCGCCGGTTTTGAGATATTTTTACTGGTCAGTATTAAAGACACGTTATTAGTGAACAATATGTCAAAATTTCAAGTAAAACATTTCAGTTTGGGAAAAGTCATTACACTTTTTCCCTCCCCATTGAAATTTTCCAAAAATGAGATACGAGGTTTTGCATTTACAACGACGTTATGCAGTTTCAATCAGAAGGTGATCAAACTTGCCTCAATGAATCTCTGTGGTGACCAGTTGTGCATGCCATATTTGAAATTCAGATAACTCTTGTCGGTCTTGAATTATCTGCCCTTTGACTTGAAAAGGTGTCCAATTTCACTGACATGGCTCTCTTGGGTGTATATGCACTACTCTGTGAAGCTTTTTTCTTTGTTACACCATGTTTATGTTTTTATAAACCATGAATTATAGAGCATTTATAAACACCTTGAGTTAAGCTTATTTCATTTACAACCTTCCCCAAGCATGAGAAAGGTCAGTAAAATATTGAGAGAAAAGGAGAAATTGCTGATGATCAGCAATTTCTCCCTTTTCCTCAATATTTTCTGTGTATTAGCATACACTTTTTATACTGATCAGGGGCCCGTTTTACTAACAAACATTTTTGAAACAACAACAAATCTGATTGGCCGAATAATTACTGTTATTATTTCTCTTTCAATCAGATGTGTTGTTACAAGGTTTTTGCAAAAATCTATGTTAGTAAAAATGCGGCCCAGATATTTTATTCTGTAGTCTGCAAGTATGTTCAAATAAGAGGCGTCAAAAATGAAGCCCTTTTGGAAAGGAATGATTCCCCTGTCAGCTGCTGCTTGACAAACTGTTGTTGAAATGCCCATTTGATTGTACATATGTATTGATAATCAACAATTCTCGTATTCCTTCAAAATTTTATGTGCTATGACATATACATTTCTTCTACTGACATCACTTATTTTATGGTCTGCAACTCCCAAACTAAACTGGTCTAAAATTCTGCCCTTGGGGAAAATGTTTCCTGAACAAGACCTGTTTCGACATCCATAACGGGAAAGGTTTGGAAAAACACAGAGATATGTCCACGTATGAAGTTTCATGATTCTACCTTACATGCATTTTGAGTAATGCTCTGAACAACAAGAGTTGTCCGCGGACAATGTAGCTCGACTATACAGGAGCTTGTCACAAGACTTGTCCGCGAACAACGTAGCTCGCCTATTCGAAAGCATGTCGCAAAAAGGAGTCAAAGGTCAAGGTCACGGTCTGAGGGTCAAGGTCATGGCATGAGGTATCCATATGTGAAATATCAAGGCTTTATCTATAGTAGTGCATGAGTTATAGGCCAGGTTAAAGTAGGTCAAACTCCAAGGTCAAGGTCACAAGGTCAAATGTCATGGTTCTAAATGAATGGCCTTGGCAGGAGGTATCCATCTTTGAAATACCAAGGCTCTATCATTAATACTTCATGAGATATTGGCCAGGATAAAGTTTTTTAAAAGTAGGTCAAAAATCTAGGTCAAAGGTCATGGTCCCAAATGAAAGGTCTTGGCTGGAGGTATCCATGTGTGAAATATCAAGACTGTATCTCAAATAGTGCCCGAGATATAGACCAGGTTAAAGTTTTTTCAAGTGAAGACGGGACAGAACGCCAACACTAGGGCTGTGACATTAGTTCCCCTGACTTAGTCCCAGCTTGCTTAAAACAGACTAATCTTTAAAAGTAGGTCAAACTCCATGGTCAAAGGTTGTGGTCCCAAATGAAGGCCTTAGCAGGAGGTATCCATGTGTGAAACATCAAGGCTCAATCAATAATATTGCACAAGATATAAGCCAGGTTTTTTAAAAGTAGGTCAAACTCCAAGGTCAATGTCACTAGGTCATGGTCCCAAATGAAAGGTCTTAGCTGGAAGTATCCATGTGTGAAGTTTCAAGGCTGTATCTGTAATAATGCCCGAGATAAAGACGAGGAGAGGCGACACCAACACTAAGGCTTTGACATTAGCTGCCCGGACATAAAGTCACGGCTTGTTAAAAATTAAGTTTGAAAATCAACAAAGTGCAATAGCTCCAAAAATATTATCGACAGAGCAACAGTATTTGTGTACTGCTCTTCTCCATAGTAACATCTATCTACCTATAAAGTTTCATTATTCTACCTTAAACGCTTCTCCAATTATGCTACCGACCAACCATCCGACTGACACTTGCAAAACAATAAACAACATTTTATTCGAAAGGGGGCATAACAACATCCTTACCGAGCCTCCAGCTTCTCACCCACAAAGGTTAATGATTATCAAACCATTGGTGGGTGACAATTTTGTCAGAGAATATTTGCCGAGGCCAAGGATCGAACCCGGGACCTGAAGTGAGAGTCTGATGCACTTCAAACTGCGCTATGGCAACGGCTCATTGTAAAATTCATCATGCCAACTGAAGCAGCTCTGAATTGGGACCAGTCTCAAATGTTATATTTAGGGCAAGGGTTCAAAAGGATGTGAATAAATCACAAAATAACAGGTACAATTCATCAGTTTTAATTATCAACATTATTTTTATCACATGTCAATAATCGGAAATGAACGTAATGTAACAATAAAAGGCACAGGTTAATTCCCTGCTTATACAATAGCCCTTTCCCAAACAAGATCTGGTCCTGGTTTTGATGTCCTGATAGAAAAGGTTTACAAAAACATTGAGACAAAAGGAGAAAATGCTGATGATCAGCATTTTCTCCTTTTGTCTAAATATTTTCTAAGCTACATTGTATATAAATCCTTTATTCATTAACATCAATCTTAAAGTCTGTAGCACCTACAAAATTCAAAGATTCAAATTGGTCATTTGGGAAAGGGTTATACAATAGTTCAAGACAATACAACATCAAGTTTGTGGGGAGGAGCTTGTCCCAAAAATCAACATAAAATAAACAAGATCTATAAATCTGTATGCACAAAATTCTAGACAGGTCCATATTGATAAGTGTTTGGGTAAACTACGAGGCAATTCTTTTCAGAAAATAGAATTGAGTCAAAACTTACATGTGAAATCTGATTGGACAAGTCACAACATAACTCTGCTTTTCAACAAAAATCTCGTAACTACAGCTTGTTTTAAAATGCAGTTACGAGATTTTTGTTGAAAAGCGATGATAATCAACTTACTTGCTTGTACTGATATTTTAAATTAAACAGTTTAGCAAAGTACGAAAACTTCCCCCAACAAACTTGAAGTCTTGAAGAGCAATAAAATCACCATTATTTTCCAACATGTCATTCAGATATTGAGTCCTTTTTCCAATTTTGACATGGGAAATTACATTAATTAAACACTACTTTTTGTCTTCCACTATGTTTAAGTCTAAAACCTTTGTCTGGGACAAGTAAGCAATATGTCTTCTTTACATAAGAATCAAACATCGGAACTGTAACTCAATTTTCTAAATGACATGTCTAAAAGTGTACAATCATAACCCCTAACCAAGCACAACCTAGCAACCATCATGAAAGTACATTTACCACAATTTTGTTTGCTCAAAACATTTCAAGTTTTGCAAGAAATGCATCACTAAATAAATACAGTACTTTGCCTACTGACAATATAATGGTCTGGTCAAAATTGAATCTCATTACAAACTAAATGCAGAAGTAATCAAAGGAAAGATGTGTATGTTATAGCACAGAAAATATTATGCTAAACTGGTATTCTGGTATTCAGCATTTTCTTCTTTTGCCTCAAAATTTTCCAAGGCTGATTCTATCAACAGAAGTCAACACCATGTCTTGTTTGGAAAACACTAAACCCTCTCTAAAAACAAGACCTGGGTTCGACATCCCTACTAGAACAAGCATGGGAAAACATTGAAGCAAAATAAAATGCCGATAATCAGCATCCTTTTGTAATATCCGTTTTGTTGTCTGCAGCAGCTTTCAAATTTGACAAAATTGCAATTGAGTAGGGGTTATAATTTCTCTCCTGCGCAGAGATCGGTCAAATACTGAGAAAATCAAAGGTGCACTCCATAACAACTGTACAAGTTTTATAAATAAACAATTACAAATCAACAATCACCCTTTCCCAAACAGAAAAATTTTAAGGTGGTCCACTTTGAAAGTTTCTGTAGACGACAAAATAAACTTTGATAAAGATTTGTTTGTGATATAGCACAGAAAATATTGAGACAAAAGAAGAAAAAGCTGATAGCCAGCATTTTATTCTTTTGTCTCAATGTTTTCCCCAACATTTTCTATCAGGGACATCAAACCCAGAAATGTTTGGGAAAGGGATACATCAAGTACACATGTATAACAAGAGGGGCCCAATGACACTACATCGCTCACCTGATACAGTTTTTGATTGAACATAATGTGCTTGTTAAACACCAGTGCCCCCGTTTTAAGTTTTCATGCTAACTTTTCAGACAGACAGATGGATGCATAAATGGAAAACAGTAAAATAATATGCCATCGGTATTGATCTTTCAATACCAGGACATAAAATATTTCATGTTTGCATATGACAAAAAGAACCAAATATCAAACTTGATTTCAGAGGGACAGCAATAATGATGATGTTTCAAAAATGTTTCAAATAAACTGTTGCCTAAAGAAAGTGAACAACCCAAAAAAGTAGAAATATGGACAATGGACATTGCTCAATCACAAAAGCTCATTTTTACCACAATGAGCTAGAAGATGAGCTAAAATAGTAGGGCATCCACTCTTTCAAGGCATTCTTTCTATCCAGAAGGAAAGCTTTTGAAAACATACAAAGGAAAACAAATTCCCTCTTTTCTCAATGTGTTTTGCTTTTTGGAACACATTTTCATCAATATCAAATCAATGTAAAATCTTGTTTCTGACAGTCCAAATATTTTTTGATTGATTGAATCAGTGTTTAAAACCCCATTTGACAATATTCCAATTGATTGAATCGGTGTTTAAAACCCCATTTGACAATATTCCATTCATATTGCTGATGATGCACTTTACAGTGTGCTACTGGTATTTCTGGCTTGATAAAAGCTGTAGTAATGAGGTTTTTGCAATAACATTGATGAAATCTGTTTACATTTAAACAATAAAAAATGTTGGAAATGATACATAGCACATTCATACACAAATGTATTCAAATTTGCATAATTTAAAACATAAAAACTTTGTACACATTATATACAATAATGAATTTGCTTCATTCAAATACTTTACAGCATTAGAAAAGAAATGTACTACAGAATGAAAACCTCTACAATAGGATTGGATGTTGCAGGTCAACATCTATTTTGTTTTACAATTGGACCATCCTAACTTGAGAAAGCGCTTATTATGTATAATTTTTTAAGTAAATTTCTTTAATTATATAAGCATGGCAAAAGCTTTGCAGATAACATTATGACAAGATGTTTGAATGCTCTGAATTGAATGTTAAAGAAAAATAGCATATACAAATTTGCTCATCAAAAGTAATCAGTTTTGATCTGATGAACTGTTTGCAACTCTTTCTCACACTGTTTTATACAAATCTTCCTTAGAGGAATGACAAGGTTTCCTTGTATATTATTTACTCTGTATCTTTTTTTCAGAAATTCTGACAAGAGCTGTCCGAAGACAGCGCGCTTGACTTTCTAAGTTGCTTAGTATAAAGGGGGCATAACTCCAAATAGAGTGGTCCCAGGGTCATGGGCCCTGATAATAAGGTTGAGGGTATGATGGCGTATAAGTATACTAAGTTTGGGTTGAATCCCTTTGATAGTATGGAAGTTATTGATGTTTGAAAAAACTTTAACCTTGGTTGCAACGCCGACGCCAACGCCGACGCCGGGGTGACGGTATAAGCTCTCATTTTCTTCGAAAAGTCGAGCTAAAAAAATGACTTAATCTGATCCTAGTCTTCTCAGATTGTTTCAATTCTTACTTACCGTAAAAATCTTTACACTTTTAATCCAAATTCTCTCATCTTCATAAATACTATTGCTTTTTCTCCTGTACCACAAAAAATATTAACCCTTTCCCAAACGACAAAATTTTAGGGTAATCCACATCAAAAATTGCCACAAATGACAAAATGGATGTTATCATAGATAGGTTTTGTGTAAAATATGGCACAGAAAATATTGAGACAAAAGGGAGAAACTGCTGGTTATCAGCAGTTTCTTCTTTTGGCTCAATGTTTTCCCAAGCCTTTTCAATTAGGGACGTAAAAATCCCGTCTTTTGGGGGAAAGGGTTAAAAGATCAAGATTTGAAATTCATTCATCCTTTTCCCAAAAAGTTTTAAGTCATTCCTCTCAGTTTTGCTATTTTACTTAGCATTTATTTCTTCCGCTAAACACTTCAGTTTGGGAAAGAAAGAGCACTTGTGTTCTTTGAGACAAACATGGATCCAGATCAGCCTACATATATAAATGCAGTCTGATCAAGATCCACAGTATTCTCTTGTAACTTCTTAACCCTTTCCCAAACAGCAAAATTTTAGGGTGATCCACTTCAAAAACTCCTACAAATGACAAAATAGATGTTATTAAAGATAAGATTTGTGTAAAAAAAGGCATAGAAAATATTGAAACAAAAGGAGAAACTGCTGGTTATCAACAGTTTCTTCTTTTGTTTCAATGTTTTCCCAAGCCTTTTCTATTTGGGACGTCAAAACCAGGGGCCCATATTACTAACGATCATACGTTTGATTTTTGCATAATTACTTGTAACAACAGCCCTGATTGGCTCAGTCGGATTTCTCGTGCAATTAGATGTCTTGTTACACAGTTTACATAAAAACTTTATCGTAAGACGTTTAGTAATACGGGGCCCAGGTCTTGTTTGGGAAAGGGTTAAATAGCTGTAAAAGCTATAAGAGAGCAATGTGGATCTGGACAAAACTGCACCGAGACACAAACTAATCCAAATTCATGATGGTCACAAATGCCATAAGGTCCTTTTTTCCATATTCCAATTCATTTGCTCATCACTGGTAGGAACCCTAACAGAACCAAGAACATCTATTCATGTATACCTCATTTTAACGGATACTTCAGGATTTAATTTTGTCCAACTTCGTTTATGTAAACTGTAGTTATGGCATTTTCTAATGTAACTAACATTATGTTATAAAAGTAAACTCTTAACCACACTGCCCATTCATTATCATATTTCATATGATTGGTGTCAATGTATTATCATGTTTCATACGATTGGTATGCCATTACACAAATGTGACTGAAACTCTAAACTGAAATCACCTGACATTATTTTCAATAACTTCCATTTATTACATGAAATTATTTTTACTTGTAGATTACTGTTTTAATGATAGATGGATATTTACAGGGAATAAAATGACAGTTTATGTTAAATTTACCATTCCCCAACAAGACCTGTTTTGACATCCCTAACAATCAATGTTTTAAATGCTTCCAGAGAAAACAAGTAAATATTGAAATCAATGTGTTCTCCTTATCTTTCCAAACTTTTTATGATATAACAAAGATTCCTCACACATGGCGACATTTATTATATTTTCTACATTTTTTTTTCTAAATTGAACAAAGACATAATTCAATTGTTTAGGAGTTTGGGAAATGGTTAATGGTGCATGTATATTTACAAGGAATGAAATGAGAAGATGTTGTCACTTTTCAACAAAAATCTCGTGACTGCAGCTTGACACAAGCTGCAGTTACGAGATTTTTATTGAAAAGCATGGATATGTTTGCACTAGAGAGCTGGTCTGACACTTAGTCTTGGCACCAATATTTGGTTCCCTACAATGATATGTCCGGTGTGTTGTGCAGCATGTGCGGCGGCTACAGCCTGATTATGCGCCTGAATGGCTTGTGCTTGCTGAATCTGCTGAATTTGTTGAGCTTGTTGAATTTGTTGAAGGTGCTGAATCTGCTGAAGTTGTTGAAGAGAGGATGCGGAATGAAGAACCGGTATACCATGAGCTCCCGCAGCTAACACCCCGCCCGCAGGGACACCAGCAAGAGCAGATGGCGCCACCTGCTGCACGATATGTGCCGGCTGAGCTCCGGATGCTGCCGCGGCAGCGCTGGCTAGTATGGCACCCTGTACACCACCCTGAGACACGATGACAGGCTGGCCTGCCTGTACAGGGATACCAGCTTGTACTAGAGTGGGCTGTTTCTGCAGCAGTATTTGTTGGCCGCCACTCACAGCAACAACATAACCACCAGGACTCACTGCTGGTTGGGGTTGACCTAGCACTACTTGTTGTGGCATGGCTATCAACCGCGGTTGTAACTCATCCAGTAGAACAGCTTCTTCATCCAAAACCTCTGCAGTTTGAGCATCCGTCTGTTCAGGCTCAGACTCTGATGATGTGGAATCCTCCTCTGGCTCACCCAGTTCCTTCTTCTGTTGTCGACGTCGTTGTTTACGAGCGTGTTTTGCTGCCTGTTTCTGCAGGTGTTTATACTGCTCAGCCTGCTCTGGAGGAATGACAATGCTAGGATTCTGTTCTGGTTCCTTGATTTCTTTCTCCTTCTTGACCGGTGGGGGAGGTTTGGGAGAAGGAGCTTTAGGTGGTGGAAGGGGAGGTGGGGAGTTGTTTTGAGGTTCATCCTCTGTGTACTGTGAGTCATACTCTGGTGGGTACTCATGAGGATAATCATAATCATAGTCTCCATACTCATGCGGGGGACCATGAGGACCAGGATAGCGTGGCCCTCCCATGTGCATTGGACCATGACGATTCATAAACGGAGGAGGTCGTCGCATTCTAGGATCAAAGGGACCTGCCATTCTAGGCTCAAATGGAGGTCTCATTCCTCTGAACCTGGGACCAGGGCCGGGACCATGACCCGGGCCAGGACCATCCCAGTGTCCACCAGGGCTGTCCCAGGGGCCGGGACCCCAATGATCCCACTGTGGATGGAAGCCCGGGCGCGGGGGACCAGGAGGTCCATGGTTTGGGAACCGGAGATGACCAGGAGGTGGGGGTGGGGGAGGAGCCATGTTTGAGTTGGGCAGTTTTGGACCAATAAAACCTGACTCTGACTCCTTTGTGGCTGTGGTAGGTGGACTAGAGGGAAGGGCATCAGATGATACAGTATTTGTAGCATTCTCACTAAATGGCAGGGGTATATCAGACGGAAGTGATTCTACAAGTTTAGCCACTGTCTGACCTACATCAGTTCTTGGCTTTTTATCTTTTAGTTTTAACAGTTTTTCTTCTGACTTTTCATCTTCCTTTTTACCAGAGAGATCTGGAAGAGGAATATCAGACGGATCTGGGATTGGTTCCTTTGAAGTCTCTTTCTCCTTTTCTGCACTAGCTTTAACTTTGACAGTTTCTTGTTTTTCTGTTGTAGTAGCCACAGGATTTTTTGTCTTTGACTTTTGCTTAGCCTTTTTCCTAGACTTTCGTCTATGTGATCTACTCCTAGTCCTAGATCTGCTACTATATGAGCTAGAGCTGTAAGACCTGCTTCTCGTGTAAGATCTTCTCCTTCTCCTCCTGCGATGAGATCGGCTTCTAGACCTACTGGACGAGTAAGATCGTGAGTATGATGTGGAGTAGCTGGATGACCGTCCTCTATGGTATGACCGGGACCTGCTGCTGGACCGAGAATATGAGTGGGAGCTTGATCTTCGTCGCCGACGTCGTGAGTGGGAATATCCAGAACTATAGGATGATGATGAGCTGTATGATCTACTTCTGGATCTGGATGAACTTCTAGAATATGATCTTTTATGGCTGTAGCTCCATGATCTAGATCTGCTGCTATGACTTGATGCTGGACTTGCAGAGTGTTTTCTTGACTTGGACTTTGTTGCTGCTTTCTTAGCACTACCAGCAGATACATTAGACTTAGTTGATCGTTGTGACATATTAGGATGAGCACTTCTTTTTGTTTCTCCTTCAGTTTTTACAGCTGCTTTAGGGGTTGCTTTCTTTACCACCTCTTTTTTCACTGGTGTTGGCTTTTTCTGAACAGTTTTCAAATTACTTATTTTTTTCTTAACTCCAACTGTTTCGTCTAAAGCATTATCCATATCACTATCACTTGTATCCCATTTTGATTTCACATTGTCATCAGTCTGATTTTCAATTTTCACCCAAGAGTCCTCTTTCTCTTGTTTGATATTTGGAATGGTAGCAGCAGCCACAGTAGAAATGTTTTCTTTAGTGCCACTGACTGATATCGGAGTCAACTTTGATTTCTTTGGATTAGGCGTTGATTCATTGACACTTGATTCACTAGTTACTCTCTTTCTATCACTTGTATTTTTCTTCTCAATACTGTCTTGTTTTACTTTTTTGGTAAGAGCATTATTGCTTATTGAACTCACAGTATTTTGGACATTATTAGACTTTGAGCCTTTTATTGCTTGAAGCTTTGCCACCATCTTTTCATTTTCTGTATCTGAATCATTTCCCAACTTTTTGTGCATAATATTGTCTTTCATTTGCACATTAGCTTTATCTGTACTTTCCTTAGTTTCACTGTTCTTACTAGTATCTGCTTCATCACTACCCTCCTTATCATCTGCACCATCTTTCCTGCTTCGCCGTTTCTTTTTCTTCTTACTTTTTGTATCCTTGTCTTTCTCTCCATCAGTTTCATCTGCAGATGTATCACTATGCTCACCTGTCTTTTTAGCCTCAGATTTTTTGTCACCATCTGCTTCAGATTTGTCATTCTCTTTATCATTTTCATGTTTCTTTTTCCTTTTCTTTGATTTTTTGGACTTTTTCCTCTTTTTACTTTTCTTGTCGTCCTCACCAGTCTTGTTTCCATCCTCTCCCTCTGACTGGTGTTTCCGCTTTTTACTTTTCTTATGTTTTTTCTTCTCCTTGTCAGCATCATTTTCACCCTCAATCTTTTCGCCTGTCTCTTCCTTGTTTGGTCTTATCTCACTTGCAACTTTATCAGCTTCTTTCTCTCCTTCTTTACCCTCTCCTTCCTTACTCTCATTCTTATCACCTCCCTCTTTTACAGAATCTTTCTCTTTCTTTTTATGCTTCTTTTTCTTCTTTCTCTTACTTGATGAATTATCCGCACCCTCATTTTCAACATTTTCAGCTTTTTTGTCTGCATCATCAGTTTTGTTTTCTTGACTACCTTCAGTTTTGTTTTCACCATTATCTTTATTTTCACCCTCAGGTTTTTCCTTATCATTTGACTTATTTTTATGTTTTTTGTGCTTCTTTTTCTTTTTCTTCTTATGAGATTTCTTTTTCTCTTCATCTACATTTGTATCTTTAACACTGTCATCTTTTAATTCAGGACCAATCATATTAGCGTTTTCATTTTCTGTCAGATCTTTATTTTCATGATTTAAAGTACCTGACTGAGCTGGAGATTTTTTAGATTTATTCCCAAAAAGTTGTGAAAAATCAAACCATAGGGGATTGCAGCTATAAGATATTTTTGGTTCTGTTTGAGTGTACTGAATCATTTCTTTTGGCCAGTCTAAAACCCTCCCACTATCATCCTTACTTTGTACCTTTATAAATGAGCATAATAATTTACTCTCTTTTAAGTCAAGTCCTTTAATACCACCTGATGCCTTCTCCGCCGGAACTGTAGGTATTTCCTCCTTACTGTCTGTCTTCTCCACTGTGCTTTCAATCTGAGTCTCCAGTTTAAGAATCTTGATCTCTGGTGATACCCTCTCGTTTCTATGATGGAACGGTTGGGTGCTTGTGATCCTCGAACCAATGTTCTTCTTGAAACTGAACGAGACATGCCCACCTGGCTTAATGTCGTGACTGTAAATAGACATTACATCCTTCAAACAATTGTTTAATCATCTTGCATTTTCTGGAATAAAACAGATTTAGGCAGGCAGCAAATGCAAAAGATCAGCTGTTCTTTTGCAAAGTCTGATCTAAGTATACAAAGCTTGCTTGATTGTTCTTACTATGTTTTACTTTTTTTTCCAAATGGAAAAGAGCTAAACGTTTTTGCAGTAGTATTAGGGATTTTATCAGTCTTCTTGTTGACTTAGATATTGAGGTTGAAGACTTATGCTTTTTACATATTGCCCTTCTGTAAACACTTTCCTGTACAAGACCAGGTTTTGACATCCTTTAAAGATGCTTAGCAAAACATTGATATTTTCTGGTTATAATGTACACTTTGACAAATCCTGTCTGTATCAACATCCTTTTCGTCACCTGCTTTCATATCGGAACAGTCTAAAATTTGCCTATTTTGGAAAAGGTTTAATTTGAGAGTTGCTTGAGATAGATTACATACAAACCAAATAACCTCATCTGGGCGATGAACTAGATAAGAAATCATTTGTATTATTTCTGTATCTATGAAAAATTCTTTACAATCATCAAATTCCACTCTTGAACCATAATTGCTGCTATGTATAAACTTGTGTCTAAGATGCAATATCAGTTATAATACTAGGGACATCCAAGACAACCTAGACCTAGAATCCCATTAAGGGCCTGAATTGGTCCACAGGCCTGAATTTTGTGTAATATTCAATTCAAGCATTGTGTAGATTGTTCAATACTTAGGTAATTTGAGCAAATACAAAGCACTAAGTAAACATTTTTTGTGTTGACAGGTTAATATTTAAGGTTGTTTGAGTAGAAATAAAGTCAGAAATGGCAATTTTGTCAAATTCAAGGGCACATACCTAAAGATTTAATATACAGATCAGGGTTTTCTATGACAAATTGTGTGTTATTGTCACAATTTCAAATCAAATAACCAAGTGACCAAAGAACTATAAGAAATGGAAGCTTTCTTTGTTAAATTCTTAGGTTTTTATCAGTTCAATAGAATACCATTTGGACTCTCTAACTCTCCAGTGACATTCAAATATCAATTACTCTTATCATCATAACAGGTTGAGGAAGAAATGATGCAACTTGATTTTCTTATATGTTTAACCCTTCTCATGCTGTTCATGTCAATAAACTGTTGTCTCAAAAGCTTTGGCAGGCAATATAGACTAAGATCAGCCTGCACAAATGTGCAGTCTGATCTTAGCCTTCACTGCCTGCTTTTGACTCCATTATTGCGGCAAAAACATGAGTTTATCTTATTAAAATATCTCTTATATTGGTACTTTGTTTGAAACAAAATTAAAAGTCAGCAGCACAAGGGTTAATGTCCTATTGCTCACCTTGGCGACTTTTTGTTTTGTCTTGGCGCCGGAAGTCCAATACCATGAGGTCTCCCTTCCTTCAGGTCAGCCTCTATAGCCTGAAATGAATGAATAATCATCTTAGAATCATCAACATAATTCACGATTGATGAAATGATTCTGTCTGTATATACCTGCGTGTGAAAGCATAGAAATGACAAGAAATGACACAAAATACGAAAAATGAAAAACAAAACAGAAGCCATATAGACAAGCATGCATTAGTACTAAGATATGTGGTACAGAATTCCTATCAACATAAGTTGCATGTTTGTCTTGACGAGATGCAAGCGCCTGAAAATGGAAAATAAGTTTCTGAGAAGGATTGGAAAATAAATTTCATGATATTGAGAACCAGGTTTCCAATTAGGTTTCAACAATCATCCCAGTGTAAAAACCAGTTTAAATATTATCAGCTCTAAATAAAAGGCTTGCTTCTTAATATTTGCAACTTGAATACATAATTGTCAAAGAATGTCTGTAGCAATGCAAAAATAATCAGAATGACTCTCAAAATAGAATCGAAAATCAGATATTACTTTTTAACATTGATCAACGAAGCATAATTTTCTTTTGACAAGAGACAGACTTGTCGGGAAAAAGAAAATTGCATGAAGATCTTATCTTCAAGCTGAATCTTTGAAAATTCTTCGATATACTTTAGTAATTAGTCATTGAATTTAATTATGTGATTGTTTTCATGAATTTTCAATGAGAAAATACATCTAATTTAGGTGTTACATTTCACTATTTTTTTTTATCTGAGCACTATATTAAATGACTTTGGCTAAAAAGGCAAAATCCTTGAAAAGCTATATTTTTGACAAAGTGTTTAAACTAACAACCAATAATATTTTTAAAAGTCGATTGACAAAAATGAAATAACAACCACATAAAAGAGTTTAGAAAAAACAAGATGTGTTTGTGAAACACTACTGCCAACGAAATGGCATATTTTTGGAGAAAATGCCAATGTAAAGTTTTCGGACAGCCAGACATGAGTAAAACAATATGCCCCCAATCTTTAGAAATAAGGGCAAAAAATTTACAATTACACTTGATAACAAAATATGAACCAAATAAGGAACAGCAAGGATTTCCACCGGTAAAGAGACAGCTAAATAAAGACTGGGCTGACCTGGTTTTTACACTGGTAACTTGAAGTGCAATGTGATGACGAGACAACCACACTGAATTAATTCACAACTAAAATGGATGACGGTTAGTCTGGATTGTCTTTAGGTTAAATGATTATGAACAATGGTTACACTGAACCAACACCATAATTTACAAAAATCTAATAGACTTTTCAACTTCTACCTCATTATTTAAGTCTTTCCCAAACAAGACACTTTTCGGGTGTATAACTATGACAGATGTTGCAGGCGACACCATGAGTATTGATAAGCCTTGAATTTGTGTACAATGTAGTCCTGAAAATTTTGAGGCAAAAGGATAAAATACTGATTATCAGCATTTTCTTCTTCTGCAGCAATGTTTTCCCAAGCCAATTATATCAGGGGTGTCAAAATCAGGTCTTGTTTGGGAAATATATCTAAGTCAATTTCTAGGCAACCACTACAAATGCCAAAACATTGATTTATCATATTTCATATGAATAATACTTATTTGCAATTACTTTTGTCAAACTGATATTTTTAACACTTTAGCTAGAGAAATTTAGTACAGCACTCAAGATGGATGACCTTTGATTTTCTACTTATCCAAATTCTTTGTTGTATCATGTGAAAATGAAACAAGACACAGGTTTTTAGTAAAATCTGGGATGCTCCAAAACTATGAGGTTCATCTGAATCCAGAGTACTGTTTGCATTGCCAGAGCTACAGATAAGGGGCAAAATCACGGTGAATAATCACATGATGCAACAATTTCAGAAAATCTTCAATAATTTTGTTAATACTGGACCGATTTGAATTCGGTTTGAAGCAGAGAATGTGGACAGACGTCACGCATTAGATGGATGTGGTTGATTTTTGAAATATCAACTGATAGAAAAGTTATGGAAGATAAACCAAAATTTTGGTTTATCTTCAATAACTTTTTTATCAGTTGATTTTTCAAAATCCAACACATCCAGCATATTCCTGGTATTTTCCCACATTCTCTGCTTCAAAACGAATTCAAATTTGTCAAGTATTAAAAAAGATATTGACGATTATCGGAATACTGAGTCACATGATTATACACCGTGATTAGATGCAAATTTAAATTTATCACTTATTGTAGACTGAGTGAGCACTCATTAACCTAATTTTGGGACATTTCAAATAAATACCCAAATCACAGGATTTCATTTAGAAATGAAATTGAAGTATGATCACTGCCACTTATCTCATGCTCTGTATTACTGCCTTTAATCAAGAGAATACAACAGGAATCTAAGGAAATGGAGAACAGGAATTTCAAAAGCATAAACGACTCACTTCTAATTTTCAACAAAACAATTTTTAGAAATCAATTATTTGCAAATCAGCGAAAGTTTCACCTTTCATTATTGCATTGCATATACAAGGCCCAATCTTTTCAAAAGTGCAATGTGGTCTACAAAAGAAGTCTTAGTGGAGACAGATCAAAAGACATTCATATCCAGATGCAGAAATGGCTGTCAAGTCTGTTTTATTACTTTCAGTGTTTTCAGCATTTCTTCTTTGAAAGTCTTTTCAGGCTGTATATATTTCTATTTGTTTCAGAAAATTTAGATTTTCAAGCTTATGAAATCATTGAAGATGTCAGGCCTTAAATAAAAGAATCATAACTAAACATCAACTTAACATAAAATTTGAACTGCAAGACCTATCTTGCACACTGTTGAAATCTAGGGTAAATATGGGGTAACATATGCTGCTCATATGATATAGCTGAAGATAGAATGTATTTCAAAGATTTTTATACCTCATAGTATCTTGACAGTATAACCTTGGCTACATTTGAAAACACCATAAGTACAGTAGTTACAACAAATGTATCCAACGATAAACAGATACAATGAGAAAAGTTTTTAAATGTGCTTAAATAATATAATAACTCGTTTTTGCAAGAGTAAATTGTTTTGTAAATAAAATAGAACTTTATCATATGAGCTGCCTAAGGTAAAATAATTATATCAGTTTGACAAAATATCTTCATAGAAGTTGAAAAGCCTAAAAGTACTATGAATAAACTGATGGAATATGCAAGTGATAAACTGGATAGCTCACACACACAGCAATTAAGCAGGACCAATGTACGTTATGCTTTTTAAACAGGCAAATATAGCTGAGAGAGAATATTGAAAAACAGCATTCCGTACTAAGGACATACATCGCATTGCAAGGAACACGAATGTACATCTCTGTTAGAAAATATAACCAGTGATTACTATATATAGTTACGCAAGGATGGCTCCATTTTACAGCCCTGAAATCACAATGGAAGTACACTTTACTTAAACCAACAGTAGCAAGACCTGTTATTACACAGTAAATGTAGAGTAATAACAGAGGCAATGTCAGATATTCAATATGGTGAATAGAAGTTGTATATTTTGTATGCAAATGAGATATTTTAGTACCTATTAAGCTCTTGACACTAGTATTTTTCATTAAGAAAAATAGAAGGTTGAGAAATTACTATAGTTTATAATTATGTGTTTGTAAAACACCATAATGTCCATTCTTAATCAAGCTTTTAAGATATCTAGTAGATATAACAGCCTTATTTCTGCAGGTCAAACCTTGATGTTTCTTTTTTTAATTTCTTTTTCAATAGGTGCTTAAGGTAAGCCATAAGTAAAAGATCCAGTGGTATACAAGGTTCAAGAGTAGTATTTCTTCTTCTCTCCACCTTTTATCAGATATTATCAAAAATTTTAAAAAGCATCTTGTATTCCAAGCATTTATTTTAAGGGTATACATAATTTATGTTTACATAAACTTTAAACAGATGAAGAAATCCAATAGTTTTGATAAATGTTACAAATCTACTTCTCCCAAGAAACATATCATATGAATACAGTTTTGCAAGTGAAAACCTAATGAAAACAAGTATGATGCTAGATGAAACTACATAAAGCTTACTAAACTACTACACAATACAAAGTTCCCCATGATTCTGGTTACTTTTCATGCAGACCCCCTCACTGACAGCACCAGACAACACAGTAAGTTTTAAGACAACAACTATCTCAACCCTTTCCCAAATTAACCCTTTCCCAAATGACAAAAGTTTAGGGTGATCCACTTCAAAAACTACCACAAATGACAAAACTTGTGTGATTAAAGTCTAAGATAGGATTTGTGTACAATATGGCACAGAAAAAATTGAGACAAATGGAAAAACTGCTGATTATCAGCAGTTTCTTCTTTTGTTTCAATGTTTTCCCAAGACTTTTCTATCAGGGACGTCAAAACCAGGTCTTGTTTGGGGAAGGGTTAACAGTCTTCAAAAAGCTGTTTATTTTGTGGAACAAAACTGAATACTTTATTTATAATCCCAGATTTTTCTTTAAATTTCCATAGCAAAAGTTTTAGGGGCAAATAAGTTTAAGTTTGATCAAATGAGGATTTGATATTACCGATCAATTTCCCCATTTGTGATCATACTTGAAGATATTTTACAAGAGGGAAAGGATTCAAAGAGAAGAGTTAGGTAGGTTGGTAATGTAGTGTGTGTGTGTTAAATATGACTGGAGTCAAACTTATACCGGCCACTTGCTAAGTGTGATTATAGAATTGAACACAAAAACAAAACAAAGATGCTCTGTGAACTAAAATTGGACAATGTAGATCTACCAGTGTTTTCTAATAAAATTTAACAGTGTTGTACACATTTGTCTAAACATTAAAGATCAAATAAAGCCTGTGATTTAGGGATACACAAGCTTTTGATGCTAAAGTAATATGCCACAAAATGTTCAACTCTTTTTTTAGTATGAATTGATCCAATTTAAGTCCATACAGTTGCACATAACTCAATGTACCCTCACTGTAACTGAGTTATGATGTTGCAAAATTGATGCCACTGTACAAATGAAGCAATAAAAATTACATTCATCAATTCTGAATATGGTTTCTACCACAATACGACCATGTGTGTCATGTCATGAAAAGGAAGGCTTACTGATGATACCAACTTTAGTCAATCTCATCTCACCAGTGAAAACATTGCTCTTCTTCTAAGTTATAATGCATTAATGGATTTGAAAAGGTTTAATACATGTGATAAAACTGCAATGACTCTTATTTTTCTTATGACATATTCAATTCAATAAGCCTTTTTTCATGCCATGTACATATTTATCAACCCCTTAGTTAGTCAGCTAAGCCAAACAATTAACATAGTGCACACACATGCAGAAAGTGTGCATTAAAATTTGGTATTTTCTATTATTGTGATATTATACTTATGGTATGCAAGCTTGGATCCAGGCATTTGAGCCAAAAGCATTTCAGTTGGAGCCCCCACCCCTCCTGAATTTTTGTCATTTCGATAAATCCCTTTTGGCCTAATTCAAGGGGACTTCCATGTTCCCACTCTGGATCCATGCATGGTGAGTTTAATACAATAAACATTCCATACTCCCTTTAAGTCTGCTTTACTTCAAATTTCTGATTCTCTCTCATATTCAATTGGCAGTGCTTAAGAGGCTTTCTTGTGCCAGTAACTTGATCATTTTCATAAATTTCTAACACTAAAAACACTTTATCAAATAAACCATGAAAAGAGACATCTGTTTCACTATTAAAATTTTAATTGAGGCAAAATAAAGAAAGTGAATAGAATGCTTGCTTTTCACAGAATCTACTATCTCTTTCACTGCTTTTTCCAAAATCTCTTTATTCAACAGACAATGCTTCATTATAGCAATGTACCAATCCAAAATCTCTTTATGTAAAAGACAATGTTTCATTATGGCAATGTACCAATCCAAAATCTCTTTATTAACTGGACAATGCTTCATTATTGCAATGTACCAATCCAAAATCTCTTTATTTAATGGACAATGCTTCATTATGGCAATGTACCAATCCAAACTCTCTTTATTAACAGACAATGCTTCATTATGGCAAAGGTACCAATCCAAATTCTCTTTAATTAACGGACAATGCTTTGTGGCAATGTACCAATCCAAAATCTCTTTAACGGACAATGCTTCATTATGGCAATGTACTAATCCAAATTCTCTTTATTTAACGGACAATGCTTCATTATGGCAATGCACCAATCCAAATTCTCTTTATTTAAAGGACAATGCTTCATTATTTATGGCAATGTACCAATCCAAAATCTCTGTATTTAACGGACAATGCTTCAATATGGCAATGCACCAATCCAAAATCTCTTTATTCAACAGATACAAAAAAGACTATAGCCCAATGGCCAAAATGCCAAGCTGAAGGTTAGAACAGAAATTTGAAGTTCAGCAACTTTTGAGCTCCCTTACAATGTATGAATGCCATAGTTGATTATCACCAGAATATTTTGTTTTCAAAAAACTATAAGAATTGTAAAATTTACTCATGGAATATGAATCTTATGAGAGAAGATATTCTTTAAGCTTGATTCTATAAGTGTGCTAGAAAAAAATAGCTTTAAATATTTTCTTTATCATTAAAGGTTCCATGTTCTAGAGCAAGATATGAAATATCTATGTACACTTTTGGTGCAGTCAGTTGACAAACTTTGAAGTCAATCATGGGTTAAACACTTCCCAAACAAGACATACTGCATTGGACATCACTAATAGAAAAAGAATTGCAAGGAAAACATTGGGGCAAAAGAAGATAATGCTGATAACATACTTTTACTCCTTTTGCTCAATTTCTTGTGCTGCATTGTGTTCAAGTGTTATTTATTACGCTATCGATTTTGTCATCTGCAGAAACTTTCAAACGGAGCAATACAATTTTACTGCTGTTTGTGACAGATTTTAAATCAGAGTACTAAATTTCTACCTTTCTCTAGAACAAGGGTAGATTTTCAGTACAAGAAGCTTGGTAATGCTTGAACATTTAAACAGTTTCAACAAAACATAAGATAATACCTGCAAGGCCAAACATTTACAAATTTCATATAGGCACACTCAACATATAAACATTGCTATAAACAATCCACCTATCAAATATTTAGAAGTTAATCTTGGCTTTTACCAAATGGACAGATCGATGGGGTCAGTGCAAAAAAGTTGTAACTGCCTATATGTTTATAGGCAGTTACAACTATTTCGCCCTTAGCCATCGAGATGTCTCCTTGTACTGAAAATTTTTAGGTTTAATTTTAGCCAGCTTTCACTTTTTTGTCTTATCGCCTTTTGATAAACAACTGCAACAGCATTTTAACAGACTAAAAGCCACTATGTATCTTTTCGATTGTATCAACTTCACTATATATCGTCCCTTGACAGCCAGAAGTGGCTATCAGCAGTTAAATTTTAAAATTTAACTGCTGATAGGCACTTCTGGCTGTCAAGGGACGAATTATGTAATGTAGACATTTTAGGCTCGAGTGACACAAGTGAAAGATGACTAAATGTTTGTTTACAAAGAAGTGCATTATCCTATGAGTAGTGTTAGGCATGCAAAAGAAAATAAACAAGACTTGGGTGGAATAACTAACAAAATCTTTATGGCAAAACCACCTACATCACCAGATATAACAATCTTTCTAGCATCCTAGTCATGTGTGTTATAAAGTGGAGATTTGATATACATGACAGACAAAGAGACAATGTAGAAACTAGATGTTGTCCTTTCAAGACAGTTTGAATGCAGTCAAAACAAATCTAAAATACCATTTTCTGAAATATTTTTAGTGAACAAAGCCAATACACGGCCACCAATCCCTCTCATTCATTGCAAAATGCTATGAGCGAAATCTCAGAAGAGGGACTTCCTGTTATGAAGAAACGGGACCCATTTTGAGTAAGTAAACACACGTTGTTACTTTAAATTGGATATTTTGCTAGTTATGGGTTGAATCTCAAAAATCGCGGAATGCTATTCGATGGGGTAATGAATGATGTGATATATTGCCAAAGCCCTTTGTTCTAGCTTACAGAGTAAACTTGCAATTACTTTCGAAGTGAGTGCACACACTTATGTTTACAAACCAAACGACACATAAACGACACATAAACGACTCCTACGGCGCTAACATATGCATTTTTCGAATGAGACATGTTCAGTTTACTATTTTATGGTCTCTTTTAGTATTCCGCATGTACGATTTTGAAAACCTTTGTTTATTTATGAGAAAAACAAATACGCAATGAAGAAGAGCAGTAAGCTATGAAGAAGCGAGAGTAGCTATGAATAAGAGGGAGCAAGCTATGAAGAAGCGCGGATTTCATAATTCTTTCTTGGCACTCTCATATACTGAATGGTTATGCGTTTAGGAAGAATTGAAGACAAAAATTCCAATATTTTTTACAAATTTCCATTTGAAAAATCAAATTCTAGACGATAGAACGATATGTATTGTTATGCAGTTTAAACATGTATTTAATGGCGACCGGTAACTTACAGGCGCGTAGGACTGGAAACATGTTTAATGGGGGGAGGGGGGCTAAAGCCCCTATTCTGGCTATTGTCGGAATTTTGGAGGAACTGAATTGGATTTCCCCAAAAATGTTCAGTGCAAAATAATGACAATTCAGCATTTTGGGCAGACCTTTTTGGGGTGGGGGTCTTAGCCCCTCCATGCCCCCACTTGTTACTACGGGCCTGACTTATCATCACGTGGAAATGCATTTTTAGAACATACATGAGAATTGTTACTAAAATAGTAACAAATCGACATTATCAAAACGAGGCTCCCAAAACATGCGGAGAAAACAATGACGTCGCGTGTGAATTCAATCAATATACAGCGATAAAGCGCACGTGCATTCAATATACAGTAATAAAGCGAAATTTTAAGTGGAAAAAAAAAATGATAAAATTGAATGAATTCGTTAATAGCCGGTAAGATGGTTATTTTATTGGATTTACGGTCAACTGTTCCGCGTTTAAAAATTTCGACTTTTGCCTCTAAGGACGACTTCCGGAGGCTGCCATGTGTGTGTGGAGGGGGGGGGGGGGGGGGGGGGGGTCTTAGAGGAAATAACCTAATTCTGACCAACTTTCAGATTGATCGGACAAAAATGTGGCCTCTAGAGTGCATACAAGAAAAAAATAACCGACGGACGCATGACGGACACAACGCAATGACAAAAGCTCGACTGGCCGCTAAAAACATGTAAATAAGACCTGTTTTCATTCAAAATACATGCAATGTATCTTGCGTAGGCTTAGAATTATTAAAATGTTAGGGTTCTTATAAATACGGTTTGCCAAGTTTTGCCTAAATAGTTTACAATGACATTGGCGTCCGCATGTGCAGGCCTATGTTATTTACATAATTATATCATCATTCCAAATATAACCACATTGTATACTGAAAAGTGTTGAAGTAGGCTAATTTGGAAATTAGATTGATCTTACAATCCCAAATGTGAAATAGTATTAACAATAAATTCGTATCACTTTCCGAGCGAAAATTATAGCGAAAATGCAAAATTAAGTCAAAACCCGACGCTTTGAATATCCGAGCTCTTATTCATAGCGTATTATATCTTCTTCATATCTAGTCCCTTTTATTCATAGCTGATCTCTCTTCTTCATAGCTTATTACTTTTTTAGGTTTTTCTCTCTATCGGAAAATCAGTCAATGGATTATAATGGATATATATATAAGATAAAGCATTCGAAGCTTGTGGGACCTGTATAGAAGGGAATTATAGTAGTATTTAAACCATAATTGTTCGATCAATTTTGACATGTCTTCAAAACACAGCACTGTGATCGCATGACAAAGCAGTTTGAAGCAAACACGGTGAGACCATGCCGAGGAGACATACTCCAAAAGAAGTTTAAATGTACTCACCATCGAATAGCATTCCCCGATTTTTGAGAATCAGCCAAAAACTGGCAAAATCACCGATTTAAAGTAACAACGTGTGTTTACATTCACAAAATGGGTCCCGTTTCTTCATAGCCGGAAGTCCCTCTTCTGAGATTTCGCTCATAGCATTTTGCAATGAATGAGAGGGATTGGTGGCCGTGCAATAGGGTTACGAATTATTCTAAACAGTAAGGTATTTGGGTATTTGAACCATTTCCCAAACGAGACCTGGTTTTGACGTCCCTGATGGAATAGGCTTAGGAAAGCATTGAAACAAAAGAAGAAACTGCTGATAAACAGCAGTTTCTACTTTTGTCTCAATATTTTCTATCCCATTTTTTACACAAATTCTATCTTTAATAACTTCCATTTTGTCATTTCCAGCAGCTTTCGAATTGGACTACCTTAATTTTTTGCCGTTTGGGAAAGGGTTGAACTAGATTTGTGATACACATGACTGTAGGTTGTCTTCAAGATTGTGTTAGAAGCAATGGAACACAGGTTTAAACAGAGCTACAGATTAGAGGGAGGTAATGGCTATCAAAATGCAAAATTCAATTCTTGGTTCATGAAATCTCATGTTGTGTTACTCATAAGAATTCTCTGCTTGATATTCTTGGGATTTGAAAGAACAAACTTAAAATGCCTTTACCCCCTCATTAATGTGGCTCTGTTCTGAGGTTATAGAAGGAAGAGCTTAACTTATACAATCAGATTCATAATGAGCTTCACCAAATGATTCTTGTAAAATACAACAAGAAACTGACTACTGTAAAGGTCAGTTTTGCCAATGGCATCAAAAGTGGTGTTATCTAGGTTTACCATTGTAATGCTGGGTCCAGCTCAATTATCCTGATGTTTTGGAATGGAAAGCATTGAGAACATAATCATATTCTTGTGCTACTATGTTTTTTGCCATATTTTTGCAAACACACTCTGAAATAATCCCAGGTTTTGATGTCTCAGGGGAGTAGGCTTTCTTCTTGTATACCTCATGAGAAATTACCTGGCAGAGCAGCCAATGCTAATGGAATGAGATGCTCTGCCAGATCATTTATACCTCACTATGCCACTATATACAGACTTTCTGTTCATTATCATTTATATTTATTATCATTACATTTATTTTTTCAAACTACAACATTTAGAATAATCAAGGACTAGCATAACAAGGGTAGTTTTCATCTCTCTGATATACAAAACTTTATTCTCTATGGAATAGTATAACAAATGTTGATTATTAACCAATTTCATGTTAACAAATACACGGGTAAATGATTTTTTGGGGCACAATCAGGCTGCATAAAGAAATCTTGGTCAAGCTCAATTCATAATTTACCTAGGCCACACTGGTGATGATAAAGAAAGACATTTTACTCCATATATCAAAATTGTGTCATTTTGTTCTATATTTCTAAATGGTGTCTTCACTCCATATATCAAAATTGATCCATCTTACCCCATTTATCAAGTTTTAGGCATTTAACTCCATATATCAAAATTGAGATATTTTACTCCATGAAAATTCTGCTCTTTGGACAAGAAATGCTACTTCCGAAATCAGCAACCATTAGCACAAGGACTAATCAGCTATGCATGTGTAAGCACACTATTTGGAAGTTAGTACAAAACGTTGTAAGAGTATTATGAATTTCATATAATCTTATAAACATTTTGTACTAATCATAATCTTCGACATATCAAAACAGCCAACACATAACAAAGGTAAGATCAGTCCAGACCAGTCAAAATGATATTCCAGTGCACTCCAATATTCTCACTCACCACTCTCAGGCCATGAAAAACTTTCACAAAAAATTCTTCCAGGATTTATATATTGCAATATTAGTGGTATGTCTAGTTTTTAAATTCACTTAATGCATGACCATTATCTACTAGCAGCTGCTCATCTTGTGAATATTTTTCAGATGATTTGGTTAAATGGGGTTTTACGCCGTTTTCTACTGCTACTGTATGGTCATATCACGGAGGCTAGAGCTCCTAACCATGGATTCCTGTTGTTTCCCACACCTGTACTACCACAACACCCTTACCGAGCCTCTAGCTGCTCAACCACATAGGTGAACGATATCAAACCATTGGTGGTTGACATTTTTGTCAGAAAGGATATTTACCATGGTCGGGCATAAAACCCCGAAACATCTTGAGTGAGAGGCAGATGTGCTCTCAACTGCACTATGGCCGTATTTTTCAGTTGAAAAGACAAAATTTAACCATACAATGTTTTACATATTTTATGACTCTCTCTCATCACATCTCCTTTTCTCTAGCTCTCTCATGCAGTTTTCTCTGACTTTCCTTTTATTATGAATACTTCTCATCATCCAAAATAGACAGTTTGTCTTTCCTTTGCAAATTAGGAGAGCACTAGGCTATCTAAAGGATCGCTTTTTGCTAAAGCAGTAACTTCTGAAAACACTGGGAAGAAAAGGAAATGCCGAATAGCGACATTTTCTTTTTACTTAAGCAATATATGTTCTATATTGATCAGATTGCTGCAGAAATGCTCAAGTGCCAACATATAATGAAGCACCGTATTTAGTGGCAACCTTTATTTACTCTACAATGAAACGGATCTAGTTTGTATATCACAAAAATCAAATGCATAAAAACTTGTCATCAATAAATGGCAGAAAACGCAGGGAATCCAGATTATGAAACACAGCAAACAAATACAGTTGACTCTTGTCTTGTTAGCAAAATATTTCATTTTTCTTAAAATATTGTAACTTAAGCTTGTTTAAAGCTGTAGTTACAAGGTTTTGATACAAAAGCAGCAATATGGTACTGTTCAGTAAAAAGTTAAAACGATTGAGGTTTTTTTCTTCAAACTTTTTGACTTCCAGATACCAGACAAGAGCCGTCACAGACGGATTATGCTCCCCGAATAAGTGTTTGTCACAAAATAAAAACTATCATACATTAAGCCCCCTTTTCCCATGACAGCTTTTTTTGTACACACATTATTTATAGAATATGGTCTAGAACATCCTATTTATTACATGAACACAAAATTTCATTAAATTCTGCCCATTAGATGAAGAGAAATAAGAGAAAAACTAATTTTTACACTAAGGCCCCTTTTTCCATGACGCAGCCTTAAATTTACAAACGGAGAAAAAGGTCTCCAGGTATTGACCCAGGGAGTTCACATGTGAAGTTTCATTGAATTTGGTCCAAGGGTTGCTGAGATATGGCTGTGGACGGACGGACGGACGGACGGACGGACGGACACACGGACGGACACACGGACGGACGGACGGACAGCATGGCGACTATATGCTCCCCCGAAATTTTTTCGGGGAGCATAAAAACAAGAATCAACTGTATCATTCTATCTACTCTATGTTGCTGACAAAAGTGTGTCGCAATGGCATCATAATACAATGTGGACCCATACTGCAATAGCGTTATCAAGTGATCACCCCATATTACATCTGGAGTATTTCTTGTGAAAATTATTAAGACAAAGTGCTGTATAGGTATGCTTTAGCAGAGGAAGAAGTAAATAGCAATAGATGAGAATAAATCCTAAATTGTCTACAAGACATAAGTTTAGGTCTCGGTTAACTGTAATGGTAGGGAAAACATCTAAAATTTCCGAGAACAGTCATTTGCTGAAACTACATTAAAGACTTATATCCATGTAATGCTGATCCATCAAAATTCTAGATTGACATACAGCATAGACAAAGATTAGTCCATATGTGACTTGCCCATGTGGTCTGATCTTTGTCTACACTACCTCATAACAGATAAACATTAATTATAAAATGTACTTTCAGAAGTGTCTTTAAATTAAGTGTGTGGGAGATTTCCCCCTTTTTTAGTAAAACTCCGTTCTACTTTTGCACACATTGTTTTGGGTTCATAGGAAAAACATAGGAAACTCCATACATAGTTTATTTATAGTGCCTTGTGGCCTAAATGTTACTGCAACCCCCGGGATATTACCCGTATAAATTATACATTTTAGAAAATTATTATGTTCAGCATGGCATGGGTTAAGTCTTTCCACATAATCATGTCTATATTCAACATTACCATCACATTTAAATCTCCAGAGATATTTTGTTATTTTCAAAAAATAACAATCTCAACATCAAAAGTCCCCCTTCAAATACCCGCACCACTTATATACAAATAAGACAGCTCACGAACCAATCTGTATTCAAGCTTTATCATTAAAGCATAACAATCCCAATTAAGATTCCAAAAATGAGTCGAATTTTGTTTAAAATTGCATGACAAGACTTGGAAAATTTGAAGAATTAAATTACACTAAAACCATTTAATTTCAAGGTACATGTAAAGATACTTTAATTCTGAATAATCAAAGTTTTTTGGTTTTTTTTAATTAATTTACTTTAGGCATGTTTCTGGAGTTAAAATAAACTAAAAGAATTCATCAATTATAACATGATAAGCCAGGCAATACAGAAATGTTGACGAGCTGAAAACAGTTCCTATATTAACTAGTACAACCATCCTCCTAATATATCCATATCAATCTGCACTCTAACAACATAAAGAGTAAAAACATGGTGAGAAAACTAGAATGAAATGTTAACATGTAAATGATGAAAAAAGATAATACTATTTCATGCAAAAGCAATGTTACCAATGGGTATTTTCAAGAGCTCAGGTGAATGTCAATTTTCATACATAAGAAACTGGGTTAACAATACGTAAAACAGTCCATGGCCTATACTCACCATGTTCCAAAATTGTTATTAGATTTACAATTCTGAGATCACCAATTAAGAATCACACTGTACCCACCATCCATTCATGAAATATTTGATTGCAGATATGGAAGAATGGTCCATTTGACATTGGTCAATGAAGATCTACATAGAAACAGATCAGTAAGACCTAGCTACAGGCTGTTAATGATTTATGCTGCTCTCAAATAGTTTCCAAATATAGTGAAAAGTTATAAGAGGGCTACAAGATCTTAAACTCATACAAACAATTTGATAGAGATCCATGTTCTTCTTTCATAACTTCGCCATTGTATGCCAACTAATCAATAGCAGCATGGATCATATAAAGACTGCAATATAATATGAACTGCACTGCTTCTGTGGTGCATCATACCATGAAGATCCTTTTTCCATTTCCAGTTTTTATGTTTGTTTAGTTGGTGGATCCCAAATCTAAAATTTTACATATGAGAATGGATGGTGAGCAACAATGAGTGTTAACACTCAAAATGGCTCTCTCAGAATTAGTTTTGGATCTGCTAGGTGAATACAGTCCCATAAAACGTCAGGGTCAATGCACTAGGTGTATTACATGGTAACCTTATGAGCCCCACTTAGTAAATAGGTAAAAACATGCTATGGTGTACGATGTATGACAGAGTTGCTTGTCCAAGTGGTATTGTGAATTTTCAGTCTACATCTTAAGGTCTACAGGTGAGTTGTTTGATTAATAACTACTGCAAGGTTTCATTACCAAATGGCGGAAAAATACTGTTTAATATGAAATGGGATAAATGGATGAAATGAGATCACAATACAGTACACTCATTACTTTGTCGTCATGAATTTCTGAAAAGAAAAGTGAGCGAAACAATGTGCAAAAACAAACAAAATCGCTGAAGACCAGCAATCTTTTTCTCATTTCTCTCAAAATGATTGCAACTTCAAGAAGTAAACAAGCAATTTTACATCAACAACACAATTCTTTGTTCCTCTTGGTTTAATTTTAAACACAGAAATTCTTCAAATCTTACACAAAAGCAACTCAAACATGATAAATGATGCGTCTTTCCAAAAAATGATGTTTGAAAATCAATTCACTTCTTTGTGTCTCCAGAAGACATTTTCTCTGAACTTATGCCAATATCAATCTTCATAATTATCATGAGTTACTTCTGGTAAAACAAGAGTTGTCCGCGGACAACGTAGCTCGCCTATACGGGAGCTTGTCACAAAAACAGCTAATTTTTGAAAAGTAGGTCAAACTCCAAGGTCAAAGTCACAAGGTCAAGGTCCCAAATGAAAGGTCTTGGCAGGAGGTATCCATGTGTGATATATCAAGGCTCTATCAATAATAGAGCATGAGATATAGGCCAGGTTAAAGTTTTTCAAAAGTAGGTCAAACTCCAAGGTCAAGGTCACTAGGTCAAAGGTCATGGTCCCAAATGAAAGGTCTTGTCCAGATGTATCCATGTCTGAAGAATCAAGGCTGTATCTCTAATAGTGCCTGAGATATAGACCAGGTTAAAGTTTTTCAAGTGAAGACGAGACGGGACGAGACGCGACGCCGACACTAGGGCTGTGACATTAGCTCCCCGGACATAAAGTCCCGGCTCGCTAAAAAGCTTTGTAAGACTAGCATAATTTGCGTCCAGTACAAATGGTTTAACGAACTAAATAATTAAAATAATTGGGGTTTAATATCATATAGAAACCCATTCACTACCATTGATGTGTTATATGATTTCATTGGAATTTTAGATAATAATAGTCTGTAGGTACATGCATGCACACGGCGGATGGAAGTTGTATGTTTTATATGTAAATGTGTAAACACAACACCAGAGAAAATAGGCTGAACATCCAAACTGAACTAGTAGCAAAATAAGACCTAACTATGAAGATTAAAAACTTGAGTATACAAACAACTCACTGACTAAGCATTTAGATCGGGAGAGACTCTTGTTACCAACTTATTTCTCTAAACTTGCTACCTAAAGCTTGTGAAAGTATTCAGCAAATGGCATGCCAATACCTTAAAAGAATTAAGTCCATAAATGTAATACTTTGTAACAGTTATGATCTTTTTCTAAGGCATCAACATTGATAAGGTATTTCGAACCTTGTATTTAGCTATAAACAGATTTTTTTTTATATATCCTAATTCCCTTTAGTTGTAGATTATGTCTATTGTAATCTAATGAAATATATATTAGTAAATAATCTTGAAGTTGGTAACAGAGTCCTTTAGTTAAATTAAAAGATGACAGGGGGACAAAGAGACTAGCCCAGTAATTTCTGAAATACCATGGCTTAGAACTAGCCTATTGTAAGTGCACATAAATTTTATTTGCAACTACAATAATTTTGCAATAAGCCTCAAGGTATTCCACCATTTATTGATACCAGACAATTCATGCAACTTCAGGCTTCATCCATGGCAACGGAAATTGACGAAGGTATATGATAGCTAATTTCCATTGTCATAGATGACGCCCGAAGTTTCATGAAATGTTTGTTATCTAATGAAGGATGGAATACCTTAAAATATCCCAGAAATTGTGATAGACAGAAAAAGATCTAACCAATATATGGGTGTCATGTTGCCTAACATACTTGTACATGATATATACATGTAACTACCTGATCTGGATGGGAGCAGTCTCAGCATTAAGATTTTTTTTAAATCATTTTTTAAATAAGCTTTACTCCGTGAAAAGTTGAATAAGTTAAATGTCTGAAATTGGGTTTGAGTCTAAGTCAAGACCAAAACACTTTTTTTCGAGCCTAAAAAAATTAACAAGAGGGCCAAGATGGCCCTAGATCGCTCACCTGAATTCATAGTTGAGATACTGGCTAGACCATGAAATCAATCTTATAACATTAAAAGAATATAAAAGAATGACAATGGCAATTTTGCCAAATTCAAAGGCATAAAACTAAGGACTTTCTGTTCTGAAACAACTTGGAAAGGGCTTAAACCTTGGCTGGGAAAGGGCTTAATCTTTACCAAGACAGAAAAGAAATAGACTGTTCAATTTTGAAATAGCGCGGCAAGATGAGAAAATGCTGATTATCAGCCTTTTCTTCATTTGACGCAATAATTCCCCAAGCTTTTTTTAATAGGGACGGCATAGGAAAGGGTTAAGACATTAAGATTATCTGTAGCTCTATCCTTCATCAGATAAGAGCTCCATTATCAGATAAGGCAGCCCTTTATTTATTTTGGACGGTCTATTATTGACTTTAGACAGTCTAACTATTTACTTAAGCAGTGATTGCTGATAAGCTGATACCTGGTCAAAATAAATTTGTCTGAATTCCTCACTTGAAAATTCCCAAACCCACAACATAGGGCTTCTTTGCTTGTAAAATGATGGTTTGAACAAATTTCACAATGATTGAGCGAATATTGTAATAAATTCTTACAGCAAAAACAAGATTTGACCCACTGCCCAGTTTTTGACTTTGCATGACCCAAGTTTTCAATGACCTACAGAGTACAGACATCATCAAAATAAACGTCCTGAGCAATTTTCAAAATAATTGAGCCAAAATTGGAACTTCCGCAGCAAAAAGAAGGGATTCATTACCTTAGACCTTGTGACCTAGTTTTTGACCTCACACAACAAACTTTTTAAATGGACCTAAATATCCAAAAGAAAAACATTCTGAGCCATTTAACAAGATTTTAGCCAAAGTTGGCACTTCTTGACTAATAATTGGAATTCTTGATATTTGACCTTGTGCCCTAGTTTTTGACCTTGCATGACAAACTTTTTACATGACCTTTATATCATTACAAAAACATTCTTAGCAATTTTCATAATAATTTGGCCAAAAATGGGCACTTCTTAGCAAAAAGAAGGATTTTATCAAACAGACCTAGTGACCTCATTTTTGAACTCACATGACCCAATTTTAAGCAGAACCTAGATATCCACCAAAAATACATTCTGAGCAATTTTCACAAGATTTGAACCAAAGGTAGCACTTTTAGAGCAAAAAGAAGGATTTTAAATCATTTGACCTAGTGACCTACATTTTGACCTGGCATGACCTACTTTTTTTAAATGACCTAGATATCATTAAGACAAAGATTCTGGTCAACTTTCACAATGATTGAGCCAATACTGTGACTCTAGAGCAAAAATAAGATTTGACCTAGTGACCTACTTTTTGAGCCCATTCTGATCCCGATCCCAATTCTTTGAAGTATTTTGAAAAAGGATGACCCAAGGATCATATCTGTGAAATTTCATCCAATTCTGCCCAGCACTTTAGGAGGAGAAGATTTTTTTATGATTGTGGACGGACGGACGGACAGACAGACGGACGCCGGACAACAGACCGATCACAATACCTCACCTTGAGCACTTTGTGCTCAGGTGAGCTAAAAAGTTAAAAACCTATCAAATGCTTAAGTCTTCTTCAAGGTCCAAATAATCCACCTTTGTCCTTGCTAACACAAGACAAAACTTGGCAGGACAAGAGGATCATAGCTTAAGAGAAACACCTTAAGAGAAACACCAGGTAAAACAGCTGCAGTCTTAGAGCTTTTGCTCAGTTCTCTGAACTGTGACCTTGTTTAAAGACTGAAACATTTAAAGACATTGCGGACAGCCAAATTTGACCTATCCAAAGATGGTCAAAATGGTCTTCTAAGAGCTCTTTTCACAGAGTATAGCTACCATATCTTTACAAGGTATTGAAAGCATAAATAAAAGTGTGGAAAAAGGAACTACTTTATAACCCCACCCTCTCATACAGATGATCATTACTAGAATTACAAATATACATGTACATAAATTGTAACATCAACTCTGTGATAAAAAGAGGTACTAACATTTAAATTTGTTATCTCAATTGCAAACCCACTGTTGCAAGTAATCGTTTAAATTGTTTAACAAGTTAAGTGTCTACAACATTGGGTTTCATTGAGTAGGAGAAAACATTTTTTAATGCAATCACCCCTTCTTATTCTGTTTATAGTCTGTGTAACAATTCTTACCAAAATCAATCAAACGAAACACTTTTTTCAAAGTAGCAATTTTTTCTGTTGATTTTTTTTTTACTAATGAGCATTATTATAAAATTTACTTTTTCTAATTTTGTACCCATTTGTTGAGACAATCTTTAAAGCCATACATGGTTATTAATGCTACAATATTGCCATTCTGTTGAGGGATGGGGAAAGAGGAGCATGTTAGATCAAAAGAGTGTGTTAAATCATATCACTTCCCCCACAAACTTGCATGTGATTCATACACTCATAACTGAGGCATTGCCAGCTTAGGTTAAAACACATTAACCCTCTCCCAAACCATAACATTTTAGATGTGTAAGGAATGATTGTTGATCATATAAATATTGAATTCCTGCAATCCCAGGTGAATGGAATAGAATACATAGAAGGGGAGGGAGTAAAAGCTGTTCATTAACATATTCTTCTCTCCTCTTCAACGTTTCCACAGCCTTTCCTCTAAGGAAAGTTTAAAGTCAAATCCAGGTTTGAGAAAGGGTTAAATTAAATGTTCCCTGTTTAAGATATTGAAACAAGATACAATTTAAACCCTAAACCCTGTATTTTTCAAAAGCAAAGCATTTAGTCATAATACTCATAATAATTGTCCTCACATGGTAAATGAGCACCAAATACAAGATTCTGATGCAAAGTCATTTTTATTGATGGGCCAGCATCTGGAAAAAGGGCCCTTTCAGCATATGTAACCACCATGGGCTCAGAACAGATTGCACCTAAATGCAGTCTGATTGGGATCCATACTGTCCTCTTAACCCTTTCCCAAACAAGACCTGGTTTTGACGTCCCTAAGAGAAAATGCTTGGGAAAATATTGAGACAAAAGAAGAAACTGCTGATAACCCAGCAGTTTCTCCTTTTGTCTGAATGATTTCTGTGTCATATCATACACAATTCATGCCTTAAATAACATCCATTTTGTCGTCTGTGGCAGATTTCAAATTGAATCACCCTAAAATTTTGTTGTTTGGGAGAGGGTTAAAAAGAATCAAAGAGAGATCATGACAGATCATGATCCAAGTTGGCATGACCCATGCTGATTTAAAATGCCATAAGGACATTTTATCAAGATCCTGGCGCATTACATTCCAATTTGTTAATTTGGTATTGTACAATTGTTATGGCTCAACCAAAAGAAGTAATAGTTGAAAAAGATTAAAAGAACATTGAATGTGAGATTGTACATTACTCATATCAAGAAGAAGGGGGGTTGGTTTAGAGTAAATATATTAAGTATTTCACGACCTCATTAACAATAGTTTACCAAAGTCTTGCATTTCACAAAGATACACACAAACAAATAAAAAGAAACATGAACATTGTAGTCTAATAGCACAACTTTTTGGATGCTTGTTTAAATAATAAATTGCAAGGACTACATCTACTAGAATACAATGTGAAGCTAAATTTGCTTTTCTCCCTTGTTTCTTATGAATACTCTAATGTTTTTACATTTCCTAATGATGACATTAATTTAACAACAGCTTTATTGTTGAAAGTATATGAAGATGTGCTTATATCAAACTATATTTACTGAAATTACCGGCTTCAATGAGTATATAGCTATTCCTATGTATTTAGAAATGTTCTTAATTTTCCTGAAAATTATTATCCTACATAGATGCAGCCCTTCTAATACTTTACAAAATAAGCCAACAATCAGTCATCCATAAAAAAAATCGTGAAGGAAAAAGTTATATAATTAATTGAGTGATGATTGCAATAAAAGTTTGAAGAGAACGTATAGTGACTAGTATGTATTGATTTCATAATGAACTGCAACTATCTCAAAATACACAAATAGAGTACACTGACGATGGATGTTTGGAGATGATAAAACCTTGTTATGATGATGTTGATGATAATGATGATGATGACGATAATGGGAGGCATGATCATGACAATGACAAACATACATTCAGTACAAATCTCACCTATTAAAGGTACATTTGATGGCTTAAAGCATTTTACCATTGTAAGACTATTAATGAGTAAGGATAGGAAAGAAGAGTCCTTCTGGCATTGAAACCAACATGGATCTGTATTAGAGATATGGCCAAACGGCCCTAACAGTATTTGAGGCCAGTATAGATCTAAACCAGATGCACATATGAGCAGTCTGATCAAGATCTATGCTGTTCTCTTATAGATTCCTTATCATGTCTAGGGTCTGTATGAGAGTAGTGTGGACCCCAAAGGGTCTTCAGTTAGTGACAGGCTAATATAGATCAAGGTTGGTCACAAATTCTGTATGGTCTCTTTCATTCAAATCCCTGCTCAAATATATGGACTTACAATGGTTTTACACTAAGTCATCAAATTTGCCCTACACTCTGTGAAATAGAAACTTCAGACCTTTCAAAATATTCAAACTTAAAATTTCATTCTTATCTAAAAGTAATGATTACAAGATGTCAGAACTTGGCCTGAATAATTAATAAGATTTAATTGAAGCCATTTGAAGTCCTTTTCACAGAGTATAGAAAATCATGATTACTAGCTTTTCCCTTGAAATGAATACTCACCTGGTTTTCATTAACTTTATTGAATTATATGGCTTTGTTTAAACCTATCATTATAAAGTGTCTCTTGAATCAAAACTTTTAAGGAAAATTGTTATTCAGAAAATAAATAGGGTTGTTAATAATTAACAATTGAATGACAAACCAGCTTGTGCAGTCAAGGAATATTTCACGTAAAAACCTGATGATGAAATGATCATGGTGTTGATGATGACTTTTTTGTTTTGATGATATGTTTCAAGATATGTTGATAATAAAAGACTTCCTCGATCTGCAGGGTTTAACAATGTTCAAGCGATCTTACCTTCATTTTTCCATCAAAAAACCTGATAAAATTAAGCATTGGACATCTTTGAATTATTCCATATTGGACTTCGTACAATGATATACTACTCGTATACACTCATATTCATGTTATCACAACCCTACATATGTTGATTTATGAAATATTCAGCATTTTTTTGAAATTTCAAATCTTACAATATTTTCAAAGTCCTAACATCATTTGTTAACAAAAAATTTGATTGCAAAATACAAAGTAAAAGCTACTGTCGTTAATAAGATCTACATAGGAGGTGAATGAAAACTTTGAAGCCATCAAAACTTCAACAGTTTAGCCGTATAATACAATGTAACATCATCAAATGACTTACCTGGGTTTCATTTTGAAATAGAATAAGTACTGTTCATCCACATTGTCATATTTCATCTTTAATTTTGATTTAAACATAACTTGGAGCCTTGACATGGATCATATATATTCTCTGTTATCAGACTTTTTGTTCACTCTTTTCCTTATGCAGTACCAAACTTTGTGATATTTTTCCTACTTAGATTTGCACAATAAGGGAGATAGATGTTTCATGGACATCCTTTTAGTCAGTTAACCTGACACATCATATAATAAACTTTTAACAACAAATGGATGTGTGATGATATGATGATTTGCTCTTCAACAACTCTGGCCTCCATTTAAATTGATAATTTCTTTCATGTATCTTTTTTTCATGAGTGTGAAATGTAACATTTTAGTTTTATTTTCCTTCATTTTTTGTTATTTATTTAATGGATAAATACAATATCTATCAATGAATTGTCTAATATCAGAAAATGGGTGTTTAGAATGAATTGAAATTGATAGTTCACAAAATTTGCTACCGCTCTAACTGAATCAATTAGACAACATAGAACATTCCCTAGTGGAATTTGTATTGAATAGTCTGAACTCTGTTCAACAAATTACAGAAAGAATAAAAAGACATTTTTGCTCGAATTTAGTAACAAATCAATATTGTTTTTGATAAATTAACTACAATACTTTTTTCAATAAATTCACATGAATTCCTAGTACCAAAGAAATTTCGTACATGAAAAAAGTAAATGGAGACCAACAGATGAAGAACATGAGTAAAACCAAGAGCTGTGTCAGATTTTTCATTTCATATTTCATAAAAACAGCCTCTCTTTGTTTTACTCTCTTTACATGTGTTAGACGAATAAAGGAAGCTTCATATTCAACAAGAAGAAATAATGATATACTTGGAATAATGAAAGGAATTGCTGATGTGAAATAGGTTGGATAGCTTATGTGGAAATCGTCGAAAAAACATTTTTCACAATGTTCTTTTTTATTGTACAACAATAAGGGAATATATTGTTCAATCAATATGTGAAAAAAATAGGAAAAGAAAAAAATATGGGAAATCTTGAAACACGGTTATGCAATATTTCCATCTTTTCAAGATAGATTTAGACAGTACATTTCAAGGGTCATTGCAAATCTTTTGTACATGCATAAAATGACTGATTGCCAGCCTCAATTAAAATACTTAATTGATCAATGACTCATTATTTCATATATATATCTACTACGCTTACATAGATCTGTTAAGATTTTAAAGTAGGAGTCTGTCAGTTGAAAGTGGGAAATGCAGGGATTCTGAAAATCATAGCTGCCTTCTCATTGGCAATATTTGAATGCTTTTTATATTGCTTTTTGTTTGATTCCAACCACAGTTATGTAACTTAGTGAGATTCATGCAATGTCGAAATAATATGGGCGGCATCATAAACATTCCGAGGTGGAACATCCCACCTCCGTATGTTTATGATGTTGCCCAAATAAGTTCGTAGCAATTAAGGCTAGCAATCAGATGAAAATATGCACTTCAAAAAAAGTTTTGCACTTCCCCTCAAATTATGTTACATTAAACTGAGTTTTAGACAACATTTCTGCCTGTAAAAGGTATTTAACCTTCGAGACAGTGAAGTCATTTTACAGGTCAACCTTTTTGATTAACTCGTAACCCATCAAAAAAATTTCAAGAAGGCCTTAGTCCTAATATGGCAGTAAAAGTGGCCGCCTTGCCCTACCTGTTGATGGCTTTCTGACTGAAGGTGTGTGTCGTAGTCATTCTGCTTTGAGAACTTCATGTCACACGATCTACACAACAACTCATCTCCCGTCGGCTCAATGTGTGACAGCTTTCTCTTCTTCTCTATCAGTGGTGGTGGCTTTTAAAAGATTTTTACAAAGGTTAATTAGTATCACAAGTTGGCCAATGAAAACACTTCTGAGTTTTTAAGGTATTCCATCCATCATTATCAACAAAACACTTTGTGCAACTTTGGACATCATCCGTGGCAATGCAGGGTTCTCCCCAGAATAATTTGAAGCTGTTGTGGCAAATTATATTGATATTGTTGAATATACAATACAGTGGCAATTATATAGATATTGTTGAATATACAATACAGTGTATATGCAAAAAATTGTGAATAAAAAAATAATGGGAAAAGAAGAAATTGCTCATTTTGAGCAATTTCTTCTTTTCCCATTATGTTTTTATGCAAATTTATTGTACAAAATGCCTTTAATAATCAATTTTTGACATGAAATAACTCAAATTTCTCTATTTTGGTGACCATTTTGAAGAAATTCAGCTGTGGGGTACTTTTGAAGCTGTAGGGGCCTACACTGATTTCCATGAAGCTGTAGTGGGGCCGATACAGCTTACTGGGCTGGGGAGAACACTGCAATGGAAGTTGATGAGGAGGGGGTATCCCTAGTCAATATCGATTGCAATGGATGATGTCCAGAAGTTGGTGAGGATATTTCTTGTTAATTTCCGTTACCACAATGATACCTGAAGATGCACTAAGCGTTTTGTAGGCATTGATGGGTTGTAAACCTTCAGTTGAATAAATCAAGTGTTTTACGTCTTACTGAACAGCTAAGGTCATAATTATGGCGATAAGACTTTGGTTTCTTGTTTTCAGCTTCATACAAAAGAATAGAGTGGCTGACGATTGAATTTGCACAAACATGCAATTGTGCATCAATAAGAAGATGGTTTTATGAAAACAACTTTGTCCTTGTTCAAGAGTTGCTACAGGAAATATAGAAGCTTTTTCAGGGCAGCATGGATCTTGATCAGACTGCATATGCACAGACTGATCTGGATCCTTGTTGGTCTCAAATACCATAAAGGACTTTTTTCAGACCCAGCTCATATGTATTTTGTCACTTTTCAACATCAAATTGCTCCTTTTCAGCAAAAACCTTTTAACTCTTACGAGGTTTTTGTAGAAAAGCAAGGAATTATAGATCAATACTCATTGCTCCTATCTGCAGTCTACAATTACCTTATCAGCCGGTAGTGGTATAAGCTCATCCAACGGAAGTGGAATATCCGAATCTTTCGGTAGTGGGATGTTTTCGCTGGACAGAGGTGATGGTAGGGGTATGTCCGTCTCCGGAACCAGGTCCTTCGGCAGCGGGATATCTCCATCGTTCGGTAGAGGTATGCCCGCTGTGTCCATGGGTTTCAGTGTTCCATCACTACCAATAATCATTGGCTTGGTGTCGAGGCTTGCCTTCTCTTTATTTATAGCTGTGGAAGTATATGAAAATGATTTTTTTCATTAATTCATTCAGAGGTACAGAAAAGAGGGGGTAATGACTTTTCAAAATCCAGAGGTTCATTAGTAGTCTAGGGAACAGACTTAGTGCTCTTCTCCAGAAATACTCCCCAATACATTAAAGAAGTTACCTGGCAAACAAGTGAGCCATAACCCAGACTTGTACTAGATACTGTTACTTATTCATATAACCCTATGTTGTGGATACTCAATGGAATCGTCTCCTGGCAAAATTCCAATGTGTACACATAGCACAAGGTTTGGATTAGGGATAACAAGAGCTGTCACTGTAAGATGACAATGCCCCCGACACCGCTTTGATTTTAAATTATGGACAATCTATGTTCAAGGTCAAGGTCATCCAGGGGTCAAGGTCACCAAAGTATGTGCCTACAGAAAGGTAATGTACCAAGGAATGTTGTGGTAAAGTATGAAGCGAATATGTTAAGTAATAAGGAAGTTATGGCCAATGTTAAAGTTTTTGGACGGAATGACGGACGGACGGACAGACGGACGGACGGACAGACAGACGGACGGACGGACAAGTCAAATTTATGATGCCTCCCTATCGGGGGCATAATAAAATCAGAGTGCCTTTACACCTTTGCATCTGTTGCTCTACTCATGTTAGTAGGCGAAAATTAATTGTACCAACAATTGAACCCGATTTCCTTTTAAATCTGTCATAGCGTATTTCCTTTAGTGGATATCTGTTGCTAAATTTGTTCTCAATTTTATACTAATGAAAATGATCTCACACCAAATTATATCAAGTCCCTGCAATGGTCATTTTCTAAGCGCTAAAGTCATAAGACAACATTTTTAGCACTTGCTCGTTTTAAGTGACGCTTAGAAAGAGATTTTCTAGTTTAACAGATTTTGGTGCTAATTGGGAATACGCCTAAGGGAAGTCAAAACAATTCTTTTCTCTTTGTCACTAAAGTCTAAGCTAGGGATTTAGAATAATTGGTTTAACAGACATTTTTGACAACTACAACGTTTAGATGTTCTTCAGCATTCCCCTTATGGGAGTCTTTAAGTTCCTTTACACTTTTAACATCATTATTGTGTCTGTAACTTTACTTTAACTCTTCCCAAAACAAGACAACGTTTTGATGTACCTATTACTAAAAGCTTGGAAAAACATTCAGGCAAAAGAAGAAAATGCTGAAATTATTTTACCCTAAATGATTGTTAATTTTTTCTATCAAAGACACCAAATCAAAATTTCAAGTAAAATTATCTAAGCGAGATAATTTTGACTTCAAACAGGGAAAATTTTCTTCATGCAAATGACCATGTCATGTTGATCATTCCTGTGAATTTCCTCAAAGTCTGTGCAGCCGTTGGGAAGAGAAGTGCTGACAAGAAATGTGAACAGACAGACAGATAAGGAGATTTCTTATATACCCCACAAACTTTGTTTACGGGGTTGTACAATAATTACCTGCGACAGCTCTAGGTCTGGGTCCCCCCTCTAAACAGCCTCCCCTCGGTGGTCCATGGTCAGGTGTTAACAGTATGTTGTTACTCTGAAAATACACAAACAAAACCATGTGCATATCTAAAACTCAAAATTGTAAACATTCAAAACTTTCGTAGCATCGTGGTATTACCTCAGAATGGAATAGACTGTGATAAATTTTGCAAAGCAAATATGTCGGAAAAATGTGACTTTTGATTCCATTATGCATAGAAAAGCCATGTTATCACCTGGGCATGACAGCCTAATGTCATTTATAATAATTGGAAGTCTTATTTATTATAATTCGAACAATTTTTTCCTGGTAAAGGCTTAAATCAAAATTGTGACTAGCCCTTCAATGTAATTACTGAATATAAGAGGATGTATAACACTTTTTATCCATACATACAATATTACCTTTATCAAACAATAAGTTTATCCTTATTCTGTACCATATGGTCAATTTATTTCCAAAAGTGACAACATTGTAAAATGTGGATGCCAACTAATCCATACAATAGCCAATTGTAGAGAGGCCATGCATTTTTAATGTGATAACTGGATACACTATCAAAGATCCCATCTCTCCCCCAACATAAAAGGACAGTTAACAACCAGCAGACCAATCAAACTATCCTTTAACCCTTTTCCAAATGGCAAAACATAACAGTGGTCCAATAATAGGTAGACAGCTGCTGGGGACAAAAAAATGGGTGTTGACGAAGACAGGATTTTTTTTAAATGATATTATTTTTTAATAAAGCACAGAAACAGCAAAGTCTAATTTTTCCAATTTGAAAACTGCTGCAGATGACGAATGTCAATATTGGTGTTAGCTACAATATCACAGAGAAAATATTGAGCCAAAGGAGAAAATGCTGATCATCAGCATTTTCTACTTTTGCATCAATATTTTCCCATGGCAACAGTGCGATGACAATAACTGGTTGGCTGGACAGCCAGTGCAGTTAAAAAATGTTGCAGTCAACAATTTCAAATGATATAAATTTTACGTTTTCCTGTCTTTCTAGGAGGAAAAATAGTGAGACATGAATAAATTGCTCATCAATTTCTTCAATTAGCAATTTCTTCAATTATCACGGTGTTTCCCACAGGCATTATCTTGTAGGGCATCAAAATGCATCTTTGTATGGGAATGGGCTTGAACTTGCAGAATTATAATGTCACATTTATGCATTGTCACCATATCAAACACATAATTTTTCCCACCAGGTAATGGGTTAACTAATCAATACAATGACAATTGTAGAAAGGGCATACATTTTTAATGTGATAAGAGGATAAACTTTCAAAGATCTCATCTCTCCCCAACATAAAAGGACAGTTAAAACAGTAGACAATCGAAACTATCAATTAAACCTGACCAAAATCTATTCATTTGAAATTGGTTCCTGCACAGAAAGTACCATATATCCACCCAATGCTACAACAGACCTTTTTGACATCACCAATACGAATTGACTAACAAGCTTATCCAATAGTCCATTTAATGTTATGTTCAAAAGAACCGTAACAACAGATTAATGAAACTGTATTTACTGGCTCCAATCTTAATTTCTTTTTTCGCCAATCATCCTGCCAATATCAAAGTTTAAGATCAGTCCATAGGAAACATACTATTACAGTACTATGCCTTAGTTTTTGAACGGTATTTGAGCCTGTCCATGAGAAAAGGTACAAGTTGGCATGACGTCATTTTTGTGGGAAAACGTCACGTAAGTTTGTGTTGTCTGCAAAACACTTCCTAGTTTTAACCAACATGTTTGAAAAGCGAATTTTAACTGTAATTCGACAGTTGAAATGTGAACAATACCAGAAGAATGCGACTTTGAGGTTGATGACCTTTTTCTGGGAGATTTTCGCTTGAATTATTAGGAATAAATGAGAGTTTTCTGTTTTCAAGCGATCGATAAATTGATGGCGAAGAAAGACAAAGTTCTGTCACCATAAAATGAATAAATTGATTACCTGCGTAATTCAACAGTTTATAAAGAAAGAATCAGCCAAATATGGTTTGAATTTTTTGGCGATTTCTTTTTTTCCCCTTGAATTGTAAGAAATATCTTCAGAACGAGAGAGAACACAGCAAGAATTGTTTACACATGGTTGAAAAGTGGACAGCGAAGAAAGACAAGTGTTGTCACGTTGGACTGTTTACTTTGGTTACCGACATAAACTTTTGGATATGGTAGCGTTTAGACTTTGGAAAGCTTCAACAATTATATTTTAACCATCATTATCACAAAATCTGCCATTTGGTCATGTAGAAAGGGGTTCAAGACCCGATCTATTTTTAGCTTTCCTACTATGTAGGAAATATAAAATTATTTTGCAACAATTAGGCTGAGAGCCGTCGTGGCGTAGTGGTTTTATCTCTCGCTTTGCATGTCAAAGGACCAAGGATCGAATCCTGTTGCCGTCTTCTTTTTTTTTTAGGGATTTTTTTAAAATTGCAATTTCATTTCCTTTACAAACTATACAAAGATTAATAATCTATATTATAATAATAATTTAATCTGATTGATGATCAAACTTATACTTTGCTCAGCGTAAGTCAATAATGGAATCATAGGTTAATGTTTTACTGTGTACATAACTTATTCGTCCTTCAAACCTATTATACATGTGTAATGTCTTCATATATTAATCCATCCAAACATTCTCACAACCATCAATATTGATCAGACGAAAATAACATTATACATTCTACACTAATTTCTCTGGAGCTGAATGAAAAATAGAGCCTACATGTTATGTCATTAGGCCTAATAAACACGTTTCTACGAAATATTATTTACCGAAGAAAACATATGTTAGGACAGAAAAACTCCCACGTGTTGTTGATATGTCTGCCTATAGTAACAGGTCAGCGGCGGATCCAGATCGGGTTCGGGGGTTCAAACGAACCCCTTCTATAGCATGATCGTTTAAAATATTCATGGAGAAATTCAGGCAAAAAATGTGTAATACTAAGAACACGAACCCCCTGTTTGTATGTACAGCGAATTCGACCTCGTTACCTTCTCTTTCAAAATGTATAGTCTATATCAATTATTAGCGTGAACGGGTCTCATGGTAGCAGGCGTCAAAACCATGATTTGACACTTGCGACTCTTAAGCTCGGACTCGCTGTGATTCACATATTCATTTTTCACAGTTCAGAATACTAGTTATTCAGATGTATGATTCTGTATGGTGAGAGAATCATATCATTTTGGACAAACTAAACTTTTCTCCATCAATTCAACTTGTTGATTTCAATATGATTATCATTTCAAATTTTCATTTACAATGCCAACAACCTGGAACCATTTATGCTTTCAATTGTTTTGTACATGTACAAGATAGACATATTGCCTTTTGTTATTTAATAAACTTGAAACTTATGTTCGAACTTCGAACCCCTATCAAAGAAATAAGAAATCGTGGATCCGCCACTGAATGTATTCTGGCAGAGGAAGGTTTGAAAGGGTTTCTAAGTCCTGTCTTTAAGACATTGAGGGGAATATCATCACATAAGCATTTCAGGTAGGAAATTAACCAAATATTACATAGTGACACTTATTGATTGTTGTAATTATCATGACATTGTGGAAAATGAAGAAATTTCTTGTTACAAACAATCTTCTCTCCCCAAAAGATTTGTACACAAAACGACAAAACATGTTTTTGTTCATTAACTTGAAGTTATCAGTAGCATTTTTAAGTTTTGACTGGTCCAAAATCTTGCCATCTGGTGGTGGATTATTTACGTATAACTCACACATCCCTGCGTTAAACAGATTTATCAATTTACAAGAACAACCAATTAAGTCAATGTTTTCCGTCCTAATAAGATTCATGCGATGTTGTAATTATTATGACAATGCTTGCTATTATTATGGCAATGCCGTAAACATTTGGTAATTGAATGTTCCAAGAAAAAAAGGAAAGAAAATAAACTTACCACTTTTTTCGCGAATTTTATACATTCTGATTCGACAATATTTTTTCTAATGGTGCGCACAGAAATAAAGATTCAAAATCTTTAAATCTAATACAAAACGTACACAAACGTCATTAAACGATAGTGTAAGATGCAACCAAAATGAACAGATGGTAAACAATGTATTGGCATATGTATGTCACACTTTCGAAAAGTGTAACACGAACGCCACGTTTGGCGTTGCAAAGTAATCGAAGAAATATCATTCTATATTGAGTGGTCACTGAGGGTATGTTTTTGATATCCAGGGGCCCATATTATATCAACGTTCGCACGATTATTTTTTGTGTAAAAACTTGTAACAACAAACCTGATTGGCTCAATCTTATTTCTCGTGCAATCAGATGTCTTCTAACACAGTTTACACTAAAACGTGGTCGTAAGATCGTTGATAATACGAGCCCCAATTTAATTTGAGAACAGATTTCGAGAATACAGAAAAGGTGGTGATCTACAAATGCTGCAAAACATTATTCCAAATTCACAAGTGAAGTAAACGAAAAGCTAGAATGGACAGCTAATCTGTTCAAAAGATATGTAACAAATGACAAACTAAAAAAAAAACAAAAAACAAAACAAGAGATTACAAAACCTGTAAGACAAATGAACAAAGGCGCCGAACAACACATATTTGACCTTTTCGCACGAAAAAATCAGATGCCATGCGAATCTCATTAGTCGTGGACTTCTTTAAAGAAGTCCCTTTTTATTACAAAAGACACTCTTTTATTTCACTAGTAGTTTTGGGTAATGCTATGTCTACTGCAGCGACGTTGCAAATTAATGTCAGTACTGCTGTACAGAAATGTCAGCATTGAGAATAATATCTCCAGAGCCGAATGTTTACGACGTCGTCCGAATAGGTTCAGATACGTGACAACTGATTAATGACGTCGCACGAAATTTCAGACGTTGCCTGAATCTCATTAGGAATGTACTACCTAAATGAGGTCTTTTGTTACAAACAAAACTTTTATTTTATCTATCATTTTAGAAACGGTATAAAAGTAATGTGATTATGCTTTGTCAACTTCAAACAAAAATTTTGTCACCCTTTTTACTGATTTCGTCATGTGCAGAATCCTGGAGTGGTTTACGTCAAGCGTGATGACAATGAGATTGCTATTTCTATTTTCAAAGACCTGTCCCATCAGTTCTACGATCCTGCCAGACAAGAGGTTATTCCACCAGTAGTAATGACCACACATAGAGCAGCCTATCTGTATAGGAACATCAGGCTCTTTGTCCGTTCATGTTACAGAGATGTCATTTGCCAAGCCCCGATTTTAAAAGAATGAAGCTTCTTAGTTATTGATATCAAAAATAGAATTGTTTATCAACTTATTAAATATTAAAAAAAATACATTACAATTAGTTATACTCTCTTTATAAAACCAATAATACAAATACATTCTGAAACCATCTTTAAGCTGACGTCGTTTAAGCTGACGTCGTTTATTTGGAAGAAAACGTCGCCATTACGTTGCTATGGTGGTCAGCTTTGATGACGTCATAAGCGTGTTTCCTGAAAGTGTTTTGACCTATGAAACATGTCAATCAGTAGATAAGACATTGCCCTTTCATTTTATGGTAAAAAGTCAAAATCGAAAATTTTGACCAACTTGTACCTTTTCTCATGGACAGGCTCATTTATGGTTGATAAAGGGTGTAAGAACACAATATCATAGCTTTTCAACAAACACCTCATAACTGCAGCTTATGTTAAGCTGCAGTTACAAGGTTTTTGTTGAAAAGCCGCAATATGTTCAGTAATCCATACATCTTCGCCTCTCCACATAAATTATTCACAAGTGCACCTGCATAGTCTTTGGTAACCCATATACTTAACCCATTACCTGGTGGTTTTTATGACAGAATGACAAAATTAGAATTTTTGGGAGAGATGTGTGGGACCATTTCCTTTACCACAATTTTTCCACATAATGAATAAACTATAATTGTTTATTCTTCACTGGCGTCTTGAGCAACAAAGAATTGAACAAACAGCAGCACTTATATTTATCACCAAACCCTGTTTGGTATTCCTTTGATCGCAAGTTTTGATTGCCCTTTTTTTTTTTAGTTTTCTGTAACAACAAATTTCACTCCCTTCTGGCTTTGGCTTGTGGTAACAATTATTCATATCTAATATCAATATGATAAAATGCTTTTAAAGCTTTGCTATACAGAATAGAAACAAGCACTATTGAATCAATCCAGACTATGCTTCTATTCATGCTGATCTTGTTCTGCTAAAGACTGAGATTGTAAAAGAATGCATCCACCATAGACATAACTCTGCCCAACCACAATTTGGCATCCATAGTTATGACACAAAATAAATGACCTGTAATGTGGGTGACAGGCTCCAGGGGTTTTCCTACCCTTTCTGTGCCTCCTGAAAACGGATGCATTCCCAAAGGAAACGGCTGTGTTCCCAAAGCAAACTTTCTTCCATCTTTCCGAATTCATTCAAAATGTTAAACTTACGATTGAAAAACTAGAACTGTCGCAAAGCGGACAAATACCCCCCACTAGCGCGTTGTCACTGAAAAAGTGCTAAAGTTCAAAGTGGCATAACTCTGAAACTACTGCCTGGATCAAGATGAAAATTGCAGGTGCACAACTTCATATGATAGGAAACATCCTGCTAAAATTTGAGCAAAATCGGTCAAAAACTGTGGGAGGAGAAGAGGACACAAAATTATGTCCACGGATGGACGGACGGACGGACGGACGGACAGACGGACGGACAGACGGACGGACGGACAACCTGAATCCAGTATACCCCCCATAACTTTGTTGTGGGGGGTATAATGAATGTTTCTCTTACATTTTTAACCCAAAACGAGCTAGTTTGCACTGTTAAAATTTCCCAATTAGGCCAGACTCCGTTTCCCAAAATGGCTAGGAAAACCCCTGGGCTCTTAAGGCATTTGAGACCAACATGAATCAAAATAAGTCCTCACTTTTTGTGCATTCTGATCTGGACCCATGTTGTTCTCAAAACTTCTCACAACTCTGGGGAACTGTAAGAGGTCAGCATGGATCCTGATTAGAATACACTAAGGTGCCGGCTGATCTGGAATCATATTGGTCTCAATTCTTCAACTCTACGAGCATTCTGGCTCAAATGTTTTAATTTCTAATTTAAACAAACATAATTGATCATTGAATTCCAGGATATTCACCAAAACAGCTGGTTGAACAATATAAATCCTGTTTCACTCGCCTTTATTTCATGTTAAACACAGTTGATTCAACAATTATGCAGATTAATTTGTAAGAGCTATAATTTCTCCTGGCATTTAATCCAATATCACTTGGCAACATTTTACCGCTTTACAGAATTTGGAAACACCAAAATTCACATCTGGAATTAAACGCAAAATCATTCCAGATCTATGAATGTATTTATTTTATATGTATTTGAAACAATTTTGCACTTATCTATCAAAATGATGTAAACAAATGCTTTTTTTACAGCAGTTAAAAAATTTAAAAGATCAGCTTCTCCAGAGCTATTTTTACAATTTCAAGACTGTGAGTCCTGGGGACTTGCTGGATTCCATATCAATGAGTCCAGCTACTAGTTTAGTGAGTCCAATACACGATTTTTAATAGGAAATCTGTAAAAATTGTTGAATCCTGGCCTCCTGGGACTCGCTTGAATTAAAACTTAAATTTGCATCCCAGAGACCAAATTTTGAGTAAAAGTAGCAGGATGCGCAGGTAAAAAAATCACTGCTTCTCAACATAATTTGGAAGCTCAAAGTGACCTTCCCTTGTTATATAAGAATTATCACCCTTTGATACTTAACATGTTCTCAACTTGTTTCAAGAAAGATGTATTAGAAAGAGAAATATAAAAATTGCACAAGAGAACTAACAGACCATTCAATCGTTTCAACAATTTGTATACAAACTTGATAAAAGTTGAGAGCCATGCTCATTAGAGATCTGCAACAGCTTAACCCTTTCCCAAACGACAAAATTTTAGGGTGGTCCACTTCAAAAACTGCCTCAAATTACAAAACTGATGTTATTAAAGGTAAGATTTGTGTGAAATATGGTAAAGAAAATATTGAGACAAAAGGAGAAACTGCTGGTTATCAGCAGTTTCTTCTTTATTTTCAATGTTTTCCCAAGCCTATTCCATCAGGGATGTCAAAAGCAGGTCTTGTTTGGGAAAGGGTTAATTACCAAGCATTTATCTTTAATGCCTAGAACAACATTTACTAAATTCTTTCCCAATTCCCACACAATGACACTTTTTGACATTCCTCAAGAAAAAGGTTGGAGAAAATATTGTAGAAAATGAGGAAATTGCTTGTGACAAGCAATTTCTTCATTTACAACAATGTTTTCTACACGAAAAGTGGTAAAATTTTGAAATCTTATCCAGTTAAAATTTGTCAGTAACTCCTTTAATTAAATTTGGAACAAACTATTCAACAAACTCTTTTTATTTGAAGACTAGAGGGTTAGACGAAAAAGAAAACATCCATTACTCAACAATAAATGTGACTGGCTATGTTCTCAATTATTGTAAAAGCTGAAATATTCATCTCATACTAGACAATCAAATTTATTAATTAATCTCTAGTCCCAGGGGACGTTTCAGTCTGATAATGTTCAAATGATAACAATTCCGAGCACAATGCCATCGGCATTAACACTTTTAACCCATTACAACACATCGGCAAACTTTTGGCGCCCAAGGACATTATGTCTTTAGAGAATTTCGGAAATGAAAAAATGCTACTTTTCCATCTTTTTCCACCAATCTCTAATCCAAGAGGATATTTCAGTTCTATGACATCTAAATGACAATTTAAGGTACAGTGCCATTAAACATTTGCAGCTTTATTATACCTATTTAAGATAGCAAAAGGTATAAACCCATTATCTGATTGCCAAATTTTGAACTGTCTCAATTTGAAAGGTGTTGTAGACAATGATTTAAGTTGCTAAAATTTCAAAAATCTTTGCATTTTGGGTTAGAATACATTGTGGATAATGAAGGAATTGCTGGTCACAAGTAATTTCTTCATCTTTCACAATGTTTTCCCAAGCATTTTTCTTAAAGGGCGTCAAAAAGCATTGATGTATGGAAAAGAATTAACCCTCTCCCAAACAAGACCTGGTTTTGACGTCCCTATTAGAAAAGGCTTGGGAAAACATTGAAACAAAAGAAGAAACTGCTGATAACCAGCAGTTTCTCCTTTTGTCTCAATATTTTCTGTGCTATATTTTACACAAATTCTATCTTAAATAACTCCCATTTTGTCATTTGCAGTGTTGAATCTAGAGTGCGCCATTGCGCCATGGGCCGGCAAAATCCGCAAATGACGCAATGGAAACACAAGCTCGGGCCCGACGGGCGCACTCGCTTCTCGATCGTAAAAAAGTCCATTCCGGTTTTATAAAGCCTGTATGGTCGTCCTAACTTCAAATCTAAAATTCACTTTCGCCTTGAAAATAATTCATATGAGATTTCTAATTTAACTTTTCCGATTATTTAGAGGTTCCCTGTTTGGTTTGTTTACATTTTTCCAATATCCGCTAACGCGCATGGGTAAGGAAGAGATCGATGAGAAATTTGCATAAATGGGCAGAACTTAGTATCACCTGACGGCTTGAGTAGGTTACCGGGCGATTTAATCAGAGAGGAAAACTCCGAAACCTACGATTGTACTGAAAACGATCGAATACGCTTCAAATTCAGTTATTTTCTGAAAGTTAAACCAATTTCCTACAAAAACGGAATACATTCCTTCGTGTGAAATGCCTTCATTTGTCATTTTTCTGACCCTATTTGACTTGCTTCAAAATAGACGCTTCCGCGCACCTGCCCGAGTAATTGATCAATTAACTTCATTGAGAGCACCTCTCTAGGAGTAAGGTAATTTACTCATGATCTTTGAAACGCTTTTTTGAGTTTATGTTTACTTAGAATCAAGCGTTTACTGGACTCGATTGTTGTTAATTTTGGTTCTACTTTCGTTTTTAAGAAAACTATCGTAAACAGTTGATATTCGAAAGAACTATCGTGATATTTATCGACTTTTAAAACTTCTATCGACCTATCGCTATCGTAAGGTAAAATATTGCGAAACTGCCATTAAGTTGACATATCGTTACACATTTTTAAATTTGAATATTACAAAGTCAAAACAATGTTTTTTGGCTTACTAATGCAAGAAAACAATGTACATTCATGTGTACAAACCAATTAAAGGTAAGTATCATAATTTTACTTCTTTTTCTATGTTTGTCCCCCATTTTCCCCAAATGTCCCCCTGTTTTGATGGCTGTGGGCCCAACGGGCCCCCTCTCAGGCAAAGCTAGATTCAACACTGCATTTGTGGCAGTTTTTGAAGTGGATCACCTTAAAATTTTGTGGTTTGGGAAAGAATTAACAGGCAAAACCATTTAGAAAGGAATTATGTAATGGCATACTTACACATACATGCACGCCAGCTGTTCCCATATTCACATGTAAAAACATTAAACTTCCTCACTAAACTATCTCCTCCAGTATTCCTTATCTTATTTCCTCATCCGCCACAAACAATTTCATCACTTTACATTAAAATCCATATCAAATCATCCTCGACAAACAATTTCATCACTTTACATTAAAATTTATACCAATTTTTTTAATCTTTATCCATCTACAGCATTAAATATCTATCACATATTTCAGCATTTCCTATTATCTGTTTCCTCCTCCTCGATACACAATTTCACCACTTCAAAACAAAGTTAATGTTAATTTTTCTAATCATTTGATCCTTCTATCTATAAGCATTTAACCTTTTCCCAAACGACCAAATTTTAGGGTGATCCACTTCAAAAACTGCCACAAATGACAAAATGTATGTTATTAAAGATAAGATTTGTGTAAAATATGGCACAGAAAATATTGAGACAAAAGGAGAAACTGCTGGTTATCAGCAGTTTCTTCTTTTGTTTCAATGTTTTCCCAAGCCTATTCCACCAGGGACGTCAAAACCAGGTCTTGTTTGGGAAGGGGTTAAATAACTATTGAACATCTAAATACATGTAAAAGTTTATCAAAATGTGGTATTCTTTATCATTATCTATTTCCTGATCCTGAATGAACAATTTCCCAACTTGAATTGAAGATAGAATCTTTATCCATGTACAATATCATAATGTCACAAATCTTCAAATAAAATATAATTTATTTCTGCATTTTATTAAAAAGTGATATTCTTCATCAACTCATTTCAAAACGACATTGCCAAACTGATAGTCTAATCCAATATTATATGAAAGCTCTAATGTGCCACCGAGCTCTATTCGTTCCTCATCCAAAACAGACAGGAGAAATTCATCGGAATTCATATTAAACATGCTTTTCTTTGTCCATTCAAGAGGTCGTGTCAAAGGAAGACATTGCCAAAACTGTTCCTAGTATCAAATATTCAATATTGGACTGTAAACTTCCGGATAAATTGTTCTATCCAGTATTTCACAATTATTTCCTCATCCTTAACAAGTCATACAATCCCAAACAAGAGTCCTGCTTTTGATGTCCCAAATTGTATGCATGATGGAGGAGGTGAGGATGGGTAATATCAAGATAAAAGGAGCAAATGCTGGTTCTCAGCATGTTCTACCTTAGTCAAAGTGTTTCTTAAGCCTTTTCTATTCGGGAACTTTAATTTGGTCTTGTTTGGGAAAGGGTTATGAATGATCCCACAATATTGTTCAATAACAGGCTGTAACATTTATGAACTTGCACATTCCTCTAAACTCCCTTTGGTACCATTATCAAGAATGTTCAAAATATCATTGCCCAAACAAAGGCTTCATGCTCCAATTGTTGAAAATGAGCGATGTCATTGCCTTGAGCAACATTTTCTGTGCTATATCATGCACTAAGTCTATCTTAACCCTTTCGTTTGCAAGCGCGCTTTCAAGCGCGGTTCAGGAACGCCTATACTGTTTAGGGGGGTATGGGCTTTTAAAAGCAATTTTTACACTATTAAAGTTATTATGACACCGGAAATATTGCGCGAAAGTGTTAAGTTCTTGTGAAATGTGAAGAAAAACACAGTTTTTGGGTTTGTATGAGCTAATACGATGGTCAGGAGGGTTCAATATTCTGCAGAAGAGGTCCGGCGAATCATCATGTCAGTGCCGGACGATGATGATCTTGATCTTGATCTTGATTTCTTTACGGCGATACATCTAGAAGACATTCTTACCGAATCCAGTCCCAAATCGTAGGGGTGGGGGTGGTCGGGGGTCGTGGCAGGGGGCCTGACAGGGGTCATGGGGCTAGAGGTCGAGATTTTGATGAGATGCAAATTTTCTATCAGTTACTTATCATATTGTTGAAGGAAATTAAATAACCTTTCCAATGATATATAGGTTTATGGGTATTCTGCTAGTAAAATCTATTTATTAAGCATGTGTATACACGAAGTGCTTGGAAATAGGGAAAAAGTCATTTCTGGGAAATAATTCTGCAAACGAAAGGGTTAATGAATATCTATATTCTCATCAGCAGCAATTTTACAATTTTCCAATCCTGTCCGATTTTTTTCCGTTTAGGAAATACTTAATCAATCCTCCAGAAACAAAGCACCAATGAGGTGTCTGTGCCAAACTCCCAACTTCTTATAAATTCTTCCCTGATTATAAGAGAAACACAATAGTCTTCCCAAATAGTGGCTAACCAAAACAAATCTACAGATTCAATCTGATTTACTTTCATCTTTTCCAAAAAATGTCCCTCTAATGTCAATAACACAGAGACTTTGGAAAATATTTAGAGAAAAGAAGTAAACATTGAATACTAGCATTATTTTTTTTATATTTCACACATATTTTCTGTGCTATGCATAAACTGCAATAACACAATTTTACGCATTTGTCATCTGCAAAAACTTTCAAATTGAACCTGTCAAAGCTATACTAATAGTTCATTGGGAAAGGGTTAAAGAACCAGACATCAATTACAGCTTGCCTGAGTATAATAGGACAGTTTAGTACAAGACTATTGCAAAAACATAATAAATCTATGTATAGATACAACAGTTAAGCACTAACCTATCAATATATTAATCAAGAGATTTTTCCTGCCGATTTAGTGAACAAAGATAAAAGGTTTCTCTAAATTTCTCTCTAATCATAAGCAGCAATCAGTTAGCCCTTTCCAACATGATTTTTTGGTCTGGTCCAAAATGATAGTTGAATGGACTTTTATGTCCCACTCAAGTGTTTAGGTCATAATATCATGGTGACAGGACTTCAACTGAGAGACTAGAGAGGCGGGGATCGAACCTGCAACCCATATGTTACAAGTCCTGGGCGTGTTACCACTGCACAAAATCTGCCCCTAAACAAACTTCTTATGTGGAATTGCAGATGACAAAATCTTGTTAATTGGTGTATGGAATTTGTACATCAGAGCATGGAAAGCATTGAGGGAAAAGGAGAAAATGCTGGTCATCAGACCAGCATTTTCTTCTTTTCCCTCCATGTTTTCCACAAGTATTCTTTGATGGAAAATAAAATTCGAAACACAGCTTCCTTGGGAAAGGGTTAACTACAGGGCTACTTAATATAAACAGATAAAAAACTTTCTCCACCTGAGGGTTGCTGCTGTTTTATTCAAATCCATTCTAAACCCTGTAATCTCGTGGATCTCTATCTTTCAATGATCTTTAAATTAAAGAAGATTCATTCAGTACTTGAATGGAACACTGCTTCTTTTGTGTATGATAGAGATTGGAACCGGTTGTTGCGTCATGATGTTATAGCGCACCAAAATTAGCCTGGACAACTTTAACTTTGCAGGGTTTTCCCTCTCACACAAATCTGTACATTTTTGGTGAAGTTTTAACTCAAATGACCCTAAACTAGAAGACCTGAAGGTCTTGAGTCGCTCCACAGGCCTGAATTTCTTTAAATATTCAATCCAAGTTTTGATTAGATTGTTCAATAGCTGTGTTTCTAAGAGCAAAAAGAAAGTAAAACTAGATTGTACAAAACATGTGGTTCTTTGAGCAAAGAGAGTAAAACCCTGTTTGCCATTTGAGAAAGGGTAAAAGGAAACAAGAGAAAATTCCAGATCAGGATGATACTGGCAATGATCATTTTTCCTTCGACCAAACAGATCTAAACTATCATTGATTACTCCAAAATAGTTCATATTTCTAAAAATAGATTTCATTGTTCTAAAAATAGATTTGGGGAAATACCCTATTTATAAAATAACCAGAAAGCCCTGATTTTCTTGTAATTTCAAATCCAAGTTTTTACAAGATTTTTCAATACTTTTGGGTCTTAGAGCAATAACAAAGTAACTAGAAAGCTGAAAATACCTTCATATAAGATTTAATGGTTACCAAGATTTGTTTTGATTAGAGTGAATTTGACTGATCTAGTTTGATAATGAAGTCATAATTGGCAATTTTGTCAAATTCAAAGGCATATAACTGGGAATGTTATATTACTCTAAAGCTAAGAATCACACTAAAATAAGATCTTTGCCTCACTTACATTTTGTTTTAGGTTTTGACCTGATGAAAATAAAGTTGAAAACTACAATTTGTCAAATTCAAGGGCAGATAAATCATGATTTACGATTCTAATGAAGCTGACAATTACATCCATGCAAGATTTTATGGACAATTAAGATTATAACAAAGTTTCCTGTTGATTGTTGGATATTTATAGTCGTTTGAGTAAAAATAAGGTCAAAAATGGTAATTTTGTCAATTTCAAGGGCACATAACTCATGATGCAATTTTCAAATCAAGCTGAAAGTTGCACCCAGGCAAGATCTTATAGTAACCATCATTCTGTCCAAGTTTTGTCTTGATTGGTCAATATTTGTAGTTGCTAGAGTGAAAACAAAGTAAAAATAAAGCCGAAAATGGCAATTTTGTCAATTTCAAGGGCACATAACTCATGATGCAATTTTCATATCAAGCTGAAAGTTGCACCCGGGCAAGATCTTACAGTCACCATTAATCTGTCCAAGTTTTGTCTTGATTAGTCAATATTTGTAGTTGCTAGAGTGAAAACAAAGTCAAAATAAAGTTGAAAATGGCAATTTTGTCAATTTCAAGGGCACATAACTCATGATGTAATTGTCAGATCAAGCTGAAAGTTGCACCTAGGCAAGATCTTATAGTCACCATCATTCTGTCCAAGTTTTGTCTTGATTGGTCAATATTTGTAGTTGCTAGAGTGAAAAAAAGCCAGAACAGCCATTTTTTAAATTCAAGGGCAGATAACTCCAGATTTTCTGATTCAATCAGAATCAATTGAAGGAATCTGAGAGAGGACCACCCAAAGATCATTCCTGTGAAGTTTGATTGAAATCCATTGAGTAGTTTCTGAGGAGAAGATTTTTAAAGAAAAAGTTGACGACCGGACGCACGGACGGACGCACGGACTGACGCACGCACGACGGACACAGCGCCATGACAATAGCCCGCTGGCCTGAAGGCCAGTGGAGCTAAAAACTAATCAGGTGGGAGAAACAATGTTACAATAGGTATGACCCCCTAATTTGAAGACCAAGGGGACATAATGAACCCCTCCAGAAAAAGTCAAGGGAAAACTCTGCCTTTGTCAACAAAGTCTGTTAGTTAAGCGCTTAAGAAACCATTGCCGAAGTTGGGTCAATACAAATGCAGATGTCCGTGGTTAATTCTGTTGCATTATACATTGGCTTTTTCAATAATTTGTATGTTTTAAAAATGCCCTTATATTAAATATAGACAACAAGTATCTGGTGTTGTATGCAACACATAAAATCCCCTACCGGCTTCACATTGACTCAATATGGTAATCAATAATAGATTAAGTTGCAGGATCCATTTTTTGCCATATTTTCACTATTTCCGTTACCATAGCAACCGCACTTTTCGTCAAAGAACAAAGATAAAATGATGTGCATAATCTACACATTGCCATCTAGTCATATACCAAGTCTCATCAAATTAGCTTGCTTACTTATTAACTTATTGCAGGATCCAATATTTTTTGCCATATTTTCACTATTTCCGTAACCATAGCAACAACAATTTTAGTCTAAAAACAAAAATAAAATGATGTGCATAATCTACACATTACCATATAGTCATATACCAAGTCTCATCAAACTAGCTTGCTTAGTTATTATCTTATCGCAGGATCCCATTTTTGGCCATATTTTCACTATTTCTGTAACCATAGCAACCTCAATTTAAGTCGAAAAACAAAAATAAAATGATGTGCATAATCTACACATTGCCATCTAGTCATATACCAACTTTCATCAAAAACGCTTGCTTAGTTTTTAAGTTATCGCGGGATCCAGATTTGAGCGGACAGACGGACGGACAGACTGACGGACAGACGGACGGACAGACGGACGGACGGACGGACAGACTGACGGACGGACGGACAGACGGAGGGCAAACCTATAGTCCCCTCCGGTGTGAACACCGGTAGGGGACTAATTAAGGCGGTTTCATTTGACCACAGCATTGTACAGTGACCTTGCAATGCTAATTCTGACCTCCTTATTTGTATGTAGATCACTTCTTGCCACAAGATGATAATTATTGAAATTTATTTTTTAATGAAATATGAACAATTAAATTTCTATTGTCATAATTACAAAATTTTTGACAGTCAAGTTCTAGAAATATCATGAACCCATTCCTTCTTGATAGAAATGCAGTTTTCAGTGAAATTAACAACAAGACTATGGTGACGAAAATATGCTACAACTAGAAAACTGAAACATAATGTTGCTTAATGCATGTGAGCATGCTACAATGTTACACAGCAGAAATAACAAAGATTTTTTATCATTATACTTTGAAACTCTAATTATCAACAGAATGACAAAGATAATCCCAATGGTATTAGTTTCAATTTTGCCAAATAATTTCACTCACATTTTCCAGGAGACATATTTAAAACATAATTTGCTTTTGATGTTATTCCTTTGCCATTGTTCTGATAGTATAACAACACCAAAGGCAACATTATTCTTATTATTGTATTTTTTTGTATTTGTATTCTCACTTTTCAACAAAAACCTTGTACAGTTGGCGCCACATCGTATGGCACATGTTTATGTTTTGTTTAGCATTCAGTTACATTTGAACAGAATATAAACATTGTGCCATACGATGTGGCACCAACTGTAACTGCAACTTGTTATAGGGTTTTTGTTGAAAAGCTGCTATTTTGTTTCAAATGGTCGCCTATCATAGTATCTAGCTTTTCTAATATTGGAATAGAAGCAACATACAATCTGAATGAGCTGTCACTCATTAACGAGACATGATAACAGATATGTCTAATGACAGGAGACAAATGTCATTGATTGACCAAAATCAGAGAGGATTCATTCTGCGTAGGACTCATACCGGCCGTTTTATGTTATGAAAAAGAAACAAAACATGAAAAGTCAAAACTTTTTATTTCTTCTCTAAGAATTAGCAGCTGATGTATTGGGCCATAACCCAGACAAAAATTACATTTATGAATGTCCAGGAGTAGACTTGGGGTAATATATATGTAATTACTATCAGAGATGCCTGAAATTCTCCTTACAGTATTGACAGCTGGAAGAAACCTAACAGGATAGCAATTGTCCAGACAAAAAGTTCTTTCTTCTAGAGAAACTTAAACCTTACTTATTCCGTAATAATCCGGTGGCTTTGGCAGGCAGAATAGAACAAGACCAGCCTGCACAAACGTGCAGTCTGGCCTTATTCTATACTGTCTGCTTCTTAGAATTTGGCATGACAAGGATTAAGAACTGTCAGGACAAAACCAACATCTTGCAGAAGAAGCTAAGACATATGATGACAATATCACAGGCTAGCGCACAAAATATAACAGTTTTCAAAATATAACCAGAGGAAATAAGGTCACTTATGAGTGCCCAGGAGTAGACTTGGGGTAATATATATGTAATTACTATCAGAGATGCCTGAAATTCTCCTTACAGTATTGACAGCTGTAGGAAACCTAACAGGATAGCAATTGTCCAGACAAAAAGTTATTCCTTCCACAGAAACTTCAGATTGGACTGAATAGAGTTTTACTTCCCACTCAGCAGCTAAGGTCATAAGGAGAAGGGAGCTCCGGTTAAAGTCTCATCCTGAAAGATTGGAGTGGCGTGAGATTGAACCTGAGACCCTGTGTTACAAGTCCAGTGCGTTACCACTGTACCAAATCCACGACTAGAGAAACCTAAACACTATCAGGACAAAACCAAAGCAAAAGTAAATTTTTGTGCAAGAAATTAGAGAATATTTAGACAGAAACAACTTTAAGGCAGGTTTTATTGGTTTGGAAATGGTTTACAAAATCACTATATCGTTGGTGGGGAGTCAAAACCTCGTAACTACAGCTTGAATAAGCTGGAGTTACGAGGTTTTGACTTCCCACCGACGATATATTTAGCAAATCGAGAATTTTATAAATGCAGGGTGCCCAGTGACTTTCGGTGTCAAAAATATAGGTATGTCCCAAAAATATAGGTATGTCCCAAAAATATAGGTATTTATTGGCCAGAAATATAGGATAATATAGGTTGCCTTTACTATGAAGAGAAGACTTCTTCAAACTTTAAACATTCCACAAACAACTTCTATCTCTCTCTCTCTCTCTCTCTCTCTCTCTCTCTCTCTCTCTCTTTTAGAATAAAAGAGGAAACAGACAATGCAGCCATTAGCTATTACTTTCTGTCCTGGATATTCAGTAGCACTAAGGTGTTTCAGAGAATACCATAAACATATCAGGAAACGAAAGCCAAGAAGGTCATATATCGCTCACCTTAGACAACATTGTGGCTTCAACATGATATCTTCAGTTTCATCCCTGACTCACAACTTCCAGCCATTTACATTGCAGGAAGGCAATTTGAAGAATTTTGGCAGAGATTCATGCTGCCATGATACTTGCAAAATACTAACATAGGGTCTCTGACAAAATAATTTGTCAGGGGACGTTTGCCCCAGATTTCCTAATTAGTTCTTTGTCTCAATTATGAAATCTGATATCCCACAACATTGGGTCAAATTTCATACTACCACAAAACTTTCAAATATTTTGATGCAGGGCATTTGATACACACCAAATTTAAGTCGTCAATAGCTGATATCATACAGCATAAAGCAAATTTTATAGAACCCAAAAACTTTGAAATGCTTTGGAAGTGGGGTCATTACACATTTCTACACACCATATTAAAAAGCCCTAGGCCAAACAGTAAAGGAGTAGAAGATTGTGCGAAATTTACTTCTATGTCTCTTATGAAATCTAATATCCCACAACATGGGGCCAAATTTCAATGTACCAAAATAATTTGAAGGATATTGGTAGAGGGCCATGACCTTATTCCACACAGCAAATTCAAAGCCCTAGGTCTCAAGATTCAGGAGCAGAAGAAAGAGTTACTCCTTTGTCTCTTTATCAAGTCTGATACCCCAACACAAAGGGACAATTTTCAGTGTACCACTAGATCTATGATTTTAATCTTAGTAGTAGAGGGCCATGAGACAATTCTATACATCACGTTTCAAAGCCATAGGCAAAAAAGTTATGGCAAATAAGATTGTACAAAATTTACTTCTCTGTCTGAAACCCCACAACATAGGGTCAGTTTTCATTGCACCACATTTGTAATAATAAATATTTTAGAAGAGGGCCATAACACAATTTTACATACCAGTTTCATAGCCACAGACCCAATTATTCAGAAGCAGAAGACTGTCCTTCTTTGTCCATATATGAAATATGGTACCCCAGAACATACATGTAGGGTCAGTTTTCATGATTCCAGAAAAAATTAAAATATTTTGGTAATGGGCCTCTGGATGAGGGTAAATACAAAATTTCAAGACTCTAGGGCAAGGCCATATGGATTGGGAGATTTGTGTAATTGTTGACAGACAGAGAGATGGACAGATTGATGTCAACAGTGAGCAATCCCAATTAATCACTTTTTTGGCACTTTTTGCTAATGGGAGCCAAAAATAAATGTTATTAGACATCTTGGCTGTTTCTCTAGCAAACATAAGAAGACAAGCAACTTCATGTTCAAATTTCAATCAGTCTCTGTGACAGCATGATGAAAATTAAAATATTTCACCTAAATTTGGTGTTAAGTAATTAACAGTGAGTGCCAAAAACGGTAGCATTCTCTATTCTTTAATAATTCTTCCCAGCTTAAATAGAAGACTGGTACAGAATATGTGATAACTTAAGAACAGGAAGTCACACTTAGCTTTGTATGTCAGAAGCCAAACTGTCATGTTTAAAGGTATGATATTATTCTGTGGATCTATATAAATCAATCAACATTCACTTGCCCATAAGTAATGCTAACAAAAGATTATACATTAGGAACTTTACCATTCATAAAGGAAACTTATCAACTAAATGAAATTGTCAATACCAGTAACAGATGACAAACATACAGACTGTGAGACATGCTTCTTCAACAATGATTATCATTATAATGTTTGACATGTCTTTCCCTGACACTTCAGATTGAAATTGGCTGAATCTACTGTATATATTCCTATGATAGTTACTTTTAAATCATAAACTTATATAATTTTGTAATACTTGCTTAGCCATGACACAAAAATATAGGTATTTATAGGTATTTGGGGCAAAATTGGTGAATTTATAGGTTTTTATAGGTAAGGTCCAAAAATATAGGATAATATAGGTATTTATAGGTATTTATAGGTTACTGGGCGCCCTGTAAATGTTTCGAAAATCTGCTTTATTTGAAACAATCTGGACCCGCTGCTGGGATAAAGATGTGTTAGGAAGATTAATAAGAATTTAACCCTTTCCCAAACAAGACATGGTTTTTATGTGCATAATAGAAATATATCCAGTAAACATTGAGGCAAAAGAAGAAAATGCTGGTGACCAGCATTTTCTCCTTTTGCCTTAATATTTTCTGAGCTAAAACAAAATTTCATCTTTTGACATCATTCATTTTGTCTTTTGTAGCCGTTTTAAAATTGGAACCTGCTACAATTTTGTTTTTGTTTGGGAAAGGGTTAAATAGAAGATGAATGTTGATGTTATTTCTTACAACATGGGGAACCAGTATTTATACATTGTACAGCTGCCAGAATGAATAAACTCTTTCTTCACCAGACAGGAGAAATCAAAATAAATCAGTGTATCAAACAGGGCAGTTCATGAATTGTGTAACTGCTTAGTACCAGACTGACATCTTATACATATTGATGGATGCAGCCATGGCACAGCAGTGGTAGCACATTGGTCTCTCACTCATGGGGTCTAAGGTTTAATCCCCAATTGCAGTAAAAATCCTGTCATGCAAAATTGTCTCCCACCAATGGTTTGATAGTTGTTAACCTATCTGGGCCAGCAGCTGGAGGCTTAGTAAGAATGTTGTGTAAGAAATGGTATGAGAAATGACAGGAATCCATGGCTGGGTGCTACAACCGCCGAAATATCATGATAGCAGTTGAAAGGCAACCCCAATCAATCAATTAATTATACGTATTGTCCGATTTGTTCAAAAATTTTGTTTTAAAAGCATGAATAAGCTTTAGCTACTACATTTCAAACATTGCAGAAGACAATATTGAAGGCAACATAAATTTTTCAAAAAAATCTATATAGAACATTTTTCTTTAATTTGAAATTTTGAATAACCGCAGTCATTGAAATTTGCTGGTCCAATTTCAATCCAGATATTTGAACAAAATTTTAACAAGAATTACAAAGGTTTTCAGAGAAGTTTCTTGCGTGAAGAGACAATTCTATTACCATTGGTACTTAACTACAATGATATTCCTATAAAAAATACATAACTTGTGATTAGTGTTGCCGTCTTTCTCCCAATTCAGTTGTAATTGACTTTTTATTTAATTTTCTTGCCAATAAAATATTCAAGGAAAGTATTTAAAGTACAGTTGTATCAATGAAACTGGAGTCTTACCCGCCCCTGCGAAAAAAGTTCAAGAACGCATTTCTAGTTCTAGAACTGTTCTAGAACCTTAAATGGCACATATAGAACTATTCTTGAATAGTTCTAGAAGTGTCTTTTAATGTTCTAGAACAGTTCTTGAACTTAAATGAACTTTTCGCAGGGGCTAAAATTTCACTAAGTCTTCATCAAACAATATAACATGTTTCATGGAGATGTGTAATCATTGGTGTAATTGCAAAACCTCGTAACTCAAGCATGATTAAAGCTGGAGTTACAAGGTTTTGCAATACTACCGATGATATGCTTAGCACCTGCATTCTCATCAGAAACAATATATTGCAGTCACTTTCAAAGAAACTTAAAGTCGAGATCAACTATTCTGCAACTGAGAAACAATGATTCAATTTTTCAAAGTCTGCTTTAAAAAATCTGAATTTTTCACAAGATAATCTGTTAATATTTTTTTTCTTACAATTCTGATAAATGATTAGTTTTATCTTACAATCCTTTTTTCCGACATATACCTGGTAATGTTTTTTTTTTTTTTTTTTTCTTCTTCCAATAAATAAAATTCACACAGAAAAGCACATTTATTCCTTTGGTGCAAAAAAAAATCTACCAACAAAACACTGAACACACAAACAAAACAAGCCCTCACACTTTCCTAGCCAGTTCCCAATTATTTTGTGTCTGCCTGTGGAATATTTTTCTCCCCTTTATTACATGCATCACATATCTATTACTTCAGTTTTTGTACAAAACTAGGAAACGACCCAGAATCAAGCTGACATACTCTCTAATGAACTGCAGCCTATTATTTGGTGAATTAAGCTGGTATTATTTGATAAACGTTTAGATACCCTTTTCCAGGAAAAGAAGATTTTAGACCAGAACTAACTGAAATATTGTGAACAAGAACTTTAATGTATCAGAAAGAGAATTTATGTACATTGCAATCTAGAAATTATCAAGGAGGGCATAATGCAGACACCACTTACCATTTGTCACTTTTCAACAAAAGACTTGTAACTGAAGCTTGTTTTAAGCTGCAGTTACAAGTTTTTTCTTGAAAAGCAGCATTTTGTTATAGTTTCATAAATGATAAGACAGTGAGCTTTTCATTTTTTGCTTCAAATGAATAATAATTGAATATCGTCGGTGCTATGACAAAATGGCGTAACAAATTAGTTACGCCATTTTGTCAATTTTTTTTTATAAATCGTCGGTGTAAATGCAAAACCTCGTATGTCGATTGGTGCAATTTTCAAAGTACAAACTTGTGTGCCCTGTGAAGACAATACTTCCAGGTTTTGAGATATTTTGACTGATCAGTATTATTGACACATAATTTGTGGACAATATGTTCAAATTTCAAGTAAGACATTTCAGTTTGGGAAAAGTTACTACACTTTTTTCCCTCCCCTTTAAATTTTTCCAAAACCGAGATACGAGGTTTTGCATTTACAACGACGAAATGCTTTCTACTAAGTATGTAGGAGTGCATATCCTCTCAAAACGGCGTTTTTCTACACCTATTAGAACCCTTTCAATTATCATGTGACAAAATTGCGTAACTCGATTTAGCTGACAAAATGGCGTTATACGTAAACAAATTTACACGAGAGTAATAGTGAGTTACGCAATTTTGCCGGCATATTTTTTAACATTTTTTAAAACGGCAAAAACGTTTTTGGCTCTCCTGAAAAAAATGGTTTTCGAGCAAAATTTCTATTACGCCATTTTGTCATAGCACCGACGATATATAGATAGATCTAGTACACTGTGCCTAATGGGCCATGTTGTATACATAATCACAGGCAGCATAATAGCATTCATTAGACAGAAAGCATGCATCCATGAAACTCTTGAAGAATGAATCAGGACTGAAGAGACATACAAGTAATGGGCAATGCTGATTTTCTACCTTATGTAGAGCTGTTAGAAAAGTTGGAATTCTAGGACTTCTGATGAAAATTATGGGTTGAGAAGAATTAGATGTGTTGGTATATTTCTCATGCTTCCTTATGGTGTCTGCTTGAACAAATTAACATTGTAACTGCCAAATTTTTACAAAATTATCCTAATTTTATACCATTACATTGAAAATTCTTTGCATTTTACAAAAATTACGGAAGCCATAACTCTCAATATCAAAACCTCATTCAAATTGGTATAAGTCTTGCCTTAAATTGTCAATTTTTATGGCTCAGGAACCAGCTAATGACTCGAGGGAACTTGGAATCAGAGAATCTGTGACACAATCTTTTGTAAATCAACTCTCATTTTTTGTTCAGTTATACTTTTACAAGAATTTTCTTCAGTAATCAGATATATTTTCTTACTATTGAGACAAAAATGCATTACGCAAATTGACCAATCACAGATGCCACCCAAAGTATCAATTAGTTGACTAATCATGTCTTCAACAACCTGGAAGACAGATATCTGTATTTGTCGAGAACTTAAGGTAGAATACCCCTAATGAGATTCGCGCGATGTTGGAATCATTCGATCGAGGTCGAAAACATTCGGCGGTGGAATTTTCCATCACCGAATATTTACGACCGCGCCCAAATAAGTTTGGATACATGACGACAACCCCCGAAAAAATCCGATGTTTTATGAATCTCAAAACAGCTATATATTATGGGTATTCTACCTTAAGAACATAATAGGAAAGAGACATACTCAGACTGTGCAAGTAAAATCTCCTCTAATTTGGATCAATGTAGGAATCATATCACTGCAATGTGTTTCATTACAATGCTTGCTATCAATGCAACACTGTTGTAACATTTCAATGTGTACATACTTCATCACGGGTGGTAAACAGAGAAACTAGCTCCAAAAAGAGTCAACGGTATTTCGTTGCCTCGTGACATCCGGCCTCTACCGAGGTAGTTGCATAGAGCGAAAATCTGTGAACAAAGGTAGGTCACGAACACATTTTTTCTACAATTATTTTTTTCACAATGAGTTTTTGAAAAATCCGGCGATGCTGTAATATGAAGAAATGGTCAAAGTTTGTTGTGCACGAGAATATACAGTGTTAGTAAGCAAAGTTTGAATACAACCGTTGAAAAACATTTCAAAATCGAAAGTAAAAACTTTTTTACTTTCGATTTTGAAATGTTTTTCAACGATTGTACTAAAACCCTGCTACTAATACCGTATACTCTCGTGCACAACAAACTTCGACCATTTCTTCATATTACAGCATCGCCGGATTTCTCAAAAACTCGCTTAAAAAGAAATAACTTTAGAAAATGTGTTCGTGACCTACAAATTTTCGCTCTATGCAACTACCTCTTTTTGGAGCTAGTTTCTCTGTTTACCACCCGTGTTCATACTTGCAGCAGTTTTCTGCTAACTCAACAAAACATTTTACAACTAGTCTCAGCATTATAACATATATATAACAAGGTTTTATGATGAATAACAAGGTGACAAAATTACGATTCCTGTGAACCAGTAATGGTGGGGCATGCACCTCATCAAAGTGTTTATTATATAAATTATGATGTAAAAAAGCCGTTAATTATCTTGATTATGTAGTCAGTGCCAAGAACAGAGCCATTATTCATCTTTATTTCCCAATTATCACAGCTTCGAAAATGTAGTCACACAGTAAGCAGGTACACAGAAATCAACCCTTTCATAAATATACAATGCTTGCTTTTTATAATACAACATAGACTAAAATTTGCCTTCATATGTGTAGTTGGACATTTTTCATTTTCCCTTTAAACTTTCAGCAATCAAACTTTCAGACAAAGCTAAAAATATTTCTGATAGGTCTAAGATTTTTTTTGTATTTAGGAAACAACATCTTTTAAAGAAAATCAACATTTTTAATTAATAAATAACCATTTTTGGTCACTTATTTCAATCAAATGCAAACACTTACCATGATTTTTCTCCATAACAATCTTCAAAATTTTCTAAAATAACATTTTCCAAATCATTGTCAATCTATCTAGCAAATGAACAATTGCATGCATCTGACCATTTGTATTTTATAACCTTTAGGCTTCTTCAGCAATTTAACCCTTTTCCAAATATCAAAATTTTAGACTGTTCCCAATATGAAATGTTGTTGATCAGAGAATGGATTTCTGTACAAAATAGCACAGAAAATATTGAGTCAAAAGGGGGAAATGCTGGTTATCAACTTATCAGTATATCAAATACTGGTTTCTTCTTTTGACTCAATGTTTTCCCAAGCCTCATCATTTTGTGACATCAAAACCAGGTCCTATTTGGGAAAGTGTTGAGTAAAGCTCTACAAAAGAGGAGAGTTATTACCCTTTCAATGGAAGAATATCACTTATCAGAGATCAATAGATCAAACGCTATGCTGTTGGTATTCATTTGAATCATCTCATCGAGACGATTCAAATGAGCACCCACAACATGGGATTTGGATTTAGAGTTAAGACTCATAACATCATCATCCCTTCTTACCTTTAGCTTTGTTCAAGGACCAATTTAAGTAAGTACCCATCAATCAATAGCAATTAAAATACAAGCAGAATAAATGATGGAGTTTGGATGGTTGAAACCCCAATGTTTTCTTTGAACTTAATGGGTTCAGACAAGGATTATTGAGCCAATCTTGGATAAAAAATCCATTATCTAAGCAGTGTTCTGGCGAGGCCGCGATTCCGCGACATTCTCGCATTAAAAAAGTAAATGTCGCATAAAATTTTGTCAAGATGCGATTTCTGTCGCATGAAAATAACGAGATAGAATTTTGTTTTTTACGGCCGCTGACAAATTTTACTGTACTCGAAATCGAAAGTAAAAGGAGAAATCCAAACTGGATCATTCATCTCATTATGTCCTACCCAGAATTCAATTCGCAGGCCCTGAACGAGCATTCGACTTGAAAACGCTGTAATTTCATTTCAATTTACCGTTGCAAGCGACTGAAGTTCCAGGGCCTTTTTTTATAGGTCGGGTTTGGTTTGTAATTTCATGCGCGAAGTGCTAGTTAATCGACCAACATTACAGATTTAATTGAATAATTTCATTTAACCGAAACTAATTTTTAGATTTATAATAAAAAATACACATACATGTTAAGAATTTAAAACAATTTGATATTTATTTGCGTCTATCATTATCAAAGCGATTAAATTACTGAATGACTGAACATCAATATTAACTTAAAAACGAACACACCTGCATTTGCAGAAACTAAAAATGCCGTCATCAGATTCTTTTTCATCAAATAAAACTAGAACTGTCGCAAAGCGGACGAATACCCCCCCACTAGGGCCTTGTCACTGAAAAAGTGCTATCGGTCAAAATGTTCTTGACTTAGAGCATGGAAACAGATTTTAAACAAAGTTCAACTGTGACCTTGACCTTTGACCTTGGTGACCCCAAAACAGTAGGGCACCTCCATTGGTCATGGGCAACAACTGTGTAAAGTTTCATGATCCTAGGTCAACCGGTTCTCAAGTTAGAACACGGAAACGAAATTGTAACTTTTGACTACCCCCCCCCCCCCATAATAAAAACTTCAAAGTGGCATAACTCTCAAACTAATGATTGGATCAAGATGAAAATTGCAGGTGCACAACTTGATATGATAGGAAACATCCTGATAAAATTTCAGAGAAATTGGTCAAAAACTGTGGGAGGAGAAAAGGACACAAGATTATGTCCACCCCCCCCCCCTTTTAAAAACTTCAAAGTGGCATAACTCTGAAACTAATGAATGGATCAAGATGAAAATTGCAGGTGCACAACTTCATATGATAGGGAACATCCTGATAAAATTTCAGAAAAATTGGTCAAAAACTGTGGGAGGAGAAGAGGACACAAGATTATGTCCACGGACGGACGGACGGACGGACGGACGGACGGACAACCTGATTCCAGTATACCCCCCCATAACTTTGTTGTGGGGGGTATAATGAAGAAAACTAAATATCCTGAATCATTTCAGTAAAGGCACAGTGAAATTCGATCCTTGAAAATTCAAACCAGATAAATAAACCCATGCCTGGGCTGTCGATCGTCGGCAGAAAATCCCGTGGACGAAAGACAGGATCTATCGTCTGCTTTGTCATAGTTTCGTTAATTTATCATGCCTGTATGATCAAAATTAAATCGGGACAACTTATTTTCCTCGGACAAGCTTTGTTAGCTGAGTGTCTCAAGAAAACATCGCAGAATTGGTGCCATTGCAATGTATATGCAGATATCTTGGGTTAATTTTGGTGCACAGGAGTTTTAAAAGTAAAGTTGTTATTTTGGATTTAAAATGTGTCCCCTAGTTTGTCCAAAATGTCCTCAACTTTTGAGTAGCCATGAGACATTTGTCCCATACTTTTTTCTACCTCGCCAGAACACTGATCTAAGACAATTATCTCAACAAGTTTTATTGGGACATCTTTACCAAACTTTGCACAGAATACTGTCAATCTTTATTAAAAATCATTTTAAGGTATTGCAACTATCATTTGATACTTAACACTTTATGCAACATTGCACTTATCAATGACAACAGAAATTGATGAGTTACCTCGTTCTTTTTTAGAGTCTTTGAAATTAGAATGACCTTGTCAATTTTCTTGTCATAATTAAGTGCAAAGTTGTACCAAAGGTTTTGGTATCTAATGCTAGACAGAATATTTTAAGCATACACATCGAACGGACATAAGATTTCGAACTGCACAACAGCTGAACAGATGGAGAACCAAGGAAATATACATAATAAGATTCTTCTAGCATACGAAAATGCTTTGGCAGATCAAGAATTGGGCTACCCAAAAAAGAAATTTTCACTAGTTCATGAATGAAAACATTCTTTAGCTACTAGATCTATATCATAATCTAATGATGGTTAAATGTAATTCTAAGTGTTTCCTACACTTTCTAAATCTATAACCAATTCCACAATGTTCATTAAGCTCTTATGATAATCATTTGTAAAAAAACAGCTTTGTGTATTTATTGAAACAAATAATTGCACACTCCAAGAATCTAATGACGGTTTATGTATTTCTGTGAATTCTTTTGGGTGATTTCAAAAAAAAAAAAGAGGATTTTTTTTCAAAGTGAGCTACAGAAGATATTTTAAAAGCTTTTGATGAGCTTTTTGTCCTTAAATAAGTGTTGCCTTAGTGTTAAGATATATTCAAAATTTCATGAACATATCTTGATAAATAAAAAATTTATGACAAAAAATGATGCTAAAATTGTCCCTAGTGAAACGATTTTTGTGTGACATTTTCTGATAACATCATTATTATGACTGTTATTACATAAAGTGTAGGTATTTGGTGATGGAAACTTAGTATTTAAATGAAACTTTGACTTATAATCTTTATCTTCGTAAAGGTTTCAGATGCATATTACCTTATTTAGACTATACATTCTGGGTTTATAACATACAACATGCTGACGAAAATTTTGTCAAAATTTACTTGATTCTCAATGTATTTTGGTCTTATTTGATTTCTGTAGAATTGCAACCTGTTAATTAAGTTAATTTGATGATGTTGATATTATAAGATTAAAATAAGCATAAAACTATTGTTGCATGTCTTTACACTTTGATCTGCTAGAGCTATATCTGTAGGTACCCGAAATTGTCCCTAGTGAAACATTTTGTGTTTGGGTGCTTATAATTGTTCCCCATCTTTTTCAAATGTGCATTCTTTTATATTTTCCAAGAGAGTTTGTGCCAAAAAGATCACCAGCAATAGAATAAATGAGAGGAGGATGTGCATTTGGTATCTGTCATCTGAAAACAAATGTCCCCAGTGAAACACAATTTTGCTGCATGACACTATATCAGTCTAACTGTTTAAAGATCTTAAGTTTAGGATGTTGCCTGGTTACTTCTGATTACTTGTTATAAATATAGGTTATTTTCTAATATTTCACAAGACATTTTTCTTGATATCCCCATGGCGTAGGTAAAATACCAAAGACATCATTTTCTAAATTTCTGACAGCAAAATTGTACTTATATATTGATATTAAATCTAAAAAGCAATTGCCATGTTTGAAATTATAGAAAAAATGAAATATGAACAATAACAAACTAGTCTTATTTATCCTGAGCCTAACAATTTTATGTCCCCAGTAAAACAGTTTCAGCTGCATTTGTATCTGGTGACTTTTTTTCAGAATCTTTTCCTATTTCAATTTGTATACATCTTTAATTGAGTCTTTGGACAATAATCTTTACATTCAAACTAAACAAGAATCAAATTGAATTCTTCTACCATTTATTTCGGTATCTTAACTTTAAAAATGTAGGTAAAGCTTAGAAATATGTGCCAGTTGGTTGTTTCAGACCATGGAAAGATACCAGAATTTATTAATCTACAAGGCCTTGTCAATGATACATACAAATTTCATGTACATTTTATCAGCTTCTAAACAGAAGAAGGCTTAAAACAATTTTGTTCATACTTTTGTCCCCAGTGAAACGCACTTTCCAGTTTCTTTGGTGCCATGTAAACTACTTGTGGCTACTCGTAGAAAAACGGTTTTTGGCTTATCTATAGCTATGTGTTCATTGTCACATTATATAGTACTACAGCTATTTTCCTAACATATTGCGTCTTTTACAGAAACTTTTATTAGTGATAAATGAAAAAACAGAGCAAAATTCTACTTCAAATTCTCATAAAATTTGATGCATCTCGCAGAAGTAGCAAATTTTTGTATCAGATTGTAGCTTTACCTATGCTACAAACAAATAAGACAAATAATCTTTCAATTATATAACTTTTCCAAGCCTTAAGATGTCTAGAAAAAATCAGATATCCTTAAAAAATGAGTCAATGGATTTGAACAAATTCAAAATTAAAAAGTAAATTGTCTTTGTCCTCCACCTTCCCATGTACATTTTCTGAAAATTTGACATATTAGTAAAACATTTCTAGAGAAAACATCAGCAAATAATTATTTTAATTTTTGACACCCAATGTCACACTTTATCCTCTTTTTTTTTGAAACCACCCTTTTCGCTTTCTATTACAAATTCCATTACACCTCCAACACTTGCTTTCAATTATTGTAGCAATCTACCGACTTCTTGCTTGTGATTGTTTATTAAACAGTCTCAAGTGCTTAGCGCTTTTCAAAAGGACAAAATTTTAGACCTGTCCAGAAAGAATGGCATTGCTGTTCGCGACCAAAGCCTTGGCAAGCAGTATAGACTAAGATCAGCCTGCACAGACGTGCAGTCTGATCTTAGCCTACACTGCCTGCTTTCTTCTCAATCATTGCAATAAAAACTTAAGATAAACTCATTGAAATGTCTTTAAACCCTTTCCCAAACAAGACCTGGTTTTGACGTCCCTAACAGAAAAGGCTTGGGAAAAACACTGAGGCAAAAGAAGAAAATGCTTATAATCAGCATTTTCTCCTTTGCCTCAATATTTTCCTTGCTATATGGTACACAAATCTTGTCTCTATCAACACATGTTTTGTCATCTACATCAGCTTTCATATTCGATCACACTGAAATTGTGTCGTTTGGAAAAGGGTTAATTGACAGTTTGTTTGAAATGAAATTTAAAATCATCACAACAAGGGTTAAATTTGCTTCATCCTAGGCAAGCTTGACAAAAACTTTTCCAAGTTGTTTTCCATGGAGGACATGGCAAGATTCAATTGATAAGCAATCTTTCAATTTCCTTTTCATGCTTTTAAAGGAAATAAAAGCGTGTCTACAACCCCACTCAAAATAATCAGTTTGATTTTCAAGTATGATAAAACTACAGACTTAACCAATTACCTTACAGGTCCTGGTTTTGACGTTCCTGATAGAAATGGCTTTGGAAAACATTGAGGCAGAAGAAGAAAATGCTGGCGACCAGCATTTTCTCATTTTGCCTAAATATTTTGTTGGCTAAATTTTACACAATTCATATATTTTGTTGTCTGCAGCAGCTTTTAAACTAATCTGGTAAACAAACTTGCTGTTTGGGAAAGGGCTAAAAATAATCAGTTTGATTTTCAAGTACGATAAAACTACAAAGTTAATTGCCTGTTTCATTGCCTCATACATGAGAGAACGCCAGTTTCCAAGTTTTTATTTCTATTGATTCATTGAATTTTTACCAAACAACAAAAACACTGCTGCTGGCTGCATGATGCTGATAATGTATAATTATATTCAAGCCAACAGCTGTTCATCTGACATTGAAAATTCATCCATGGGCGAGAGGCAAATTTAGTTAAGGCAGAATACCCGTAATGTGACCATTTTGAGATTCATAAAACATAAGATTTTTTCGAGCTTTGTCATTACATATCCGAAGCTATTCGGGCGCAGTTGTAAACGTTCGACGGTAGAAAGTTCCATCGCCGAATGTTTTCCACTTCTCCTGAATAATTACGACTTCGCATGAATATCATTAGGGGTGGACTACCTTAAATACGAAAATAGACATTGACTTCAAGCTGTGACAGATATTCAAATTGTAGGGTTATATAATTCTATTTTTCGTGCTGCAGAAAAATTAGTAACTATCAAGCATGACTACAATCAGGTTGAAATCTGTTTTTTTGTTTAGGTTGAATCAGCATAAATCATTCAAAGAGCAGAAAACAATCCCAATATTATGTCACTTTTATTGTGGATCAATTTTCTTACTCTCACTTGAATTAGAATCAATACAATGAATTCTGGCTTTGGTCTGAAACAGGGCCTTAGAGAAATAGGGGCTTTAAATTGTTCTCAAAAATAAATCTATCATGGAAATAAAGCTCTGGCAAACTTCAATTTAAATGTTTGTTTCTCTGCATGACAAAAAATTGTAACCAGTCCAAATAAAGAAGATTTTCAAAAGCTGATTATTTTGCTGCTTATTTTGTTATAATGATCTTTTTTTCCCCTTTTTCACCCAATATTTCCTAACTTTCTCTACTAGGGAGATAACATTAAGAATTTTCAAAATTTTTCTCACTTTCACCAGTTTATTCTATGAACAGGAATTGTTTATTAGGTCACAGCAAAATCGAGTTGCCAAATAGACAGGTTGGCTTCCACAAGGTTCCAAAGCCTTAACCACCAGGCTTTGGAACTTAACCCATAACCAAACGACAAAATTTTGGGGTAGTCCAATTTGAAAGAAGTTGCAGACGACATTTCAATGTGATGAAATTTTGAAAATTTATAGCTTTTTGGGTAGAAAACATGGTTGGAAATGAGGAAATTGCTTGTCACAAGCAATTTCTTCATTTTCCACAATGTTTTCCAAAGCCATTATATTGTGGGGGTGAAAAGGAGTCAATGTGTGGTAATGGGTTAACACTGATTAAACCATTCAACCATAATGATACTTTTTGCATCCAACATACATCATAACATCTAATAAAAGTCTTGGAAAACAGTGTTGAAAACCAAGAAATTGCTTTCGACAATCAATTTCTTCATTTCCCACATTGTTTTCTACGCAAACAGACCTAAAATGTAAGATTTCATTCACTAGATTTCTATAACCAGTCTAAAATTTTGCGATCTGCTATAGACTTCTATACAGAAGTTACAAGTACACTTACCCTAAGCACAGATTCGGGCAGCTTCAGGGTCCCCATCTGTATTTTACGGAGTCGATCCCCTTTAGGGTCCATCTTGTATAATTGGCTGAAAATAGAAAATTGTTAGTCTTAATAACTTATCAATGCTAGATTGATCACACACAAAAATTCTTTTTGACCCAAAAAACAAAGGGGGAAATCCCAGCCTCAAATTGATTGAATGGGGTTTAACACCACTTTTAACTCAAACTGGTCAAAGTGTAACAGCTGGAGGACATGACCATGGCTTCTCTCAAAAGTATTTCCACAATATCCAATCTGAGCCTCCAGCTGCTCTTATTTAAATGATTCACATAAATTGGTGAAAGACAAATTACTTTGATCAGAAAGGATATTGGCCTAGTCTAGCAGTAGGACACAGACAGCGGGATTGATAGGTCCTGGGTTCAAATCCTGTCGGTGCCATGGGAACTTTTCTGAGCAAAAAAGTTACCCCTCATTGCTCCTCTTCATCCAAGTGTATAAATGGGTACACAGGAGATTTGAAAGCCAATATGCTGTGGCTGCCAGAAGCGCCAACTGTATAACAGCCGACGTGATTGAAACTCAATGATAGTGGAATTATGTAGAAAGTCTTGAAACTCAATGATAGTGGAATTATGTAGAAAGTCGCTTGAAACTTGTTCATAAACATGAGACTATAAACTACCTTTACTCTTTACTTTACTATTGGCTGGACAAAGGTTCAAACCCACAACCCCTACATTAATAAGAATCTGACCCCACTGAGCTTTCTGGGCTCAGCAGCTGTATCTAAAAAGATCTATTTGAATTTCCCACATAAGGTAAGAAGAATCTTGTTATTCCCTGGTAGAGATTTCCCCCAATTTAGCCTGTATTCTACAATAGCAGAGCCACCATTAATCACAATAGGGAGTAATAGTAAATACCATCCCATTGATGCCTCACAGATTTGGAATTAAGGGGGAATGCTCCAGTTTTTCGGAACACTCGGACATTACTGTAGTAAATTAAATGTTTCCTACCAATATGTTTCGCTACCAGATTGTCAATAATATAACGCATTATTACAATTTACCTTTTTCGAAGGTAAAAGTGTATTTATTATGCAAAAATGATTTTCTCAAGATGGAAATCGATTATTTAGAGCAAGACAGTCGTAAGTGTGTATGCAGTTACCACTGTTTTGCGTCATTTTATTCATGTGTAGCTGTTCAAAATTACCGTAATTCACTAATTAGTGCGCTGGCCTATACATTTTCTTTTTGAATTATTACCAGGACATGTTGCTTAATACAATGAGGGAGTTTTATCAAATTCTATTATGTAGTACTTGAAATATTTCCAGAAATATGCAAATTTTGACATAAAACACCCCAGCTTCGTTGATCTAACCGAACACGTGAGCATGCTGTTTTATACATTTACGCATTTATAATGGCACATATTTTGGGTTTTCTGTTCGTATTGAATGTAAGATGTTACTTTAAATCCGTTTTCGGGACTAAACAATGAATATACACCTTTTTATTAGCATTTTAGTGACCTTGGACAGGTGCCAGAAATTGTGCATTTTTTCGCTGTAGGGGTATGTGATACGAGTGCCTATAAAAATCAAACAAGATCGCTGACCATCCACTTTTATTTTATTTTTCAATTGGTAATAACATGTATTTTCAACATACAAAATATAAATAAATTCTATTATTGGGAAAAAATTCAGGAAACTGGAGCATTCCCCTTAACTCTGTATTTATCCTAGAAAAAACTCCCAGGGGTTATGAAAATGCCAACATAGGCTTAATCCTTTCCTAAACAAGAGATGTTTGTAAAACATATATGTAGCTCTGAGGTATATAGAATTCTGTTATTCGCTGGTAGAGATTTTCCCCAATTTAGCCTGTATTCTACAATAGCAGAGCCACCATTAATCACAATAGGGAGTAATAGTAAATACCATCCCATTGATGCCTCACAGATTTGGAATTAACTCTGTATTTATCCTAGAAAATACTCCCTGGGGTTATGAAAACGCCAACATAGGCTTAATCCTTTCCTAAACAAGAGATGTTTGTAAAACATATATGTAGCTCTGAGGTATTCAGAATCTTGTTATTCTCTGGTAGAGATTTTCCCCAATTTAGCCTGTATTCTACAATAGCAGAGCCACCATTAATCACAATAGGGAGTAATAGTAAATACCATCCCATTGATGCCTCACAGATTTGGAATTAACTCTGTATTTATCCTAGAAAATACTCCCTGAGGCTATGAAAACGCCAACATAGGCTTAATCCTTTCCTAAACAAGAGATGTTTGTAAAACATATATGTAGCTCTGAGGTATATAGAATCTTGTTATTCGCTGGTAGATTTTCCCCAATTTAGTCTGTATTCTACAATAGCAGAGCCACCATTAATCACAATAGGGAGTTATAGTAAATACCATCCCATTGCTGCATCACAGATTTGGAATTAACTCTGTATTTATCCTAGAAAAAACTCCCAGGGGTTATAAAAATGCCAAAGATAGGCTTAATCCTTTCCTAAACAAGAGATGTTTGTAAAACATATATGTAGCTCTGACGTATATAGAATCTTGTTATTTGCTGGTAGAGATTTTCCTCAATTTAGCCTGTATTCTACAATAGCGGAGCCACCATTAATCACAATAGGGAGTAATAGTAAATACCATCCCATTGCTGCATCACAGATTTGGAATTAACTCTGTATTTATCCTAGAAAAAACTCCCAGGGGTTATAAAAATGCCAATATAGGCTTAAACCCTTTCCTAAATGATTTCTGACTGGTTGAAATATTTATTTCAAAGGTAAACCCTATGTTGTGTGAACTCATTTGAATCGTCTCAGTGAGACGATTCCAATGAGTCCCCAAAACATAGGGTTTATGGAACAATAAACAAAATATCACATTTTGAAAATCATTTACCCCATCTTCTTTGTAGCATTGCGATATTCAGAATCCTGTTATTCGCTGGTAGATTTTCCCCAATTTAGTCTGTATTCTACAATAGCAGTGCTACCATTAATCACAATAGGGAGTAATAGTAAATACCATCCCATTGATGCCTCACAGATTTGGAATTAACTCTGTATTTATCCTAGAAAAAACTCCCTGGGGCTATGAAAACGCCAAAATAAGCTTAAACCCTTTCCTAAATTACATAATTTCTGACTGGTTGAAATATTTGTTTCAAATGTAAACCCTATGTTGTGGGTACTCATTTGAAATGTCTCATTGAGACGTTTCAAATGAGTCCCCACAACATAGGGTTTGGTGACAAATAAACAAAATATCACATTTTGAAAAGCCTTTACGACATCTTATTTGTAGCTTTGAGGTATGAAGGATCTTGTTATTAGCTGGTAGAGATTTCCCCAATTTAGCCTGTATTCTACAATAGCAGAGCCACCATTAATCACAATAGGGAGTAATAGTAAATACCATCCCATTGATGCCTCACAGATTTGGAATTAACTCTGTATTTATCCTAGAAAATACTCCCTGGGGTTATGAAAATGCCAACATAGGCTTAATCCTTTCCTAAACAAGAGATGTTTGTAAAACATATATGTAGCTCTGAGGTATATAGAATCTTGTTATTCGCTGGTAGAGATTTTCCCCAATTTAGCCTGTATTCTACAAAAGCAGAGCCACCATTAATCACAATAGGGAGTAATAGTAAATACCATCCCATTGATGCCTCACAGATTTGGAATTAACTCTGTATTTATCCTAGAAAATACTCCCTGGGGTTATGAAAATGCCAAAGATAGGCTTAACCCTTCCCTGAATGGCACGATTTCTGACTTGTTGAAATATACGTTTCAAATCTAAACTCTATGTCTTGGGTACTCATTTGAATCATCTCAATGAGACAATTCAAATGAGTACCCACAACATAGGGTTTGGTGAATGATAAATGAAACATTGCATTTTGAAAAGCCTTTACCCCATCTTATTTGTAGCACTGAGGTATTCAGAATTTTGTTATTCCCTGGTAGAGATTTTCCCCAATTTAACCTGTATTCTACAATAGCAGAGCCACCATTAATCACAATAGGGAGTAATAGTAAATACCATCCCATTGATGCCTCACAGATTTGGAATTAACTCTGTATTTATCCTAGAAAAAGCTTCCAGGGGCTATAAAAATGCCAAAGATAGGCTTAACCCTTCCCTAAATGACATGATTTCAGACTGGTTGAAATTAAATGCTGATTCATTCAACAAATTGGAATTTGAAAATAATTATCATAGTACAGCTTATATTGGGGGAAAAGAATTAATCAACATTTTCTGCTTTTGTCTCAATATTTCATTTATTATACCATTTTCTCTTTTAGAGCCTTATCAGTTATTTTAAACATAAACCCATTCCCATACACTGACACTTTTTAACGCCCCTCAAGAAATTTATTTTTTACATTGTGGAAAATGAAGACACTGCTTGTACCACAAGAAAATTCTTCACATTTGACAATGGTTTTTTTTACCGAGGAAGTCCAGAAGATGTAAAATTTCTTTCACTTGAAATTGACGTCTGCAACATCTTTGAATTTGGGCCAGTCAAAATTTGTGTCTTTTGGGAAAGGGTTAAGAAGGAAACTCTTATTACAAGAAATATGGTAGCTATCAATTTTGGTCCAGACCGTACAATAAGTTCAATAACAGCGCAGGAATCTTTCCTCGGTGGGGCAAAGCTAACAATTACAGGCAAGAAAATATATGTGCTTAATATGACAGGCAGTTTCATCATTTCTTTCCAAAACAGATTTATCTTTCGTACCATCAATAGTTTTCTGTTAGGATCTGAGTAAACAAGAACAATGAAAAAGTGCCCCATTTTTCTACATTACAGAAGATCAATATCAGAAAAGATTACTTTTTATTCATTCCCCCATGAACTTTTCACCCAACAGAAGAGCTAGAAGTGTAAAGGCGCTGTTTCACATAACTCCTGTGTCCATATCATGTTCATAAAGATACACAGCACTATTTTCTGACATCAGACTTATACCCTGGGTGACCTTTTTGGACTGCCCTTGAAGTGATTTGGCAGTGAATATCTGTGTGTGATCAGGCCTTTAACCCATTACCAGACTGCAAAATTTTAGACTGCTCCAAATTCAAAAGTGTTGCAGACACTAATTTCAAATGCACTGAATTTCAATTTTAACGTTTTCTGTTCTTTCTTGGTAGAAAACCTTTTGGGAAATGAAGAAATTGCTTGTCACAAGCAATTTCTTCATTTTCGACAAGGTTTTCCAAAGCTTTAATATTGTGGGGTGTCAAAACGCGTCTCTGTGTGGTAATGGGTTAACCAAGATTATATACCCTTCTAGTACATAAAATATTCATTGTCAAAAGACCATTACCAAAACGACAATGTTTCCTTTTTCCCTCTGACATCCCTAATAATCCCTAAAAGGTTGGAGAAAACATTTATTCTGTGCAAAGAAGAGATTACTGATCATATGTCATTACCTATTTCTCCTTTCCCTTCAATATTTTCTATGCTATCATTATATACAATATTTCTAACTTTTGTAGCTTTTACAGGCCATCTGTAACAATTCTCAATTTGGACCCATCTAAAATTTTGTCCATAGGAAAAGAGTTATCTGAACAATTACAAGAATACATAGAATTTGACTCATTCAGCTCTTCTCCTTATGAGAGATTAACCATTTCCCATACAGTGACCCTAGGTGTTAAAACTTTTTAAAACATTGAAGAAAAGGAAGAAAATGTTGACTACCAGCATTTTCTTCCTTTTCTTCAACATTGAATGGCAACTCTGAAAATTATAATATGGCCTAGAATTCGTAATGGGAACACATTTTTTTTATGATATACAGTCGAAACTCGTGTCAACTTTTGCGGGCCGCTGAAAATGCTTCGACTTATCCGGAATTTGACACAAAAATCATCAATCAAAAATCGAAGTTTTCCCGGAAGTATTCGGCGGAAGTCGGGGTATGGCTAAAACGACAACCTGACTGACTCTTCGGGAAGGGGGGATCGTATATACCTGTGTACATGTAATCATTTTACGGTGTTGAAGTATTTTGAATAAAATGTAAATGGAAGATTTATTATATTGTTGTTTTTACTTTTTTACAAGCGTCGTCTGCAAACAGCCTTTCTTTCGCATGTATTTTTCACGTTTGGTGCAATCTTACGGTGAACCGACAGCAGAATGCTATCATCCCAGTTTTTCACACCTTTCGATCAAGATTTTAATTCCATTTGTTCGAAAATGTGTTAATCTACTAAATCGGGGGTTTGACAGACTAGACAAAGTGACTTTGTTAATCAGTTAACGAGCTGAACAGGTAGTTTTAAGGTGAAATTTTCATACAGACCGGCCAAAATAAATCGACTCATAGGGAGTTGACAATTTTCTCAGGTCGACTTAAACGTTGAAATTTATATGAAACAAAGAAGGGACAAAGTTGGGACTTTGGAAACACTTCAACTTATCCGGAATATCGACTAATCCGATATCGACACGAGTTTCGACTGTAACTATTTTTCACATTGTCTTCATGCTTTCTTTTTGGGACAACAAAACCAGGATATTGTGTAGGAAAATACATGAAACATAACACAAGTCCATTCAAATAAATTTATATAAATACAAGAGTCGGGATATGGTACAAGAGTTGTCTCAGGTCAGCAAAGCGCGACTATCAACTTCAGCATTGGACAGTGAAAAATTCTAAGTCCAAAAAGGGTAAAAAATATGTCAGGGTAACGGATCCTTGCCTAGAGGCTGATATTATGGTCACAGAGGCACGTGCAAAGTTTCAGAGCACTAACATTAGTACAAACAGAGATCTGACAAACTTGCACAAAAAAACTTTAACAAAGCATTGCAGTGACGCCAATGCCAACACTCAGGTGACTTAAGAATAGCCCCACTATTATATGCAGGGTTCTTCCCAGAATAATTTGAAGCCGAAGCCTAGAAATGCATTGTGTTCATGCAAATAATTGTGAATAAAACCATAATGGGAAAAGAAGAAATTGCTCAATTTGAGCAATTTCCTCTTTTCCTATTATGTTTTTATACAGAATTATATCTTATATTACAAGAATACATTACTTATCATTTTTTGACATGAAATGCTCAGAAATCCCCCTATTTGGAGACCTTTTTGAAGGAATTAAGTTGTAGGGGTTCTTTTGAAGCTGTAGTGGCATAACACAAATTTACATGAAGCTGTAGTGGGGCCGATACAGCTTATTGGGCTGGGGAGAACACTGATATGAATAGTTGCACTGACAAGGGGCCCCCTTATAGCGTTTCATGATTTGAGACCAGCATAGGTCCAGATCAGCTTGTGCATACTCAGTCTGATCAAGATCCATATTGCTCTCAGGGATTTCAATAGCTTCTAGACCACCAAGGACTTAAGGCAATGTAGGCCAGTGATTTTCTATGTTTTCCTTGTTAACCCTACGCAATATTTAGTTATTTACAAAAGTATCCAAATAGAAGGGTAAAATCCCCGGCCCCAAACTCTAAATGAAACCCCTGGCTCTCCAACAACCTCTTCATGACCCAAGTCATGTTGCCTGTGAGAGTGAACACAGGATGATATGAAAGCAAAGTAGTCTAAAATGTTGTAACTTTAAGGGCCCTTTTCCAGAACCTGGAAGTTCATAATGTGAAGTTTCATCAAATTTGGTCACAGGGTTGTGGAGAACTGGCTTCGGACAGACAGATGCACAGTGTATTAACTATAATTATGTGCTCCCAAAAAATTTCAGGGAACACAAAATTTCTTTCCCAATCACTGAGTGGTGCAGATGGCAAAGTAAATGGAATCAACATAAACACATTGTGACTGTAGCGACAAACCTTCAGAAGCAATGCATTATGTTTCTTAACTATGAAAGTCTGGTGAATCAGACCTGCATTCTTTGGGTGGGGGGGGGGGGGGGGTTCTATTTTTTTTTTCACATGCATGGTTACACATGCGCAAATGTCACATGAGTATTGCACGGAGTATTTTTTTATGCACAAGTGTTAATTATTGAGCACCATGAGGTCATAGGCAGCGAAAGAGTGCCTTAACTAGTTTAACAATAGCTACAAAGTATATGTGGTCCAATCCTAATGAGATTTCTGCGAAATTCCAATTATTCATGCGTTGGCAGCAATGTCACAACAGGGATAAAGACTGGCAATTTTCACTTAGGGGCCCAGAATAGCAAAATTCAATACTTAACATTAAGGGTATGGGCATTTTCTTTAAATATCCAGGGGCCCAGCCCAAAATCTAGGGGCCATGGGCGACTGGGCCCCTGCTAGTCTTAATCCCTGTCACAATAATTTGAAATGTATCAGATCTATACAGACATGTTGCAAGAGAACAAAGCCTTCTCTACTGCAGATGTGAAAGACAGAACTGGTGTTGTATGGGGCAGGGTTAACCCTATGGCATTGTTGATATTCATATAAATCACCTGATCAAATAATTAGGGTACCAACAATAAAGAGGTTTTATGAGAAATAACAATAACAATGTTATCACAACATTTTTACTTGAGCCATGACTAGAACTAATAGCTATACAAGACTAAGTACATGTATGTACTTTCATAAATGTGACCCATCACGATAAAAGGGACCTACTTGGAAGAGTGAAAAGTATCAACCCTAGTCAGTCTGCGCAATCAGCGCAGATTTACTAGGATCGAAACTTTTTATTTTTAGGTAATTTTCCAGATCTAGATTGTTTTTCTGATTTTGTAATAATTATGTTCATTTTCCAAATTTCACATCTAGTAGAAATCTGCTAAGTCTGATCCATTTCAAAAGTTGGCTTAATGACTTCCAACAAGGTTCCGTTTAACATGACTGGTCACAAATAATTCGAGTCAATCAACATACAAATGAGACGGGATCTGGAAAAGCGTCCCTTATTGCAATTGAGAACGACATGGTTCCAGGTCAGACTGCATGTATACGCAGGCTGCATATCAGCCTGCGTATACATGCAGTCTGACCAGGAACCATGTTGTTCTCCAATAGCTTCCTCATGGTCTGTAGCAACCATTTGAGAGTAACATGGCTGGTGGACAGCATGATCTTGAAATCTGGCTGTCTTAAATGCAAAAGAATGTTTTTCCAGATCCCGGCTCAAATATAGTAACTTACTGTTTCTAAGCCAATCATAAGATGCCTTCTCTATTTACTGCCATCTACCTGTAGACTAGTCTTACTGCTGAAGTCTATTGCAACATCATGACCTAAAACAATAATAAAACATTACTGTTAGCAAAGCAGAACATGATATTGAACATGCATGCATCATGCCAAGGTCCATAAAATTTATATGAGGACTTTTTAAAACAATTTTGATTGCCTGCCTGTTATCAAATAGATTTCAAAGCATGGATTTAATAAGAGGTCATCATCCATCACCCTGTATTACACAAAATATGGTACAGGGATTCGGAAATCTTTAAATTGGCTACTTGTCCGTGTTTGTTTGTTTGACAAATGTCGGTTGTCCGTATGAACAAAAGACTTTAGAGAGTAAAATGTTGGCAAATTCTCTTTGGGACAACCTGGGCAACTCGGACAATGGATTTCAGACCCCCTGCGGTATTACAGCATCAGCAGCAGAGGCTTACTGATTGGTATTCTTCAATCCGCAGCTGTCAACACTGCTATTGCAAGTACACTCTAATGATATCTCTGTGCTGCCTTCCGTGAAATATGGGCCCGACACTGCCACTGAAGGCAAACAGGTTAGAGATTAAAGAGTGGAAAGCTTTTGGGAATTCTTTTCTAGCTTCAGACTTTCCAACAATCTGTTTATAACTTTCATTTTTGTCACTATTTTCTACTTTTTAACTCACACCCAAACACCCAATTATAGTCCAGTGTGATGGCTGTACGAAACATGCAGATGAATATTTCCCGATTTGGAATGGCAGACCATGGTTGGTGAAGTTTACCCTGATAAAATGATGAGAAATGTAAGCTGTTTATGCTTTCATTGAATTTCATATTTATTCTGATGTAACCGAAAAGAGTCTAGGCTCATGAACATAGACTACCTTGATTAGGGGACGAGTGACAGGTCTATAAACCCATGCATTTGTTCCAAATCTTAGGTATATCGCCATTGAAACATGTAACTGCAACTTGGCTGTTTGCTCTTGTCTTTCAATTTTGGATATTGCTCTATACGGCAAGATAGCCCTTGCTCAATCAGGCAAGATTGCTTTTGCTCAATTGGGCAACATTGCCCAATCAGGAAATCTCGCCACCATCTTAACCCTTTCCCAAACAAGACCTGGTTTTGACGTCCCTAATTAAAAGGACTTGGGAAAACATTGAAACAAAAGAAGAAACTGTTGATGACCAGCAGTTTCTCCTTTTGTCTCAATATTTTCTATGTCATATTTTACACAAATCATGTCTTTATTATCATCATTTTTGTCGTCAGCAGCAGCTTTCAAATTGGATCACCCTAAAATCTTGTCGTTTGGGGAAGGGTTAAATCCTTCGTTCCACCCTTACCATTTTAGTTCCATTCAGATTATAGCGAACAAAGAGAACCTTGCTGTTAAAATAGTAAAGCTTAAATGCTTTTCATACACACTGTTACAATGTTGTGCCTAGGCCGCGGCATCACGGGATTCCTGCAAATTAAATCTCAATGTCCCTTAAAATTTAACCCTTTCCCAAACGGCAAAATTTAAGGGTGACCCACTTCAAAAACTGCCACAAATGACAATATGGATGTTATTAAAGATAGGATTTGTGTGAAATATGGCATAGAAAATATTGAGACAAAAGGAGAAACTGCTGGTTATCAGCAGTTTCTTCTTTTGTCTCAATGTTTTCCCAAGCCTTTTCTTTTAGGGACGTCAAAACCAGGTCTGTTTGGGAAAGGGTTAAAATTTAAGACATTGCTGGATTGATCATTTCCGGCCAGCTCAGAATTTCCCGATCTTTTATTTTCTGTTATTATCTGCTGGATCAGCATTTGTTATGATAGTAGAATCTGTGCATTGTATATAATTACTATTATGTGGTATGGTGAATATACCTAATACCAGCGTATACGAAATACCGGTGATTGCCGAAATATCCGAATAACCAACATGTGCACCAATGAAAACACTCTCTTCAGCCGATAGCTATTCGTTTTGATACGGACCACTGAGCAATACCCATTTTTGTCTACAAAAATACTCTCTTGACAAAGGAAAAGATGTCTATTCAAAGAATTCAATAGATAAACTTTTCTCTTTATCTCCAACGATAAAAACCCCCTAAAATGATATAGAAATACTGAATTGACAACAGTGACACCTATCGGCTGGTACATGACCTTCACCCTTTTTCACGTGAAATGATGTCACGTGATTGCCTTATTTGGACTGAAAAAATTCTATCTAAAATCAAATCGCCGGTAATTCGGTGTTTTCGTTTACATATGAAGGTCTTCGCCTCATGAGTAAAGAACCCTGTGAAAGACAAGAAAGGCTCTTTTTTGCAATGAAAATTATTTTTTAATGTCACAGAGATATCAAATGAGCATTTTTGACTCAAAATTATACAGCCATTATGGGTAAAGAAAAGCTTTCACAGTTATTTCCCTTACATCAACGGTATTACGTATTCCCAGCATACATTTTAATTCAGCTGATTTTAATGTAATTTTATTGTAAACCAATTGCACACCTGCAAAAACATGACTGTGACCCAGAATTTACTTTGTGGCCCAGCCCATTTTAAAGTAAAATATTGAGAACCTGTCTTGGCATTGTTACAGAAATAAATTGACTGACTGAAATGCAAGATAGCAGACAACATGCAATTGACAAACGGGTTAAAACCCTATATTCTGTGCCGTTTGCCAAATGAATCAATCATCTTTGTCATAGACAAACAAATTGCAAGATTCGAAGATCCACAATTCCTAGAAGAATGGATTTGTAAAATGTCTATGGTTGCAGAGGTCTGATGTCAACATGCGATGCAGAGTTGTTTAGAGTCGTTTTTTAGCTTGTCCCCCATAAATTCCCAGTGTCCCCTTGCAATTCAGGTGGGGGAACACCTGTGTCCCCAAAAAATTCTGACCTGGGCACTACCCTGTTGTTAAAGATTCATAACAGGATTTGTTTTGTTAACAGGGGTTTTTCTTGCTATATGGCTGTAGCCGTTGAACGGCTACTTCCCCCACCCCAAAAAAATTCCCCATCCGGCAGAAAAAATTCCCCACCGGTCTGCAAAAATCCCCCATTTGTTTTGCTTCTTCAGCCTTTATAAAAAAAAGATTTCGGATCGGACAAATCTTTGTGATGATCATACTTGTGGAAAAACGCTTTTTCTCAACAAGTAAAGCGTCTTTATAATAGGGTATATGGCTCGGGTAATTGATTGAATAATTCGATTATGGTTATCCCTCTTGGTAGAATCGAAATTTTGAAGTTATGATGACAAATTCTCGTTGTGATGCAATAGGGCATTATCGAATTTTGTTACATTTTCATTTGTGGTTATTATTCCTAATTTCATGTTTTGAAGATTAACCGAATGAAGCCTTATTTACTTTAATGTCCTCTTTTATTATTTGATTTTGTTAAACAGTTGTTATGTTTTTTATGCTGTGATTATCATGTCATGTAAATGACCCTTGATTGGAAAATAAAACATATTCTATTCTATTCTATTCCGGCCCGGTATGAGCATTAATAAATTTTCCTCTTACATTCCCCTTGCAGAGTGACCGTTTATGCAGTTTATTTCAAAGGCCCGTAAGAGGTCGTGTTTGATTTGTAAATTAAGAAGTGGAAAGCGAGTTGATAGTACACACACAAATGAAAAATCAATCATTTTTGCCGAAAATGAATTAATGAATATGGACAGAAACTATCTACACACCGATATTTTGAAATAAATGAGCTGTTATTTGGGGGCGCTGATTGCCTTCGACTAAATTCCCCGACATTCGGACGGTCAAAATTTACATTGATCCCGAATCGAACACGCCAGAGAAATGGCGTCACCAATAAAGTTCAGCTTCGTGGGATAAAAGGTAAATACAAAGCACCATCGGGAGTATTTTCACAAAATAGTTGGAAAGTTTTGAAAGCAATTCAATAGGGATAAAAAAAGTGAATGGCCAGACAAACAAGCTCTTGTCACTCAGGATCGTCAAAGGAAAAATGGAAAATCCCGTCGATCAAATGTAGCGTCTGCCTCGTAACAGTCACTGGGACAACTCGACCCCAGTGTATTGACACTTTTGCACATTTATCACGTTATCTAAAGTTACAATGACTTGGATCTAAATGGATAGTCTAAGATCGAGTGCCAGTGGTCTTGGTCTACAAGTTACTATTGAAATTTTGTTTAACCCTTTCCCGAACGACAAAATTAGATCTAAATGAATAGTCTAAAATCGAGTGCCAGTGGTCTTGGTCTACAAGTTATAGTAGTCCGCTTCGGTACCGCGTCTTTCACGGTACCGCGGTATTCAAAACAGTGTTCATTTGCGAACAAAGTATCACTTACAAACTGCGTGTATTAGCAAAAGTAAAAGCAAAATCATTTACTCTGATAATTGGTGTTTACTATTAATAAAATTTCGGTTGCATTTGATTTACTTTAGAAAGAGTAATCAAGGAATGTTTTCATGTCCCCATTTATTATTGATTTTTCTGGACACCATTAAGTACCGTGGTACCCAAGAGGACCATCCTACTATTGAAAGATTAGTTTAACCCTTTCCCAAACGACAAAATTCTAGGGTAGTCCAATTTGAAAGTTGCTGCAGACGACAAAATGGACATTCAAGTCAAGTAAATTTTATTTACAAAGTCAGTAGATCTACATAGCTAAGAAAATATTTAGACAAAAGGAGAAACTGCTGGTTCTTCTGTTTTATATTTGTTATTATGCATATAATAATTTTTCCCCAAATTGGGAAAATCGCGCACTTTTTTTCCCCACCTGAAAGGCCAGGCCCCTTCCCCAAATATGAAAAAAAAGCCCTGGTTAAATCAGCAGGTTGAACAGGAAGTTCACGAGTTTACAAAACTTTGCTTCCAGTCTGAACATGATGCAGATTTTGGGGCTTGTGGAAACAAAGATAACTACATTGTGTTGTTGGATTTGTTCAGTTGATTGTTTACTAGATGGCTGTATGTATTTGCCCAGTTCACTTACACAAGAGAACAGCAGATTCGAGAAAAAATAGTGTTTGTTGCTTGGCATCAAATATGGCGTTCTGTGTAATTTCTCTCCGTTACCGTTCGGCTGATTCCGTAACCGGAAGTACATTTCCGATCAATATTAGACTGGGAACTTTTCGATTTTAAATTGAATAAAGGTGGCAGGTCACTCATTCAATCACGACCCTCGAGACTGTTTGCAACCTTTTGCCGTTTGGAACGAGTTTGCAACATGATCTTGAGTAACGATAAGATCCGAGAATATTCGAATGATCACTCATTATAACTGCATCGATAGCGCAGTGGTTAGAAGACTCGGTTTGTAACCCAGAGGACCCGAGTTCGAGTCCCAACCGGGGAGGTGCGTCCTTGGGCAAGACACTTAAATGCCAACGCCTCAGTCTACCCAGCTGAATGGAGTGGATAGCAGTGAGGTAAAACTTACTACCTCTTCTCTTCTGCACGCAAAAAATGCTCTGAGTTCGAAAAAGTTTGTTTCAAAGTTCATGTACTGTAAACAGAGCACCTGTTACTTGTAGATTAATAGGAACATGCACAAAAAAGATATACGCCAGCTTGTTTGTTTGTTTGTTTGTGCGTATTTTCCCCAGATTATCGAGGCACCACTAGTTGAACTAGTGTATCTTAACTAATCTATATGTAACTAGTGCTCTATACACAGTGAATAACTTTGAACATAAACAAACTTTTTTCCAACTAGAAACATTTTTATAAATGGAAGAGAAGAGGCAGAAAGTTTTACCTCACTGCTACCCACTTCAAACAGCTGGGACACACCTTTCCCGAGCGGGGCTCAAACTCGTAATCACCGGGTTACAAGTCGAGTGCGCTCTCCACTGCGCCACCGAGGCTGTCACCGAGCTTATAGATCTAGTGTTGCCTCGAAAAGTCATCGGGGAAATTTAAAAGTACATACATACATATGGATAAAACTTCACTTTTTACACACACACATACCGCCACTCGTTCTACTATATTCATCGAGCTAAACACCTCTTAAACAGCAAAGCTACTCCGGTCTCTAAGTCTATTGGTTTCAAGTCCAAAATATACAGTACATCATGACCAATTGGATTTTTACTTCAGTGCACATACCATATTTTTTCTGTGCAAAAAGAGGACATCGATCATAGCGGTCTCGTGTATTTCTGCGCCAATTGAAAAGAAATCAATGGAGCAAAAATGGGTTGTGACTCAAACATGAGAAAACCTGTCATTCAAAAACACCCAATGAAATTACATGTATTGGCTAAAAAAATATTCATGCAAAAACCATGTATTGGCTAAAGTAATACATAAAGACAGCAACGCATGACCAGAAAAGTTTTGAAAAATGTAGAAACGATAGACTGGTTTTCGAGTCTGATATGTATAACGTTTAATTAACTAAAATACAATGTAAAGGAATATACAATTATGGAAACCAATTTGACGACACGGATTTCTGACTGACATTACATCTAAGGTATCTTTTATGCAGCAATCTCCATGTAGAGTTGCAGGCGGTTCTCTATATTTACATTTCTTCTCACACGGGTCGTTCATTTAAATGTTCACTTCTGTAGGAGAGACTCAGAAAATATGACGTCATATCAGGCCCGTGGGAAGCAATTTCATATGGGGGGGGGGCTAAAGCCTCAGTGTCTGAATATTGGGAGGGCTTATTTGGATTTTCCAAAGTTTTCAGTGTGAAAAAAGGAAAATTTGACATTTTTGCCCAACTTTGGGTGGGGGTGGGGGTGGGGGGGGGGGCTCCTACGGGCCTGCATATGATGTGATAATTACCTATCATGGCAGCAACTAAAAATGGTAATTATAACAAGCCATTTACATCATCAATTTAAATCATCTAAAAATCGTGTGTCGCGTGATTATCTACCGTGTTTCTGAAGTCTAAAACGTATCAGTGATTCACGTTTCATTGATGCTAGCACTTGTTTCCTGTGATCAGAATAAGAAACAAGAGCCTTCATAGACGTATTATGCTCCCCGAATAGGTGCTTGTCACAAAATAAAAACTATCATACGTTAAGCCCCCTTTTCCATGACAGATTTTTGTACACACATTATTTATAGAATATGGTCTAGAACATCTCATTTGTCACATAAGTACAAAATTTCATTAAATTCTGCCCATTAGATAAAGAGAAATTAGAGAAAAACTAATTTTTACATTAAGGCCCCTTTTTCCATGACGCAGCCTCAAATCAAGAAACGGAGAAAAGGTCCCTAGAGATTATCCCAGGGAGTTCACATGTGAAGTTTCATTGAATTTGGTCACAGGGTTGCTGAGATCTGGCTGTGGACGGACGGACGGACGGACAGCATATGCTCCCCGAATTTTTTTCGGGGAGCATAAAAATGTTGCTTAAATTGGTATCATTCATTGGTGCTGCTAAATGGTGAAGCATAGTCATGCTAGTTTTTAATTGACCCTTTTCAGTTAGGAGGCTTAGAAAATAGATACATGTAATACAGCTTAATTCATCAGTTTGAATATATATTTCTTGCGCATCCGAAAGCATGTTTTTTGCTCACTTTAGGTCTAAGGGAAGTAAAATCTGTTTGTCGTGACACGTGACAAAATCTATAGGGAAGGTCAGGTGAATTATTACGATCAAGGTGACCTGTGATTGGACAATATTTTTTTACTGGAATTGAACATGATTTATTCATTTGTGACTGATTATATTCTATTTTCAAGTTAAAAGCAAAAAAATCAATGATTTTGAATCATTTTGGCAATTTCTGAGCCATTTTAAAAGATGGGTATTATACTCTGAAATGCCTCTGAGATTAGCTCCGCAGTTAGGGTGATCTCAAAAATGGGGTCAAAGGTCATAGAGAAAAGGATTCATGCCATACTAAAATTCATTTTTTCGGGTGTATGAATGGATGTTCTAGAATTTAAGGTAGGTCAGATCATTGCTGCAAACTCATGGACTGAGCTATAAGCCAAAATGTTATAATGGTCGCCTATGTAAAACTATTTACTTCCCTTAGACCTCGTCTTTCCTCGGTTTGACAAGATTCTTGCCATTCAGCCCATTGCAGCTTGGTAATGTTAGAGAACGACTTTACGAAAAGCCATTCTGTGTTAACCCTTTCCCAAACAGTAAAATTTTAGCGTGATCCACTTCAAAAACTGCCATAAATGACAAAACGGAAGTTATCAAAGACAAAATTCGTGTAAAATATGACATAGCAAATATTGAGACAAAAGGAGAAACTGCTGGTTATCAGCAGTTTCTTCTTTTGTCTGAATGTTTTCACAAGCCATTTCTTATAAGGAGGCCAAAACCAGAGCCGCGTTCTTTAGAGCGAGATTTCTTGAGATATCTTGAGATTGAACTAAAAGATGTTTTAGGATAAAGCGTTCCTCTGAGCAAGACTTTTAAGACGCTCAATGGGAGCCGCCATTGCTCTATACTTCTTTCGGAACATCTCGGTAAATTCTGTAGAAACTATATGGGAGAGAATTGACCGAGTTGTTCCGAATGCTCAATGATTCATAAACCGCGGTGTTCCGAATGCTCCATTCTTTATACAAATGACGTCATGATGACGTCATTTGAATAAATATGGAGCATTCGGAACACCGCGGTCAAAGTTTCGGTCTTAAAAACGCTTTATCCAAAACACCCTAAGAAATCTTAAAAAATCTCGCTCTAAAGAACGCGCCTCTGTCTTGTTTGGGAAAGGGTTAAAATGCTCTATCTGTACGGGCTGAATGACAAGAATTTTGTCAAATCAATGACAACGTATAGATTAATCACAATAAACTAAACAAAGAAATTGTGCTCGATATATGCTAGAAGTGCATTCAAATGGGTGAATTTACGGGTATAATGTAGCCTATACGAAAATGATATTTACTTTCAAAGGCCTACCTACTGGCCAGAATTAGTCGTAACGAAAATGCTTTGTATGAATGATATCACTTTAAAGTAGTTCACTCCAAATGAGATTCATTCGACATCGGGATTTTTCGTGCGACGTCATAAACATTCTTTACGTTGGAAACATATATACCGTTGTCAGACTGCATGGACAGATTGAAATTCTTCACTCCTAGGTAATTTTCTGAATCTAGAATGCTTTTTCAATATTACAACATTATCATGTTCAAAAAACGACACCTGGTTGATCTCGGCTTGGTTTGACCCTTTTCTCGAAATTTTTAGTTTGATACATAGGATCCTTTTCATTATGACGGGTCACATTAGTCATTTATCACTGGTCATAGTCAAATGAAGCTTTTGAGTGAAGTTGCAAACAACCAAACAACCGATTACTGGCGCGGTACATCCGGTTTCCGGTGGTAATTTAGAACCAGGCCCGCTTATCTTGTTCATGTGTGTAATTTATCCTATTACCAGATATTGGCGCTTTTTGACGCCCCATAAGATACAGGCTTTGGAAAACAATGTGGAAATACAAAAATTGCTTGTGACAAGCAATTCCCATGATGTTTTCTATCCAGAAAGACAGATAAATATAGAATTCAATTACTTCAAATTGTCGTCTGCAACATCTTTTAATTTGGACAGGTCTAGATTTGTGCTGTCCAGTTATAGGTTATCCTATGATGAATCATCTTCGCTAGCCAAGGTTGAACCTACCTACGTTTGTATTCACCGTGAATGCAGAAACGACGTTACGTCGTAGATGTCACCCTTGACTTGCGAAGATGATCTGATGAATGGACCCATGCACTTCCCCAAAAGGGAAGTATTTCCATTGTGTTTTCGAAACTTTACAATATTTCTGTTTTGTAACTTTTGTTACTCTTCAACTTTTGTTCGTTTGCCAATATTTTACAAAGGATTAATGTACGACATACCCTTTTATGGCTTATGAATATGGGCATAAAATTAGGCCCTAATTAATCTCATTTCTGAACTTGTCCAAGACATATTAGAATCCACTTTGCTTATGTCAATAACACTTTTTCGTAGTGACGAATATGAAAAAAAAAAAAAAAACAAATTTAAATTGACAATTAACAGCATACAAACTATGAGCAACAAACGATCACTCTGTGGGTTGAATGCCTCTTTTGCTTGACCGAAAATTGTGAAATATCATAAAAAATTCCACGGGACAATGATGGACCTGTGTCATTTTACAAATGATTTTAGACACAGGTTTGCCAACTAAGTGTTGTTGAAGGTTTGGCAATGGGCAATGCGTTGAACAAGTTGATTTTACAAAGAAGTTGGAGTCAATATCAGTGACTAATCCGAGTCTTCTCTGATGTAAATACGCTTTTTGATATTTTGATTTTTCGCTATTTAAATAGCGAAAAATCAAAATATCAAAAAGCGTATTTACATCAGAGAAGACTCGGATTATATCAGTGACCTGCCACCTCCAAAAACAACAACACCAACCGCACTCTCTCGGACGTTTGACAGAAAGCGCGAAATGAAGAATAAAAACTCCAAATCTGAAAGGCAACAAACGAAAGAAACCCCACTTTCGTGCATCCAAAATGTTCTCAGAAGTCGCCTAAGTCAAAGGCAAAATATAGTCCCTATTCATGGTTTCGAGAAGGAAAGAAGGTAGGAAATTGGGTTTCGTACCCAAGAACATTCGTACATAAGACTAATTTTAGTCCTCCACTTGCTTTAAAATTTTCTCAGACATATTAAGAAAATACACGATCTGTAAAATATTACATTTAATTCTCTATTTTGATTTCTTCAATGTTGTACAGCAAGCATATTTTTATTTTATGGAATAGACTTTCTTTATTTTAACAACTTGGCTTTTGTTGCTGTGATTTTTCGAGGATTACCCACAACATTGGTTTGATGATTAAAGACAATGCCATTAACAAGTATCACTATCCTATTAAGAACACTTCTGACATTTTGCAGGGACCTGTAGGGGAGATTCGGTATAACTCGGACACAAAACGCAGTCTCTGTCGGGACACCATGGATATCTCACTCTCTTGGACAGACAAGCTTCTGAATCAACAACGAAAACAATAAAGTATTCCAATTCTACAATAATTTCATTGGCTAAAACAGTTAAAATAAAGCCAAGGCAGATAATTTTACGAAATAAAGTATACTATTCACAAGCACGAATATCACCTGCATGGCTACAATTGTTTTACTGGGAAAATATGTGACAATAGCAGAGGCATTTTTATTTACGTGAAGGACACTATTCCCTGTGATTCATGCCAAGTTTTAAATGATGAACCATTTAATGAGTCATCATGGGTACAGCTACGAATAAATAATAGAGAGACTATTTTGATAGGTGCCATTTACAAAAGCCCTAACTCCACAGACACTAACCATGACAATCTTATTGAGATTTTAAAGCATGATCTTTTAGATTCGTTCGGGAAAATAGTCATTGTTGGGGATTTTAACTTTCCTCACATAAATTGGAATGATTGGACTACTCCTCACAATGAGAATCACATTTCACACCGTTTCATCGAAACACTTAGAGACAATTTTTTTCATCAACACATACATGACTACACAAGACTTCGCCATGGTCAAAATGCGATACTTTTGGATTTGTTAATCACTAATGATGAAAGTATTATTGATAATCTCCATTTTGGTGACAAAGTGGGTGCAAGTGATCATTTGAGTTTGACTTTTGATATACTGTGTGACGTTACATTACCTAATATACAAAAACCCAAGAAAAACTTCTTTCAAGGGAACTATGAAGAGTGCAGAGATTACCTATCTTCTATTGACTGGTCTAATTTGTCCGATTTGAATGTAGAGGACTCTTGGAATTTGATCCATAGTAACATAATGCATTGTGTTGAGAACTTTATTCCTTTAAACACTCCAGACTCGAACATATGTAAACCAAAATGGATGGATTTTTATTGCGTAAAAGCAATTAAGTGCAAGTATAGAGCTTGGAAAAAATATACTTTCTCTAGAAGTTTTAGTGACTATAGTGAGTATTGTCGATTAAGAAATAAAGCATCTAAGGCCGTCAAGTTTGCCAAAAAGAAATATGAAAAGGGAATTGCTAGTAAAGTTAAAACTAACCCTAAGGCTTTTTGGTCTTTCGTAAAAACACAAACTAAACATAAACATGGAATTAGTGACCTTGTGGATAGTAATGGAAACAGAGTTACACAGGACCAAGATAAGGCAAATTTGCTTAACAACTATTTTACTTCTGTATTTACGGTTGAACCGGACGGACCTTTACCGAAATTTTCGTCACGTAACTTTAGTGAACCTATTGAAGCTATTCATGTTGAAGAAGCCACTATTTTGAAGCATCTTTCTGAACTAAATCCAGCAAAGGCATGCGGGCCTGATGAGTGTCATCCTAAACTGTTGAAGGAATGTGCAAGTGTTTTATCCTTTCCCCTTACCGTTTTATTCAACAAGTCGATCTCTGAAGGTACTGTTCCCGAATCATGGAAATGTGCTTATGTTACGAGTATTTACAAGAAAGGTCCTAAAAATCAACCTGGAAATTATAGGCCAGTTTCACTGACTTCAGTTTTATGTAAAATTCTCGAACAAATTATTCGTGACGCAATTCTTGTTCATCTGAACAGAAACAATCTTTTATCTGATTGTCAGTTCGGTTTTCGTAACCACCGAAGCACTATTTTACAATTACTAACTGTTCTTGAAGATTGGACATCTGCGTTAGATGATAATCTACAAGTTGACTCAATTTATTTCGACTATGCGAAGGCTTTTGACAGTATTCCTCATAGACGTTGTAGGGGCCAGGGTTCTGCCTGGCAGCTTTTACCAGTGATTTTAGCAATTTCAGCATTTCTCCTTTTCTCGAGTTTTACACAGTAGTGCATTAGGGATGCAAGTTACGAGTATTCTAGCTCAATTCCTTAACATACATACTGTTGAAAGATGTAGGATTTACCTTCTGACAGAGTGATTAGTCCATGAAATCATTGATTTTCCCTCGATCATAATTCCAATTTTCATGAGCGGCCGCCATTTTGAATGTTATTTACAGGGAATTGTGGGAACTGTCAAAGTTGTCAGTCGGCGTTCTTTTTGTAAACAAAGCCTATAGCATTGCTTATTTTGTCGATTTAAGGCATAAACAACCCTTTATTTTGTATTTCAATGTGCATATGAGTAGTTTGGGGAATTTTCCTGGTTAAATTTGCAGTTTTCAAGTGAACATTCATTCATGTTTAAGGAGTTTGAGCAGTATTTTTGTCAGTCGGGTGAACGCCGTAAAAGCGCACCGAAAATCTTGTGCACCGCACAACATTTTTTGTGCGCTCTTACCGCGCAACAAATCTTGCGCATTTTACTATAGAAAGCGCACAGGATTTCCTGTGCGCTATTTTCACCGCACACGAAAGCTTGTGCACCGCACAGAAAAGTTTGTGCACTGGCATTTACTATAAATACCCCGACAAATCCCCATTTGTCATCTCCCGAACTTTGGATTTTTAGAAGCTGACTCCACGTCAGACATTTTGAGAAATTGTTAAATTGTTAGGCACTGTTTGTTAAAGTAAACGACTTAGAATTAATTATTTGAACGTATTTAGAGAATTGGAGTCATAATTAAAGCTTTGGATTTTTTACATTGTCTTACGAGTTTTATTTAGTTTCAAAACGTACTTATCCCGGGAGATCGCCTTAGTTTATGTTTTAGAGAGCCAACCCTACCAAAACAACACAGCCAGCGCGCTACATTTTATGGTGACAGAGAGGTGGGATCTGATTTAATATCCAGATCCAGCGATACGAACAGAGTTTCCGAGCAGACTGGTGGTTACAGCTAACAGATCTACAGTAGAAGAGAGCTATCAGAGCTAACAGGCCTACAGAGATTGTCATACCAGAAAGTCACAGCTTTACTACTTCAAGATGACAGAACCTGTGCAGGTGGACAGTGAGATTTCCTTTCACCACAGAGCTTCACAGAACAGCCTATCACAGAGCGGACACAGTGTCGACCAAGACCAGCCGGATGCAGCGACAGAATGCGGGTCATGCTACAGTGAACAGACAGACCAGGCTGACACATGGAACCAGCAGGATGGAGGCGAGCAGACTCACAGAATTGATCAACTTATAGCATTGATGACTAAACTTATACAGATTCTGACAGGCAGTAGGGAGACGCGACAAACAGACGGGAAAAATGGATTCTTCGAGCAGACCGAGCAGGGGAAGACGATAAATTACAGATCGCCAGACACAGCTGGAACAGATTATACAGGCGGATGCAGAGATGCGTCAACCCAAACCCCAACATACAGACATACCAGAGAAGAAGACTGCATTACAAGAGGCACCTTTGGGCCCATAAACCACCACCCTGAGGCAGATTCTGACAGATCTTGGTTTGACAGGAATCAGAGCAACAGTCAAGCTGATGTTAACAGAGTTCCAACAAACTGCATAGATGACCACAGACATTATAGACCCCCACCAGACAGGAGCAGGCATGCAAATAGAGGTCAAGTTCACCCTTTACCAAAGATGCGACCCTTTACCGGAGAAAATGACTGGTCAACTTGGATCGCCCAGTTTGAGGCCATAGCACGAAGAAGCGGGTTGACTTATAGCGAGATGTTGGACCACTTACTGCCCAGATTAGAGGGACAAGCAGCTCAGTTTGTGTTTATACAGCTTACACCTGCAGTTATACACAACTACCAGATGTTGAAACAAGAGATGGACATTAGATTCAAGACAATAGAGACATCCCGTTCCTTCGCCTCCAAATTCAGCAGACGATCCCAACAGCAGAATGAAACGCTGGAAGAATATGCAGCAGACCTTAGACGGCTTTACGACAAGGCGCATGGTTACCGCAGCAGAGAAGCAAGGGACGAAGACCTTGTACGAAGATTCCTTGATGGACTTACAGATGAAGAGCTGAGTTTTGAGATAGAGTTCCACAAGGAGCCAACCACTTTAGAAGAAGCTGTGTACTATGCGGCCAACTATCAACAAATCAAAAGCGTTTCGCAGAGAGAAAAGAAGAGCCATTTCCCGACCCGTAGAGTTGCAAACAACCCCGAACCTTACAACCAAGAGCCAGAACAGCCTGTAACAGCTTGTTCAGAAACAGACAAACATGAAGAGGAGAAGGGCCTGCTGCGTGAGATGGTGAAGATGCTGAGCCAGTTGGGAGAAGAAATACAAGGTCGAAAACGGAAGAAACACAGGGAATGCTACAACTGCCACAGAGAAGGCCATTTTGCAAGGAACTGTCCACTGAACAACCACGACGACGGTGGGACAAAACAAGACATTGAGCAAGAAAGAAGAAACGAGCCTTTAAACGGGCATGGGCTGAGCTGGATGGCCACAGCGAGGCCCCATTAGAAGAAGTTGGCCAAAAAAGTGGTTATTGCTGTATGGCGCAGAGTATAGAAGAGACAGAATGCATACAGATTAGGAAGGAAAACAATGCAAGAAAAAGAGTAGGAGCAGATTTAGGATTAAGCTCTAGCAAAGGCCAATTCCACTTCACAGACGGCGCTACAGGCAGAGTGAGAAGACTTACAGAATCCGAGACAGGTCCATACAGATTACAGAAAGAGGGTCCCGGTCCACCTCAAGAACCGATGAAAGATAGTGGAAGTCCGACAGGCCTATCCAGAATGTGGGTTAACAGAGAAGTGCCACACAAGATCCAGCTCAAGCAGACAAGAAAGATGAAGGGCATTCATAGTAACCAGCGGAATCTCCAAGGAGTGAACAGTCCAGAGGACAGACAGAATTCAAAGCAGTGTTAGTTAGGCTGCTTTTAGACTACACTTTCCTCTATAGAGAGGAGAAGTGAAGTTGAGTTAGATTTGTCAATACAGTGACACATGTTGTTATTTAAATTTTATGCTTGATTTATGTTTTAAAGATATTTATGTACAAGTATTTTTTAGAGTAATGCTGAGAGAAAGAAATTTACAGAATTAACATTGAGGTGCAGAGACAAGTTGCAGAAGATAAAGAGACAGATCACAGACACAGAAGGTGCAGGGTGCAGAGTGTACAGAGGCGGTGAGAAGATACAGTGCTGAATGGAGTAGATTGGAGGAAGTCAGAGAGTAGAAGAAAGAAGACGTTTGGGCAGTACAGAAAGAATTAAAGGCAAAGATTATGAGCAGTTTAGGGGATAAAGAGATGGCATAGAAGAGAAAGAGGAGACGGTAGAGAATAGAGGATGGAGGTTGATTGTCTGACAAGGAGAGTCCAATATTATTTTACAGCACTGTACTCATCAAAGGAGATTTCACATCTACCGGATGCCTGCATGATTGATCGAAAAGTTGTCGTTGGATGCTGGTGCAAGAGATGGATGGATAATGGACCAGACAAGATGCGAGAAGCGAACTGTACGGTGTAGTCACAGATCGACAGAAGAGAAGCGAACTATACGGTGTGGTCACAGATCGACAGAAGAGAAGCGAACTATACGGTGTGGTCACAGATCGACAGAAGAGAAGCAAACTGTACAGTGTAGTCACAGATCGACAGAAGAGAAGCGAACTGTACGGTGTGGTCACAGATCGACAGAAGAGAAGCGAACTATACGGTGTGGTCACAGATCGACAGAAGAGAAGCGAACTGTACGGTGTAGTCACAGATCGACAGAAGAGAAGCGAACTGTACGGTGTAGTCACAGATCAACAGAAGAGAAGCGAACTGTACGGTGTAGTCACAGATTAGCAAGGACGAGCCTGAAGCAGTGGAGTATCTATAGCTGAACACATAAGAGGTAGACGACATGAGAAGAGCCAAGGGATACCTTTGGCAGGTTGAGAGTTGTGGTAGACGGTCAAGAGGACCAGAGTAAAGAAGCTACTCAAGATGGCCTGCGTGGAAGGTTGGAGGCTAGGTGTTGAAGCCAGGATGTCCTCAGCGAAGATGGAGTCTACTGTGAGAGGGTATTTGTTCTTGTGATCCTCTGGAGATGTAACCAATACAGCCAAACTATAAATAGAAGATGTTGTCTTACCAATGAGTACCAAGAAGTCGATCACTTACCATTCCTAGCCGCACCTGACAATTCGAATCTGACGTTGCGGTGGTATGATACTTACGGCTGCTAGTCTAACCTGTGTCAACCAATGGTTTAGTCCACTAAATCCTGTATCGATGGTGGCGAAGAATTTGGTGCAACGTAAAACCGCACCAACCGATTATCGTTGGGACGTTTAGAGGCGAGATACGTTTATTGGCGATTGGGTCGCCTGTCTATATGACAGGTCCGCACACATGAATCCAGGTCCAGTGCTGTGCGGATAAGTCGCTCACTATGAAGGCGGTAGTGAGTCCACAAATTTCTAGTTTCTATCCACTATCCCCGATGAGTCATTTGTGGGTACAGATGAGATGTTACAGAACTAACGACAGACTACGCGAGAAGGACGATGACGAAACGGACTATATTCGAAGATGTTACCATTACTATATATTAATATTCAGTGACATTTAAGGCTAACTTAAGAAAGTGCTTAATTAATTGAATGAACAGTGTTAGGTCTTAATTTTAGTGAAAGTGTTTGGACGTTCTCCATTTGTTAACACCGTGGATTTGGACGCTAGTTTTATCAAGTATTTTGTGTTAATCTTTTTATTCATTGGTGTTAGCAGGAGCTTTAACACTTTAAGAGGGGGGTAATGTAGGGGCCAGGGTTCTGCCTGGCAGCTTTTACCAGTGATTTTAGCAATTTCAGCATTTCTCCTTTTCTCAGAGTGTTGTAAAATCGTTGTTTGTGCCTTAGACTATAATACTGCGAGGTATCAGGTATTATTTCTAACGCACAGGCAGTTTATTTATTAGTTTTTGAGTCTCATGACAGTTGCTGACATTGACCTACTTTTGAGAACTGGTCCACTTCACCTATGATCGAGTTTTACACAGTAGTGCATTAGGGATGCAAGTTACGAGTATTCTAGCTCAATTCCTTAACATACATACTGTTGAAAGATGTAGGATTTACCTTCTGACAGAGTGATTAGTCCATGAAATCATTGATTTTCCCTCGATCATAATTCCAATTTTCATGAGCGGCCGCCATTTTGAATGTTATTTACAGGGAATTGTGGGAACTGTCAAAGTTGTCAGTCGGCGTTCTTTTTGTAAACAAAGCCTATAGCATTGCTTATTTTGTCGATTTAAGGCATAAACAACCCTTTATTTTGTATTTCAATGTGCATATGAGTAGTTTGGGGAATTTTCCTGGTTAAATTTGCAGTTTTCAAGTGAACATTCATTCATGTTTAAGGAGTTTGAGCAGTATTTTTGTCAGTCGGGTGAACGCCGTAAAAGCGCACCGAAAATCTTGTGCACCGCACAACATTTTTTGTGCGCTCTTACCGCGCAACAAATCTTGCGCATTTTACTATAGAAAGCGCACAGGATTTCCTGTGCGCTATTTTCACCGCACACGAAAGCTTGTGCACCGCACAGAAAAGTTTGTGCACTGGCATTTACTATAAATACCCCGACAAATCCCCATTTGTCATCTCCCGAACTTTGGATTTTTAGAAGCTGACTCCACGTCAGACATTTTGAGAAATTGTTAGGCACTGTTTGTTAAAGTAAACAACTTAGAATTAATTATTTGAACGTATTTAGAGAATTGGAGTCATAATTAAAGCTTTGGATTTTTTACATTGTCTTACGAGTTTTATTTAGTTTCAAAACGTACTTATCCCGGGAGATCGCCTTAGTTTATGTTTTAGAGAGCCAACCCTACCAAAACAACACAGCCAGCACGCTACAACGTCTTATTCATAAAGTAAAAGCATATGGAATTTCCGGAAACCTGTGTTGTTGGATCAACAGTTTCCTTTCGGGCAGGAAACAGAGAGTTGTAGTGAACGGTTCTTCTTCGGATTGGACAGATGTCATATCAGGGGTACCCCAGGGATCTGTACTGGGGCCTCTTTTATTTATCCTTTTTATTAATGATATTCCTGAAGTAGTGAATAGTACCTGTCGGCTTTTCGCAGACGATACGAAACTTTATCGTGTATTACATTCCCAAGTAGACACTGAAATTTTACAAGATGACATTGAAAATATGTGCGACTGGAGCAACAAGTGGTTATTAAGATTTAATATTGACAAATGTAAAGTAATCCACTTTGGATGTGCCAACTTTACTCCGAATTATCAGATGTTTGACTCGAGAAACGTTTTTTCTGACATTAAAGAAGATGTTACAGAAAAAGACCTTGGAATCCAGTTTTCTTCAAATCTGACTTTTGACAGTCATATTAGTACTTTGATTAACAAAGTAAACAGCATTATTGGTCTTGTAAGAAGGAATTTCTCTTTCATGGACGAACAACAATTTTTAACCCTTTATAAAGCCCTTATTAGGCCATATATTGATTATGGTGACATTATCTACTACCCATTCTTGAAGAAACATATTATATCTATTGAAAACTGTCAGAGAAGAGCCACCAAACTTGTGAAGGAAATCTCTCATCTGTCCTATGAGAAACGTCTTGAACACCTAAATTTGCCATCTTTAGTATACAGAAGAAATCGTGGTGACATGATACAGCTATATAAACTGGCACATGGAATGGATGATCTTGATTTCACAACCTTTTTTGAATTGTCTTCTTCAACAAGTAGGGGCCATAATCTCAAAATACAAAAACCCAGGGCAAACAGAAATATTCGTCTTCATTCTTTTTCTCACCGTGTTATCAACGATTGGAATTCTCTCCCAACTGATGTAGTGAATGCGAAATCCTTGATTGTGTTTAAGTGCTCATTAGATAAGTTGTGGCTGCATAAGCGTTTCAGTATTAGTGAGTGAATTAATAGTGTATTATAAAGAAGTATCAACGAGTGTTAATAATAGCATACTCAGCTATTAAAGAGATACAACCAGCTAAACCGGGCCGGAGACTGCGAGAAACCTGTATAGAGGGGAATAACAGACCTAAGGGGTCTACGAAGTTTCCCTACAGAACCAGGTAGAACCAGGTATACTATCAGAGTAAGGTAAACTCGGACATGCACCGGGGAATCTTGGACGCACCTGTTGTTTTAACACATTCCAAAAGGGTAAAGTTTTGCACACTGCTCCATTTTGAAAGCTGTTGCAGTCGACATCATTTATGTTGCTAATTCGCGCATGAAAATCGGAGAAAACATGGAGAAAACTTTAGTGTCCGAGTTTAAAATAGCTAAAAACGATTTTACGCCTGGTAAAGTCGGACACTACGTCACAGAAATGAGTAAACTCCCCCACACGTCACGATACATGTCACGTGTCATCTATTCAGGCGCATTCGATTGATGACGCGTTATACCTGTAAATACAGCTGATTTTGGGAAATATTTACTAAAGACTCTTTATTTATAAAGACAAACGTCTGGCTGTCCGAGATTACCCACATGTCCGAGAAATCCCGAATCTCCCCTATGAGCTGTTAAAGCGGACAGCCACTACTGGGAAGAGTAATTCGGTGCTGATGATCGGACCTAGAGGAAGTGGGAAATTCTTTGGTAATGACTGGTATTGAAAAACCAATAGCTTCAATACATATCACTATCTCATATAGAAGTTCTTATATTGCAGGGACCTGTATGAGCTAATTAAGCGAACCGCCACTACAGGGGAGAGTAACTCAGTGCTGATGATCGGGCCTCGAGGAAGTGGGAAATCACTGGTAATGAAAGCAATAGACTAATAGCTGCTGTCTATAACAATTGATTGACCAATAAATTGTTTATTAACCCATTTTCATACATGAACACCTCTAAAAAAGGCTTGCTAAAACATTGAGGCAAATTGAAAGTAGAAAATGCTGATAATCAGTATTTTCATAATCAGTATATTCTTTTCTTGCGTCAATATTTTCTAAGCTACACATTCCTTTTTAGCGAGCCGAGACTTTATGTCCGGGGAGCTAATGTCACAGCCTTAGTGTTGGCGTCGCGTCCCGTCGCGTCTTCACTTAAAAACTTTAACCTGGTCTATATCTCAGGCATTATTAGAGATACAGCCTTGATATCATACATGGATACATCTCGACAAGACCTTTCATTTGGGACCATGACCTTTGACCTAGTGACCTTGGAGTTTGACCTACTTTTGAAAAACTTTAACCTGGCCTATATCTCATGCACTATTATTGATAGAGCCTTGATATTTCACACATGGATACCTCCTCAGTCCTGCCAAGACCTTTCATTTGGGACCATGACCCTTGACCTTGTTACCTTGACCTTGGAGTTTGACCTACTTTTAAAAAAATAGCTATTTTTGTGACAAGCTGCCGTATAGGTGAGCTACGTTGTCCGCGGACAACTCTTGTTTTGATATCTCTAATTTCGTTGTCTTCAAAATTTTTGCCGTCTGGTAATGGTTAAAGTCGCATATGCCTTAGTGAGACTCTAAACAAAAAACAGATGTTTAATCCTTGGCCGCATATTGAGGCCTTTGATGCCAGTGCTCCAGCTAGGCCCTTTTAGAAGGGCGCGGCGCCCTGCCTTGCCCTGCCGTGGAAGTGCGGCGCCCTGCCCTATAAAATGATTGTAAATTTTGCCCTTACTCGCTCAATAAGCGATTATCTTGTGTATTGTCGCCTCCCTTAATTGATAATGAAAACTCGCTGTGATCACTGATGCGTTTAGCGGGTAATTTCGGGGGATAACTGTTTACAACCTTATTACAAACAGAATTAATGCAAGGCGTGGCTAATATCGACAAGCCGACCAATCACAACGCGTGATTCATTATCGAGTGGGCAGTTTTCCGATAATCTGTTGATGAGAGTTAGCGCGTGCCGTAAAACAATTTTTCAACTATAAACAAACACTGATTAGCGACTTAATCCGTACGAATGGTCATTAACAAGATTGTATGGATGATGATTAACTTTGTCACCTTTCACGGAGAAAATTTCAGATTAGTTGTAGGTTGCGATAAGATATTTTACATTTTGGAAAATCGCCGTTTCACTCGGACAGTTTCGTCCCATTTTGTTTTGCAGTTTACCTTAAATTCATGGATCTTATTTCAAAACTGTAATTCACAGTCTTCGCGAGAGCCACGGACAAGTCATTGACTGGCAAAATTCAGAGTTGACTGGCCAAAATGTCCGACGTATTACTTCTATAAAATCAAGCTTTAAAATTCTAGTTAACCTACCGATTTCTAGTCCAATTATTTATCCATCACCAATTAAATATCTCAAATCTGAAGTATTTGTGTAACTGATTGTAGTCTTCCACTCGAGAATATATGACCAAAAAATGTGTACCAGAAAATCAATAGTTTACATCCCTTAGCATAGAGCGTGACCCTTTACTTAGAATGTAGTCAATTTGTTATTCCCTTTCCCCACAGAAATAAAATATGATAGGCTATTTGTTGGTTAATAATAAAAGACAATTTGATTTTTGTTTTGGTTATTCTCCTAACCTCTGAAAACCTGAATTGGAAAGTCTCCCTTTCAATTAAACACACTTCTACATCCCATTTAACCCTTTACCAGATGTTTTTTTTTTTCAGAAAAAAGGAGATCCAAATTAGAAATTTTCCAAATTCAAAGCAAGAGTATATATCACAAGAGCCATGTTCAAAACAAAGAACTATTTATGCATTAGTGAAATAGAAATTGAATACAAGGAAGAAATTGAGCATTTCATATATTTCCCCTCTTCCCCATGCTTTCTTCACCCTTTCCACATTGAAGCAACAAATGTTGAGTGGTCTAAATTGAAAGAAACGGCAGACAGAAAATATAACTAAATGTAACAGGCCCGTAGGAACAGAGGGGGCTAGGGGGGGGGGGGGGCTAAGCCCCCTTAAGTTGGTCAAAAATGCCGAATTTTCCTTATTTCACACTGAAAATTTTGGGAAAATCCAATTTAGCCCCCACACAATATTCAGACACTGAGGCTTTAGCCCCCCCCATATGTAATTGCTTCCTACGTGCCTGTGTAAGGAATTTATCACATCCTGCCCTCCAGACTCTAAATTTTTTACAAACTCTGTAAAGAATTTACAGCATGGACAGCAAGAAATCAAGACAGTTGAGAGTTTATCCAATAAAGTATTTCAAGGGTCTGGAAAGAATTTTTTAGCATTGTTGTAGGATTTTTCTTAAATCGAAACAATGGTCTTTTGAATTAGGAATGCGGCCGTTTTTCGGCCTTAAATGAACAGGCCTAAAAGAATACTTCTAGGTACCACCTGTCTGATGAGACCCAAGGAGGGGTTGAAATAGTCTCCCTATGTAAATACTAAAATCCTTTTCAAAACCCACCAGAGCCCATTGTTAAGCCTTTAGAATTCAAAATTTTCTAGGGGGAGACCCCCTAAACCCCCCTGGTGGCCCTAAATGAACAGACGTAAAAGAATACTTCTAGGTGCCACTTGTCTGACGAGACATATAGAGGGGTTGAAATATTCTCCCTTCTTGAATACCAAAATCCTATTTAAAACCCACAAGAACCCATCTTTAAGCCCCTAGAATTCAAACCCCCCTGGTGGGAGGGGGGTGCCCCCTCCCACTCCCTCCCCCGTCTCGTCTCTTCGCGACTCGAAGTGCCCTTTCAGGGCACTTGGCACCCTGCCCTTTTCAAAACCTAGCTGGAGCACTGATATATTTGATTGCTTGGAATATCCATATCAAGCTTCAATGTCTACTTGCCTGTATCAATGTCAATATGCACGTCCTATAAAGAGTATAAAAAATAATCATTTAAAAGTGAATATTTTGAGAGAGAAGGGCAAATTTCTTGGCCCAGGATTTCTCCTTTTCCCTTCATATATTTACATGTAATTACAGGGAATATCCATATTTGGCTTCAATGTTTACAGCCTGTATCAATATTGATATATTTGTCTTGTAAATGATATAAAATGGTAATATATTCAAGTGAATATATAGAGGGAGAAGGACAAATTGCTGAACCTGGCTTTTTCTCCTTTTCCCTCACCTATTCAATATCCATATTTAGTCTAAATGTTAAAACTTGCAAGAAAAGATGTCGATATGCATGCCCCGTGAATTGCATAAAAAGCAATTGCAAAAAATATAACATTTAAGTGAATTTATGGAGGGAGAAGGACATATTGCTAGACCCGTTTTTTTTCTCCTTTTCCCTCATATATTTGATTGCTTGGAATACCCATATTACTTGCCTAAAAATGTCGATTTGTACGCCCTGTAAATTGTTTAAAAAGGTAATATATCATTTAAGTGAATATATTGAGATAGAAGGACAAATTGCTGAGCCCAGCGTTTTTCTCCTTTTCCCTCATATATTTAACTACGTGAATACCCATATTAAGCCTCAATGTCTACTTGCCCGTAAAATGCCCCCTTAAGTTGGTCAAAAATGCCGAATTTTCCTTATTTCACACTGAAAATTTTGGGAAAATCCAATTTAGCCCCCACACAATATTCAGACACTGAGGCTTTAGCCCCCCCCCATATGTAATTGCTTCCTACGTGCCTGTGTAAGGAATTTATCACATCCTGCCCTCCAGACTCTAAATTTTTTACAAACTCTGTAAAGAATTTACAGCATGGACAGCAAGAAATCAAGACAGTTGAGAGTTTATCCAATAAAGTATTTCAAGGGTCTGGAAAGAATTTTTTAGCATTGTTGTAGGATTTTTCTTAAATCGAAACAATGGTCTTTTGAATTAGGAATGCGGCCGTTTTTCGGCCTTAAATGAACAGGCCTAAAAGAATACTTCTAGGTACCACCTGTCTGATGAGACCCAAGGAGGGGTTGAAATAGTCTCCCTATGTAAATACTAAAATCCTTTTCAAAACCCACCAGAGCCCATTGTTAAGCCTTTAGAATTCAAAATTTTCTAGGGGGAGACCCCCTAAACCCCCCTGGTGGCCCTAAATGAACAGACGTAAAAGAATACTTCTAGGTGCCACTTGTCTGACGAGACATATAGAGGGGTTGAAATATTCTCCCTTCTTGAATACCAAAATCCTATTTAAAACCCACAAGAACCCATCTTTAAGCCCCTAGAATTCAAACCCCCCTGGTGGGAGGGGGGTGCCCCCTCCCACTCCCTCCCCCGTCTCGTCTCTTCGCGACTCGAAGTGCCCTTTCAGGGCACTTGGCACCCTGCCCTTTTCAAAACCTAGCTGGAGCACTGATATATTTGATTGCTTGGAATATCCATATCAAGCTTCAATGTCTACTTGCCTGTATCAATGTCAATATGCACGTCCTATAAAGAGTATAAAAAATAATCATTTAAAAGTGAATATTTTGAGAGAGAAGGGCAAATTTCTTGGCCCAGGATTTCTCCTTTTCCCTTCATATATTTACATGTAATTACAGGGAATACCCATATTTGGCTTCAATGTTTACAGCCTGTATCAATATTGATATATTTGTCTTGTAAATGATATAAAATGGTAATATATTCAAGTGAATATATAGAGGGAGAAGGACAAATTGCTGAACCTGGCTTTTTCTCCTTTTCCCTCACCTATTCAATATCCATATTTAGTCTAAATGTTAAAACTTGCAAGAAAAGATGTCGATATGCATGCCCCGTGAATTGCATAAAAAGCAATTGCAAAAAATATAACATTTAAGTGAATTTATGGAGGGAGAAGGACATATTGCTAGACCCGTTTTTTTTCTCCTTTTCCCTCATATATTTGATTGCTTGGAATACCCATATTACTTGCCTAAAAATGTCGATTTGTACGCCCTGTAAATTGTTTAAAAAGGTAATATATCATTTAAGTGAATATATTGAGATAGAAGGACAAATTGCTGAGCCCAGCGTTTTTCTCCTTTTCCCTCATATATTTAACTACGTGAATACCCATATTAAGCCTCAATGTCTACTTGCCCGTAAAATGCCCCCTTAAGTTGGTCAAAAATGCCGAATTTTCCTTATTTCACACTGAAAATTTTGGGAAAATCCAATTTAGCCCCCACACAATATTCAGACACGGAGGCTTTAGCCCCCCCCCATATGTAATTGCTTCCTACGTGCCTGTGTAAGGAATTTATCACATCCTGCCCTCCAGACTCTAAATTTTTTACAAACTCTGTAAAGAATTTACAGCATGGACAGCAAGAAATCAAGACAGTTGAGAGTTTATCCAATAAAGTATTTCAAGGGTCTGGAAAGAATTTTTTAGCATTGTTGTAGGATTTTTCTTAAATCGAAACAATGGTCTTTTGAATTAGGAATGCGGCCGTTTTTCGGCCTTAAATGAACAGGCCTAAAAGAATACTTCTAGGTACCACCTGTCTGATGAGACCCAAGGAGGGGTTGAAATAGTCTCCCTATGTAAATACTAAAATCCTTTTCAAAACCCACCAGAGCCCATTGTTAAGCCTTTAGAATTCAAAATTTTCTAGGGGGAGACCCCCTAAACCCCCCTGGTGGCCCTAAATGAACAGACGTAAAAGAATACTTCTAGGTGCCACTTGTCTGACGAGACATATAGAGGGGTTGAAATATTCTCCCTTCTTGAATACCAAAATCCTATTTAAAACCCACAAGAACCCATCTTTAAGCCCCTAGAATTCAAACCCCCCTGGTGGGAGGGGGGTGCCCCCTCCCACTCCCTCCCCCGTCTCGTCTCTTCGCGACTCGAAGTGCCCTTTCAGGGCACTTGGCACCCTGCCCTTTTCAAAACCTAGCTGGAGCACTGGATGCCTCTATTGATAAAGGCTTTTGAAAACTATGTGGAAAATTAAGAAATTGCTTGTGACAAGCAAGCAATTTCTTCATTTTCCACAATGTTTTGAAAACTTTTTTACCCAGGATATCCTCTGGTTTAATGTTGGAGAATGTCAGAGACTAATATGACATCCTCTGATTAAATGTACTACTTAATTAGTTAAATTCATCACTACAAAATAATATACAATGCAACATCAATAAAGCACACCAATATGCTGATCAGGGTTGGTATTTTAATTTTTCATAAAAAACAAAATATTAATAAGAAAGGTGGAATAACCTGCATTAAGGTAGTCAACAGGCTCAACCTCTTTGAGATTCGCTAGGTTTTTCAGGTGACTTTGCTTATACTTCTGTAAACAACCCTTTCTCACTTTGGACCAATTCTATATTCCATTCACATAATTATATGATCATGCTTTTATGTCCCCTGTACACAAGATAAAGGCTCAGGAAAAGAGTATGGAAAATGAAGCAATTACTTTGGACAAGATTTAATTGAATTTTTTTTTTTGCTTGCAACTTTTTTTATCAAAACCAGTCTGAATTTGTTAAGGGACCTTTTTCCAGATCCAGGCACATATTTATTTTATGTTTTTAGCTGCTGAGATCAGTGTTGGATGAACTTTGTGAGAATCCAGACATCAAAGAAAACTTATTACAGGTTCACCTAAATGGTAAGTTGGGATGTAAACACTTACTAAAAAGTATACAGACTGACAGTTACAGGTATGATAGGGTGAAAACATTCTAATATTGTTACTCTAAATCTAAACCTTATGTACTCATTTCATCCCCACAATAAGACAATTTCAATGCATACCCACTGTCCCCAACATAGGGTTTGATGAACATTAAATGAAATATTCCATTTCAAAAGCCTCTTATTTAGAGCTCTGAGTATAGTTGTTATGAATTATTTATTATTTCTTATAAGATTATTTTTAATGTTTGCTGTTCAGTTGCTGCTTGCTGCATCATTTAGAATAATCTTTAGTGACAAAATCTTTAACCCTTTTTCAAACAAGGCTTGGGAAAACTTAGACAAAAGACCTTTCGTCTCATTATTTTCTGTGCTATATATTGTACATACATGTATATCCAATCTTTACAGGCATAATGTTGAAGTCTGCTGGAGCTTTCAAATTATATTCACCTAATTTTTCGTCTTATGAGAAACAGTTTACATAAGAAATTAATATGTGATATTTACTATTTTATAACAGGTTTGTTACAAGCTGATGACAAAATTGCCCTCAAGGAGATTACCAGACAACTGCAGCTGGAGAATACCCTTGGAGACAAAGTCTTTGTAAGTTACGATTACACAACATTACATGTAAACAACGTATAGATTTACACTTTTAACCCATTCCCGCACATTGATCCTTTTTAATGCCCTGCAAGACAAAGGTTTTGAAATACTTTGTGGAAAAATGAAGAAATTGCTTGTGACATGCAAATTCTTCATTGATGAAAATTTACACAAAGGATCAGCATGACATTTACATTTGCATGAAGTAAATTCTTTGCTCTACGAGATCTTCAAAGGAAGATAATTTGACTCTCTCCGATGGGAGGTATTAGGCTGCTGTGCAAAAGTTCTTGATGAAACAATTATTCTAGTTAACAAGAAGAAAAAACATTTTAACCATGCAATCTTGTAGATCAAGTTCACACGTCACTTATGGTCAAAGTTCGTTCTTTGGTGACTCAAATATGTCAAAATTCAAGGAAGATATTTGAATTATCATTATGGTGCATTCATGGCTGTTACCGAAACAAAGATATGTTTTGTTGACAGGTAAACTCCAAAGTTTTGAAAAAAAAATGCGAAAATGAATGCTTTAAATGTGAATATTTGGTTGTCTTCGAAAAGGACATACAAATCTATTAGTTGAATGATTTCATCTATTTCAATTTGTAGGGATCATTTGCTGAGACATTACAGTTCCTGTTGGAGGCTATTAAAAGTGGTAAGATAAATTATGTTGTACATTTATTGACATTTATAAATATTTCTAAACAAAAACATTAAAGATAATCAAATAATTGTCATATTCACACTTCCACACTATGACTCTTTTTGAGTCCCGACAAAATAATGGCAATGGAAAACATCATGGAAAATGAAGAAATTGCTTGTGACAAGCAATTTCTTCATTTCCCATAATGTTTTTCATCCAAAAAGACCTAAAAATTAAAATTTCCATTTACTGTAAACCAGGATAAGTTCGCGTCAAGAAATGTTCGCGTTTTCATGCATTCATACTTGTTCGCGGCATTTTAAGTTCGCGGATTAATGCTGTCCGTGAATTGCGCAAAACAAAACACGCTATGGAGAAATTGAAAAATTAATATGTTGAATAATATGGGGAATCGAATAATTGAATAATTACATTAGTAGCCATTGACAGTTTGATTGAAGTAAGTTTGAATCAACCCATTGTTTTATTTTCACACTTTATAGTAAACTGGATTACAGTTTGTAACACAATACATAGAATTTGAGCGTTACATTAATTTCACACCTATTTACCTATAGCGTTGAGAAGGGAAAGTGACAGTCTTATTCAATATCATCGGAGGACGATTCAAACCTCGTAGCTGTGGCTAATTCGATGTCGTGTTTTTCAATATGGCACAATATCTTTGTATTTTTGGATAAAAACGAAAGTAATCTAAAATAAAGAAACTTTTCAATTACACCCTATTATGAAAAAGTTATTTACCTGGTTTACATAGTAACAAACAGGTCTAACAAACACAATGTAAATAAAAACCTCTCCCCATAGGTTTTCCCGAAACAAAAACTATCAAAGCAATTAAAGTTCGCGCTTTTTTTGAAAGTAGCCTATTTGCTGCGTTTTAAGTTCGCGGATCACACCCATCCGCGAAAGACGCTAACTTAAAAAGCGCGAAACGATTTCATTTTCCTGGTTTACAGTACTTGAAATTGTCGTCTGCAGGATCTTTCAATTTGGATTGCCATAAAATTTTGTCGTTTGATAATTGGTTAAGAATGATTTTGTGCTGCAAAAAATATCAGACTGAATATTAATGAAAAAAGTTTTGTAGCTGCACTCCATGACAAATTCCATAATGGCCTGTTTTCAGATCCAGACTCAAATGTTTGTTTTTCTGTTGTAGGTAGTCAGACCAGCAAACCAATACTGTTTATTCTGGAAGAGTTTGATTTGTTTGCGTTCCATCGTAACCAGACATTGCTGTACAATTTATTTGACATCTCACAATCTGCCCAAACACCGATATGTGTGATAGGAGTAACATGTAGACTAGTAAGTGATCATGTAAAATTTAAACCCATATTAACAAATATGATATAACAAATAAAGAATCGAGACTGATTTATCTGTGCTTCATCGTAATAAAACATTGCTGTATAATTCATTTGACATCAGCTCAAACACCAAGTAACCTGTACATTATTGCAAGTAATCAAAATTTTGTTGACAATGTACACTAAGATTTGCATGTACAAATTGTACATTATCATTCCATTTCAAAGAAAAATCAGTCTTAAATTGTGCCCAATGCACATTAAAAAAATGTAAAATTTTATTCACCTTGAATTATCATATGTGATGTCTTTGAATTCAGATCAGCCCAAAATTGTGTCGTCTGGTAATTGGTTTAATTTAAGGGGGAATGCTCCAGTTTTTCGGAACACTCGGTCATTACGGTAGTAAATTAAATGTTTCGTACCAATATGTTTCGCTACCATATTTTCAATAATATAACACATTATTACAATTTACAATTTTCGACGGTAAAAGTGTATTTATTATGCGAAACTGATTTTCTCAAGATGGAAATAGATTATTTAGAGCAAGACAGTCGTAAGTGTGTATGCAGTTACCACTGTTTTGCGTCATTTTATTCATGTGTAGCTGATTAAAATTGCTGTAATTCACTAATACGTGCGCTGACCTATACATTTTCTTTTTGAATTATTACCAGGACATGTTGCTTAACACAATGAGGCAGTTTTATCAAATTCTATTATGTAGAACTTGAAATATTTCCAAAAATATGCAAATTTTGACATAAAACACCCCAGCTTCGTTGATCTAATCGAACATATGAGCATGCTGTTTTATACATTTACGTGTTTATAATAGCACAAATTTTGGGTTTTCTGTTCTTATTAAATGTAAGATGTTACTTTAAATCCGTTTTCGGGACTAAACGACGAATATACAGCATTTTATTAACATCTTAGTGACCTTGGACAGGTGCAAGAAATTGTGCATTATTTCGATGTAGAGGTATGTTATACGAATGCCTATAAAATTCAAACAAGATCGCTGACCATCCATTTTTATTTTATTTTTCGATTGGTAATATCATGTAATTTCAACATACAAAATATAGAAAAATTCTTTTATTGGGAAAAAATTTAGGAAACTGGAGCATTCCTCCTTAAGTCATGACTGGGGAAACTGCGATAACTTCTACAGAGCTCCATATAACAGGGGTTGATGACTTCAAGATAAAATATATCACTAAATGTTAATCACACCTTTAACCCTATGTTGTGGGCACTCATTAGAATTGTCTCGACGAGACGATTCAAATGAGTACCCACAACATAGGGTTTAGATTTAGGATAAAAAAGTTCTAATGTCTTCACCCTTCCTTATCTATTGCTCTGTTTCACTTAGTTTCGGTATATAATTTTAGGATGTGATAGAACTGTTAGAAAAGCGTGTCAAGTCTAGATTTTCCCATCGTCAATTCCACATGTTTAATAGCCTTACATTCGAGGAATACAAACAGTTGTTTATCTCCCTGTTGACTCTACGGGACAATACACCAGACCAGAAAACTATGAAAGATTGGAATAAACATATTCAGGTTAGGATATTTGATTAATTGTGCTAAATTAGGTTGTTCCAAGTGCTTCATTTATACAGAAAAATAGATATGATATGATTTGATGTAAAAATAATTTTGAACTTAATGTTGAACATAACTGCAAGAGTGCTGTATAAATTAGTAAAATGATAAAGATTGCAGAGCCATAGATCAGAGGGGCTTAAGCCTTTTCAAAAACGCAATATATCATTGTTGGTCATCAAACCCTATGTTGTTGGTACTCATTGATTCTGATGAGTAAATACAACATAGGGTTTTGACTTGAAAACACAAATTTTAGAACATTTTTACTCCTTATCTGTAGCTGTGTAATAGTATATAGGGACTTGAAAACTTGACTTTGTGAGGAAATGTTACAGATTTGATGTATTTCAGGATTTATCCAAGGATAAGAGTGTTGTAGATATATTACAGAGACAGTATGAGTTTAGTAAAGATGTAAGGTCTCTACAACAACTATTGGTAGGAATTAATTTCTTATTTTCAATTGACTATGTTGGGCAAGGATCAGGAAAAATTACCATTATGGCCTTAACCCATTACCAAATGACAAAATTTTGGACTTGTCCAACTTCAAAGATGCTGCAGATGACAATATGAATTGAATAAAATTTCGCATTCTTTGATCTTTCTGTGTAGAAAAAATTGTGGGAAATGAAGAAATTGCTTGTTACAAGCAATTTCTTCATTTTCCACAATGTTATACAGAGACATTATCTTTTAGGGAGTCAAAAAGAGTCATTGTGTGGTTATGGGTAAAAGGTATTCCATCCATAATTAGATCCCAAATATTTCATGCAACTTTGGGCGTAATGCGAGGGTATCCTTCATCAATTTCCATTGCCATGAATGACGCCCTGAAATTGACGATTGTCCTACAGCTTCATTCTCATTTGCCATGGATGACGTCAGAAGATGTACAAAGTGTTTTGTATCTTAACTATGGGTGGAATACCTTAATCAAACATGGATCCAGATCAGAGTCTAATGTTGTCTAGGAGTTGTTATAGTTAAAGAATACCATGGATATTAATCATGCACAGGCTAATTTACATCCATGTTGGTTTCAAATGTCACAAGGGACAGTTTTGCAGATGCCAGCACAAATGTATTTATAATCATGTCTTGTTTATGCCGAATTTGAGATATTGTCTTTAAGTCGTTAATTCTGTTTTAGTATAAATTTTAGTATAAATACAAGACAATTTTATGTAAAAATGTTTACTTCTGAAATCCAATGTAAAGTACACCATATATTTCAATATGGAGTGATGTGACGTAATTTCGGACAAACAATAGTATTTGGCCAGTGTAATATTTGTGGGGTGTATATCTAAAACCCCACAACTACAGCTTGATTGAAGCAGTAGCTACTAGAATTTATATAACAACACCAACATTTTATCAGGTAAAATTGGTAAAACACACAATTTATTCCTATTTTGTATTTCTTTTTATGCTCCCCGAAAAAATTTCAGGGGAGCATATAGTCGCCATGCTGTCCGTCCTTGTGTCCGTCCGTCCGTCCACAGCCAGATCTCAGCAACCCTTGGACCAAACTCAATGAAATTCACATGTGAACTCCCTGGGATAATACCTAGAGTCCTTTTTCTCCGTTTCTTAATTTGAGGCTGTGTCATGGAAAAAGGGGCCTTAGTGTAAAAATTAGTTTTTCTCTAATTTCTCTTCATCTAATGGGCACAGCCAGATCTCAGCAACCCTTGGACCAAACTCAATGAAACTTCACATGTGAACTCCCTGTGATAATACCTAGAGACCCTTTTCTCTGTTTCGTAATTTGAGGCTGCGTCATTGAAAAAGGGGCCTTAGTGTAAAAATTAGTTTTTCTCTAATTTCTCTTCATCTAATAGGCAGAATTTGATGAAATTTGGACTTATGTAATAAATAGGATGTTCTATACTAAATTTTATAAATAATGTGTGTACAAAAAAGCTGTCGTTGGAAAAGGGGGCTTAATGTATGATAGTTTTTATTTTGTGACAAACACTTATTCGGGGAGCATAATCCGTCTGTGACGGCTCTTGTTTGATACAGATCTACCCCATCAGTCAGATAAAGGAGGAGCACAGTCGACTGACTGCAGCAAACTTTCAGGAATCTATGAAACTTCTCACTGCTGATACTAAAGCTGCTATGTTACATGGTAAGTATGTTTTGGCATACAATTATGATATATTTTCTAAGATGATAAACAAACAATTTCCCAAACATGACCTGGTTTAGATGTCCCCAACAGATAAGGCTTGAGAAAACATTGGGGCCTTTTGCCTCAATATTTTTTGAGCTGTATTGTTCACAAATCTTATCTTTATCAACTTCCATTTTGTCTGCATCAAATCTGTTATCCTAGTTTCTCGAAATTTTCTTCTTTTGCGGTAATATTTTCTGAGGCATTTTCTATTACGAAAGACAAAACCAGGTCTTGTTTGTATTGGGAATGGTTCAAAAATATAAATTAGACTGGTTACCAGTAGTCCAAAATTTTAGTAAAAATGCTCATAGTTTTGAGATTAATCAGATTAACTGATGCTGTTTGGACCCAGATGGTCATGAGTGGGGATGAGTCTTACTTTGGATATGAATTATAAATATAAATTGAGTCCCTCTGACTTATACACAACAATCATTACATTACATTACATTTACATTAGTTTGTGGTACTTGTAGTGAGTTAGTTGGGGTGTCTCGAAAAAGCAAAGAGAAATCAACATAACTGGGAAATTTAGAAAGGGTGAACACAAATGATTTATTAGCTCACCTGAGCACGAAGTGCTCGAGGTGAGTTATTGTGGTCACTTTTTGTCTGGCGTCCGTCCGTCCGTCCGTCTGTCCGTCCGTCCGTCCGTCAACATTTGGGGTGTTTACACTAGCATCCACAAAAGTAAGGCAATTTTAATCAAACTTGGCCAAAGCAAGTAGGATCATAAGTTCTCGGACAAGTTCGATTATGGGCCTTATTGGACCAGAATGTGCAGCCTGAGTTATCTGCCCTTGAATGTTAAAAAATGCTGTTTTTAAGTTTGTTTACACCACTGTGTTGTAAGTTGTACGTTAGATTTGTGTAGTTTGTACGGAAGTTTTGAGTGGTCAATCAAAGATGGCGTCGGTGGAAAATCGTTAGAGGTAGGTGTCTTAGTTTTTCGTCGATAATTTCCTTAAATGGCCGTATCTTGTCTTGACACTGATATCATTGTACAGGAGAAATGTATACCTATTCACGGTGCTATATAGCCAAGTACCAGTGTTGTCCTATCGTACTCAGTCGTTGTGCAAACACAGCCCAACACGGAAAACTTTTTTCGAAGCGAGAAAGTTAGTCTTTTCAGAATGATTACATAGTAAACAGCGAACTAGGGAACAAACTATTGCTCTAACTTGGATGTTTTTAACATGCTCTTTTCTATGGTTACCGTTATTTTACACACAAATGTCTAGAATGACCACAAACGCTGTGTTTACTAAATGGCCAAACAACGGTGTAGTCACAGTGAAAATATGCAGACACAACGGTGCAGTTTCTTTGTTATCTGTACGGTGTAGTTATTATTTTCACAACAAATTGTGAACGGTGTAGACTTCACTTGGTTAGGTATGTTGTATAGGGCGAACAAGCTCTAACAGATAGCAGATCATCTGCACATCTGTTTTATCTCCCTCAAATACTTTGGTCTTAGAAAACTCAGATCTCTCCCTAGATGAAAACGCCGCCATCCTCAAAGTAAACGAAAACAAAAGTTAAGGAAATATGTTTTCTCTTTTCTTCATTCACGTAAGCCTTAAACAGTTCAATGTATGTTTGATTTAATTTTCGGAAGACATTTTTGTTATTTGTGATTGAATAAACATCTGACGGAAATGATAATCACAAGGAATACCATCACAAAATATCAAACAAGACATACGATAACCGTCATTTTGAAGCCATGTTAAGTGCAAAGGCAAATTTCTTGTTCATCCGTTCATTTGATTTGTAGATTCGAAATTTCGGCTCTGGCTTTGAATTTTTCTTTGTAACTGTTTTAATTGGTTATTACAATCAACTCATGTAATTAATGAAATGATTTCAACTCATGGAGTATGATAATTATTGATCGAAATGTATCTTGTTTTCAAATTGACCCCTCATTGAAAAGTCTGATTTTACCCAAAATAAAGGATTCAATCAACAAAACATAAATTATAAATAACAAAACATAAATTATAAATTTGTTTCATAAACATTTGGGCCTTTTTTTCGTCTTGTTCGACTAAAGTAAAAAAAAGTCTTGAAAATAGAGTTCTGGAACTGCAAAATTCATTTTGGAATTTTCATACGTAATGAACTTCTTCTTCAGGACTGACAATTTTTCTGACCAAGATTTTTTGGGCCCACTCATAAAATGTAACCATTTGCAATGAAAAAGACAATACTCTATTCGCAAAAACCGTTTGACTATTGGAGTAAAACGCATTGAAGTACTCCCAAGACAGTGTAACTTACACACATCCATAAATAAATGAAATGCAATGTTTTCCATCGAGAGCCGACCTTCATTGACCAAGATAAACAAATACCAATTTGATCAACGCTTCTCAATGACTAAATCACATCTGGGAACAAACTGTTCATTTCAGCCATTGTTTTCATGTTCTCGTGGGGAAAGAGAAGAGACCCTATCCGTTTCATCTGTTTTAGCAAGTCCAATGGAAATATCAGGAATTAAGGTCGGAGCTTTTTGAACGACTTTATGGGGTGTTGAACTTCGGCATTTTTTATGTTCAGGACTCATGCATTCAAAATCGGGGATATCATCGATAGAAAGATTGTTAACTCCAAAATCCTTTTTTCTACGTTGATGAGGTCTATCTTGTGTATTCTATGCTCGCAAATGGGGATGATGTCCTAGTCTGACTTCTTGATAATATCAGGAATTATACTAAAGTTCAGAGTTTTCAAATCTTTTTGACCTGTCTGATCATTGATCTCCCCTCTGCGCACTTTTAATATCTGACTGGAATGGTCCTGTTCCGAATGCTTCACAACCTTTTCGAAACTCAATTCGAAATGACAGTAGTAATAAGTGAACAGCATGGAACTGAAAATAAAAGAAAAAAATAAAACAGACGCCGGCAGATTCTTGGTAATTTCTACTATTTGACCCTTACGGAATTGATTTGACAAATAGCAAGGAAACTAGATTCTTTCTCTATTCTGATTAAAGTACATTTTGATTAATGTATATCTTGTAGACATATTGTCACCTTCTTTGCTGCAAAGCATTTACAAGTCAGTCACATATTAACATAATTGTTGAAGAATTTCGGTAGTAATTGTAAAACATGATTCCCAGCCGTGAAGACGTTATCATTAAACATAACAATATTATCATTCCAGAAATGAGAAGTTCTGTATTACTTCAAGTCTACACCGTTCACAATTGCATTATGTCTACACCGTTCACAATTTGTTATGAAAATATAACCACACCGTACATAAAACACAGAAACTGCACCGTTGTGTCTGCATATTTTCACTGTGACTACACCGTTGTCTGGCCATTTAATAAACACGGTGTTTGTAGTCATTCTAGACGTTTTTGTGTAAAATGACAGTAACCATAGAAAAGAGCATGTTAAAAACATCCAAGTTAGAGCAATAGTTTGATCCCTAGTTCGCTGATTACTATGTAATCATCCTTCAAAGGGCAACTTTCTCGCTTCGAAAAAAGTTTTCCGTGTTGGGCTGTCTTTGCACAACGACTGAGTACGATAGGACAACACTGGTACTTTGATATATAGAATCGTTGATAGGTATACATTTCCCCTGTATAATGATATCAGTATCAAGGCAAGATACGACCGTTTAAGAAATTTATCAATGAAAAACTATGACACCTACCTCTCATGCTGTATTGTTGTCGCCATCTTTGAATGACTGCACAAACCTAACGTACAACTTACAACACAGTGTACACTCTAGCATCTACAATTATTGATCAATCAAGACAAAACTTGGACATAATGTTGGAGACCATAAGATCTTGGATGAGTTCGATTTTCAGTCTGATCTGACCAGAAAGACAAGAGTTATTTGCCCTTGAATTGGACGAAATTGCCATTTTTGGCTGTTTTTGACTTTGTTTACACTCTAGAATCTACAATTATTAATAAATCAGGACAAAACTTGGACACAATGTTGGGGACCATAAGATCTTGGATGAGTTTGATTTTCAGTCTGATCTGATTAGAAAGTCTAGAGTTACGTGCCCTTGAACTTGACAAAATTGCCATTTTTGGCTGTTTTTAGCTCCACTGGCCTTTCAGGCCAGCGGGCTATTGTCATAGCGGTGTGTCCGTCGTGCGTGCGTGCGTCCGTCCGTCCGTAAACTTTTTCTTTAAAAATCTTCTTCTCAAAAACTACTGGATGGATTTCAACCAAACTTCCCAGGAATGATCCTTGGGTGACCCTCTCTCAGATTCCTTCAAATCATATGGATTGAACCAGAATAACCTGAGTTATCTGCCCTTGAATGTCAAAAATAGCAGATTTTGACTTTGGTTTTCTTCTAAAATCTACAAATATTAAACAATCAAGACAAAACTTTGACAGAATGTTGGTGACTACAAGATCTTGCCTTGGTCAAATTTTAAGCTTGATCTGAATTTTACATCGTGAGTTATGTGCCCTTGAAATTGACAGAATTGCCATTTTCGGCTGTATTTTGACTTTGTTTTCACTCTAGCAACTACAAATATTGACTAAACAAGACAAAACTTTGACAGAATGATGCTGACTATAAGATCTTGCATTGGTAAAATTTTCATCTTGATCTGAATTTTATAGCATGAGTTATGTGCCCTTGAAATTGCCAAAAATTGCCATTTCGGCGGTATTTTGCTGGTTTTGACTTTATTTTTACTCTAAAATCTACAAATATTGACCAATCAAGACAAAACTTGGACAGAATATATATAAGCATTATATGCTGCCTGGGTGTGATTTTCAGCTTGATCTGAATCTTTCATCATGAGTTATGTGCCCTTGAATTTGACAAAACTGCCAATTTCGACTTTGTTTTCACTCTTACAACCACAAATGTTAACCAATCAAGATGATACTTGGAAAGAATCTTGTTGACAACAAGATCTTGCTTATGTGTAATTTTCAACATGATAACACTGTTACAATCTGAGTTATGTGCCCTTGAAATTGACAAAATTTCAGTTTAGGACACTTTTTCCACTCTTGAAATTAGCCACGAATATTGACTAATAAAGACAAAATTTGAACAGAATGATAGTGACCATAAGATCTTACATGTGTTAAATTTTCGATTTGATTTTAAATATACATACTGATTTATGTGTCCTTGAATTTGGCAAAATCACAGTTTTCAATTTTATTATCGCTCTAACATCCCTAAAATATAAGTCAATCATTTACTTTCTTTTTGCATTGACCACATGATTGCTGCTTTTGACTTTGTTTTTGCTGTAAGAACCACAAGTATTCAAAAATCTAGTCAAAACATTATATTAAAATAAATTCAGGCCTGTGGAGCGACTCAAGACCTTCAGGTCTTTCTAGTTGACCTTGTTTACACCCTAGAATCTACAATTATTGATCAATCAAGACAAAACTTGGACACAATGTTGGGGACCATAAGATCTTGGATGAGTTTGATTTTCAATTTGATCTGATCAGAAAGTCCGGAGTTACATGCCTTTGAACTTGACAAAGTTGCCATTTTTGGCTGTTTTCAACCTTGTTTACACTCTAGAATTTACAATTATTTACCAATCAAGACAAATCCTTCACACAATGTTGGGGAGCATAAGATCTCGGATGAGTGTGATTTTCAGTCTGATCTGATCAGAAAGTCTAGAGTTACGTGCCCTTGAACTTGAAAAAATTACAATTTTCGGCTGTTTTCGACCTTGTTTACACTCTAGAATCTACAATTATTTATCAATCAAGACAAAACTTGGACACAATGTTGGGAACCATAAGATCTTGGATGAGTTTGATTTTCAGTCTAATGTGATCAGAATGTTAAGAGTTATGTGCCCTTGAATTTGATAAAATTGCTGTTTTTGACTGTTTTCGACCTTGTTTACACTTTTAGAATCTACAATTATTAATCGATCAAGACAAAACTTGGACACAATGTTGGAGACCATAAGATCTCAAATGAGATTGATTTTCAGTCTGATCTGACCAGAAAGACGAGAGTTATGTGCCCTTAATTTTGATAAAATTGCAATTTTTGGCTGTTGTCGACCTTGTTTACACTCAAGAATCTACAATTACTAATCAATCAAGACAAATCTTGGACACAATGTTTGAGAATATAAGATCTCAGATGAGGTTGATTTTCAGTCTGATCTGACCAGAAAGACGAGATTTATGAGCCCTTGAAATTGATAAAATTGCCTTTTTTGCTGTTTTCGACCTTGTTTACACTCTAAAATCTACAATTATTAAAAAGACAAAACAATGTTGGGCGCCATAAGATCTTGGATGAGTTTGATTTTCACAGTGTTATTGGACCATATTCTTAAAGTCATAAATATTAATTGAATTGAACAAAGGTGTTGCTCATATCATTTTGGTTCAGGTGAGCGATATAGGACCATCATGGTCCTCTTGTTTTTGTTACAGGTGTCTCTATATTAGAATTGTGTTTAATCATCGCCATGAAACATCTCTGTGATATTTATGATGGGGAACCCTTCAACTTTGAAATGGTCTACAGTGGTAAGTGATTCTTTTATTTAACTGAGTAACTTTACTTGGTAATGTGTTTATGCCCCCGTATTGAAAGCTGTCTATCCGAAAACTTAACTTTGGCCATTTCCGGGGCATTTGTGTTTCACAAACCTATCTTGCTTAACTTCTCATTCCATGGAATTACAAAGCTTGAAGGTTTGTTGCTATGCAGGAGCACCTCATTGATTTACACTATTTGATATCAATGTAAAATGCTTGATGTTATCCATCACATCATTATCACATTTCAAGGTCATATTTGACATGAAAACTAAACATTGACATTAACTTTACATTTTCGAGTAATTTTTCATCCAAAGTGGTGTGTAATTGATATGAGGATGTGTCGTATCAATATGCATCTTTTCATCAATACAATAAGTAAAGTCAAGGTCATTCTGATTCATCAAGGAGATATATCAAGATCATATTGAAGAAAAATAGCTATTCCTGGGGAAGCTGATTTTCTCTTTAACACATCATGTAACTGTTGATAGATCTATATCATTTATATCTTCTAGAATATCAGAAGTTTGCTCAGAGACGACCAAAGTTTATTTTACAAGGTCATTTATAAAAATGGCTCTATCTAGGGCATTTTTGTTTCTCTTAACAAAATTTGTTGATGTAACATTTCATCCATGTTATTGCAAAACCTTGTATCTACAGCTCTAATCAAGCTGTAGATAAAAGGTTTTGCAATAACATGGATGACTTATTTCTTCTAGAATATCAGAAGTTTGCTCAAAGACGATCATCCATGCAGGTGTTTGACAAAGCTGTAGTATTGAAAGTAAGTTGTACTTGTGATATATTGTCACTTTTCAACAAAAAACATGTAACTGCAGCTTAAAACCAGCTGCAGTTACAAGGTCTTTGTTGGAAAGCATCAATATATGAGTTGGAATCTGGAAAACGGCCTTATAGCATTAGAAAAAATATCTTTATCAGGATGTAGTCAATTGCAGTCTTCTAAGAATCTATTTTGCTAATTTAGTTGCTAAGGCTAATGACGAAGATATAAGAAAACAGTATGAATCTTGATCAGGCTGCATATGCACTGGTTAACCTGGAGGCATTTTGGTCTGGAATGCCATGGTCTTTTTGGATCCTGTTTATGAAGTTAAAACCGTTTGTTGATTTTCTTATTTATTTTTTGTCCGGGGCATTACTCAAAAAGTATGCAAGGCAGAATCATGAAAAAACTCCTTAGATCTAGGTGTATATATCCATTATGGAAAAGTGCATTTTACAATAACCATAACTCTTCAGATTACATTTGTTTGAGGTATTGCCCTTTGAGGTATTACCCTTTGTTGATTCTCATGCTTTATAAACACTGCCTTTGGACTGCTTCAGTTGTTAGATGGCTCCATCAAACACTGGCCTCTAAATGAGCATATAAGTTTTACAAACATCTCTTGTAACAGCAAATTTCCCAAAATTTCGTATACCTCAATAGTTCGTACACCTCTTTGAATGATTTGTTTTCAATTTCAGGCATTTGAGCATCTAATAGCCAAATATTTGTACACAGCAAAAGTAAATTTCCCAAATTTTCGAATACCCCAATAGTTCGTACACCTCTTTCAACATGTTGTTTATACTTGCAGGCATTTGAGCATCTGATAGCCCTGGAGCTCGTGAAACCATTAGACAACAGCGGTGGTACTCGTGTCCAAAAAGAGTATAGACTCATGGGTCTGCTTATTCATCCCTCGCAGATCCTTACAGCTTTACAACAATATCCAAACTGTCCAACAGAGATCAGTCAGTGGGCATCGTCAGCTGTTGTGTCTTGATGTAACTGCGTCATTAGATGTCACATTAGTGTAAATATATGGTTGTAAAGTCACTATATAACAGTGGTGGTACTCGTATGCAGAAGGAATACTGGCTTATGGGACTGTTTATACATCCTTCACAGATTCTTACAGCTTTACAACAATATCCAAACTGTCCAATAGAGATCAGCCAGTGGGCATCATCGGCTGTGGTGTCTTGATCAAATTTTGATGTTTTGTCGCTTTTCAACAAAAACCTTGTAACTGCAGCTTGTTTTAAGCTGCAGTTATGAGGTTTTTGATGAAAAGTGATGATATGTTACATTTGAAACTACTGAAACTGTTGGCATTGCAATACAGGAATGCCAGTATGAATTGCCCCAACTAGATCAGTGCGAGAGCATTATCAGCCATGATGCCTTTATCCGTTCCCAAACAAGACTTGGTTTTGGTGTCTGTAGTAATTTTTTTAGAAAATATGAGGCAAAAGAAGAAAATGTCCATAAGAAGCATTTTCCCCTTTTGCCTTAATATTTTCTGTACTATAATTATAGTACACAAATACTATCTTTTGAACATCAAATTTTGGGAAAGGGTTAAGAGAGTTAAGAATGTCATTTTTGATAAGGTCTTGAAGGGTGTCTCTGAGTCTTGAATGATAGAATATAAGTAATCTTTTAAGCCATTACCACAAAGCAACGCCTTTTGATGCCCTTCGAGAAAAATGCTTGGGAAAACATTTGTGGAAAATGATGAAATTGCTTGTGCAATTTCTTCATTTTCCACAATGTTTTCTAACCAAAAATGGAAATATTTTTTTTTTGAAAGTCTATCAACGTGAATATGTCATCCGCAACACCTTTCAAATTGGAATAGTCCAATTTTAGCCGTCTGGTAATACCGGTAGGTTAAGTCATTGGTGATCTGGCTTGGTTTTCCTCAAGTATTGAAAGTGCCTCTCTGGTGTAATTGTTTTTGCAGGTCAAAGATCACAGTCATTCCCAATATACATGTTATTAAAATAATCTTTCATGAAACTTGGCCCTTTTATACATGTCCATTTGTTCACGACAATGAAAACCTCTAACCCATTCCCATGTAATGACGCTTTTTGATGCCCCACAAAATAAGTTTGTGGACAATGAAGAAATTGGTGGTGACAATAAATTTCATCATTTTCCACAATGTTTTCTACCAGGAAAGACAAACAAACAGACAACAACATTTTTTCAACTTGAAATTACCGCCTGCAAGATCATTGAATTTGTACCAGTCTAGAATTTTGCCGTCCTGGTTATGGGGTAAGTCTGGTTATGGTTAAATCCTTTCTGAAGCCCCTGTCCGGGCCAGTGTCTGAATATGGCTGAATTAGAATTCCTAAATTTTTAGTGTAAAATAAGAAATATTCAGCATTTTTGTCCAATATTGGGAGGTTTACATCACAAACTTGAACTTGTCGTCTACAACACCTTTCAAATTGGATCAGCCCAAAATATTGCTGTCTGGTAATGTATTGGGTTGATGTCCCTAGTAATCGGGCTTCTTTGGAAAAACTTGAAATGAAAACTTTGGATAATCTTAATCAAAGAATGTTGTTTGAAAGTTTTGGATAAGCTTAAATTCAAACCAGTTTCCTTATCATCACAGGTCCGTAGGAAGCAATTTCATATGGGGAGGGGGGGGGGCTAAAGCCCCAGTGTCTGAATATTGGGGGGCTAATTTTGATTTTCCCTGAGTTTTCGGTGTGAAAAAAGGAAATATTTGCATTTTTGGCCAACTTTGGGGGAGGGGGCTTAGCCCATTTGTTCCAACGGGCCTGCATCATTAGATAAACTGTATGAAGCGAGTGGCCTTATCTATGCGAGGGAACTGGGAAGTAACTCGTATGGAAAACTATCAACTTATTATGACAGCGTTTGATATGAAATGTCTGGTGTTATAGGCCTTCATATTCCCAAACATTACCTAGTTTTGACATCCCCTAAAGAAAACCTTTGGGAAAACATTGAGATGAAAGAAGAAAATGTTAATGATCAGCATTTTCTCCTTTTGTCTCAATGTTTTCTTCGCTAGATCTAGATTTATTATATGAAATAAATGTTTGAATAAAAGAAATGCTGATAGCAGGTATTTTCGCTTTGTCTATCTTGAGTTGATATAGACTGTAACTTAAGTGTCGCCTGCAATTCCTTTCAATTTGAACCAATGTATGAGTTTGTCGCTTGGGAAATATTATGGCTACGGGAAAGCCAGTGTCGTGTGCGAGAAATTGAGCTTATAGATCTAGAAACAAACAATACCGAGGATAAGATCTTGACCAGATTGCGTGTAGCCTACTTCAGTCTGATCAGGATCGATAATTTAACACTTCACAAGCCACGCGTGACACATTTGGTTTCTTTTCAACAAAAACAACGTAACTGCAGCTTTTTAAGCTGCAGTTACGAGGTTTGTGCTGAAAAAGCGACGATTTCCCAAAATTTTAGGGCGCTATCGATTTTCCCGCCCTATTTCACTCATGTTCGGCTGGTCGCGTGAATCTATTTATAGATTGTGAATGAATGCTAGAAGGAAGCTGCGTGTTGTAATATTGGAGCAACAATGGCCCTAAAGAACTAGGACATATAGATAATCAGCTGTTCGGTGTGGAATTCCCGGAATACGTTGTTATGATAGCTACGTGAGCGCGGGTAATACATGCACGAGGTAGGCCTATTTTCTTTTATTGAAAGTTTTGCGGGGATCTTTGTTGACAAAATTGAACGTTATGTTTGCTTTTCGTCAAAAAGCCACAAGTGACTTTCTTTTGAAGAAAAGCAACTAATTGCAAAAAGGCGGTAACGCTTACCCTCGCCCTTATTAGGGATTTCACAGCCATTAGATTGATTTTGTTTAACCATTTACGTAATCTGTGAAACTTACGATATTGAAGACCATATAAGAAAACATTGTGTGAAACGGTTAAATTGCTTGGCCAATACTGGCAATAGCCTACATTGTAGACTACAAAAATTTCTCCGTTTCCCACCACGTTTTCAATCTCCCATCGCTTTGTTCTGTAGCCTATGACGTGTAGCTAGATACACGCAAATGCGTACACGGCAAAGGGACATTGGTTAATAAAATGCGTACACGGCAAAGGGACATTGGTTATTTAACATTGTTGTAAACGGATGAAACAATTGTGGCAAGTGCTAGTATGCAAATGCCTAGACGGCTAGGCATTTGAACTAATTGTGGCACACAGAGAAATTGGCCGTAACATGTTCGCCTAAATGTCCACAGAAGTAGACTTGTCGGCTGGGCATTCGTTAGAAAACTGAGAGAAACGGAAAAAAGTTAATCTAGCGTTTTATGCAAATAGGGACATTGATTTGGATAAGAATATTGTAACGAGCAACATCTTGGTTTCTCTCAAAGCTTCATTTGTTTAGCAAAGGATTTAGATTAAAAACCTATATGGATTAAATTGAATGAAGACAGCATAGGCTAAGCGTTTTGAAAAGCACATGCATAGGACTGTTGCTGATCATGAATGTGTAAATTGCATAGCCTCGCCACTTGCCTTACTATTTCGATCTTGCATCCATCTTTTAGTTTTGCTTATAGTTTTAGTTATGCTTAGCCATTTACACAAAAAAGAATCCTATCCTACGAAAATGCCTATCAAATAGGAATGCGTGGGAAAACGGAAACTATTGATTGTCCTGATTTCTCCTAAACTGGGATACCAAGTTTAATTGGCCAGGCCAGTCAGACACTAGGAAAACTGCATGGCCCCGCGCTTGACATGCCTTTGGTTTCCACGACTTTGTTCCCTCACAAACTTGGCTGATTTATGTAGATGTCGTACATAACGTCGGTGTAAATGCAAAACCTCGTATGTCGATTTTGCGATTTTCAAAGTGCAAACTTGTGTGACAATTCACGCAGGTTTTTGGATGTTTTCACTTATCAGTACTAAAGACATTATTTGTGAACAATAATTATGTCCGAATTTCAAGTAAAACCCTCCAGTTTCGGAAAAGTTATTACATTCTTTTTCTTCCTCTCTAATATTTTCCAAAAACGAGATACGAGGTTTTGCATTTACACCGACGATATAAGTTATTTAACCTTTTAACAAACAAGACGTCCTAAATAGAAATTTCTTGGGAAACATTGAGACAAAAGAAGAAACTGCTGATAACCAGCAGTTTCTCCTTTTGTCTCAATATTTTTCGCACTTCACTACACAAAACAAATTCTCTCTTTAACAACATCCATTTCGTCGTCTGCTGCTACTTTCAAATATGATTACCCTAAAATTGTGTCGTTTGGGAAAGGGTTAAGCGAAGAAGCACTTTTTAAACATTTCCCAAACGACCAAGTTTGAGGGCACCGTAATTCAAAAGCTTCTGCAGATGACTGGAATGGATGTTCGGATAGTCTTAGATCGGATACATGTACAATACAGCACAGAAAATATTGAAGCAAAAGAAGAAAATGCTGATTGTCAGCACTTTTATGCCTTCGTATCGAAATACCGGGCGCATATTGTTTTACTCGTGTCCGTCGGCCTGTCTGTCCGAAAACTTAACATTGGCCATTTCGGGGGCATTCGTAATTTACAAACACATCTTGTTAATCTTTTTTGCATCAATGTTTTCCCATACTTTTTTTCATTAGGCACGCCAAAGTCAAGTCTTATTTTGGATGTAGCTTATAGAATAAGTAAAGGATTATGAATACATAGGTATGAAATGATAACCATTATTTTCTCCTTTTGTTTCGATATTCCCCAGCTATTTTCCACAAAATTAATTCAATCTTTTTCAACTTAGAAGGTTAGAAGTGTACTTGATAGCTCGGCCATATCTGGCAATGGACGCTTTCGACATATGAGCCGCGATCTGGGAAAGGGTGGTGTTTTAGACCCCGTGAATTAAGATCAGCCTCTTTCGTTTAATGCATGCGGATCATGGTTCCATACCGCTATCTTTCAGTCCTCTCAAGCATTGAAGATGCATTAAGGAAAACATATGGATCTTGATCAGACTGCGCGTATTCACAGGCTGATCTGGAACCATGCTGGCCTCGATTTTCGTAAAGTCTCCTTTTTTGCCAGATCGCAGCTTGAACACATCTATATAGGCATTTGTCCAATATTTTGACCGCAAGTTTTATGTATTTGAAAGTTCATTTTACATCTCGGTGCCAAATTCTAGGGCTAAACCGTTGAAAAGGATGATATTTCAAACACAAGGTCTGTTCGTGACGCTGAATTTGTGACCTACACAAACTTGGTGCTGATGTACCGGTCAGTGCAACAGGTACGAAGGAGTAATAAAGGCATTCTGCATTAGTTATTTCATATCGAAAACCCTATATTGTGGGTACTCATTTGAATCGTCTCGGTGAGACGATTCTAATGAGTACCCACAATAAAGGGTTTGGTGATTCATTAATGGCAACTTGCGCTTTGAATCATTACCTTTTTACCGATAGCTCTGATATCGGTATTTATAATTATCATTTTATGCAGGTGACAAAATGAGATGAATTATTTAAAGTGACATTTCAGAATTTTTTGTCATGAAGTTTACTTTTATTTTTATCTGAAAGAACATATTTCCTTATGAAAATTCTGAAAATTTCAAGCCAAAATATTGCGTCGTTTACGAGAAATTTATATTTTTGTGTTAAGGGGGAATGCTCCAGTTTTTCGGAACACTCAGTCATTACTGTAGTAAATTAAATGTTTCGTACCAATATGTTTCGCTACCATATTGTCAATAATGTAACACATCATAACAATTTACCATTTTTGACGGTAAAAGTGTATTTATTGTTCGAAACTGATTTCCTCAAGATGGAAATCGATTATTTAGAGCAAGACAGTCGTAAGTGTGTATGCAGTTACCACCGTTTTGCGTCATTTTATTCATGTGTAGCTGATAAAAATGCTGTAATTCATTAATAAGAGCGCTTACCTATACATTTTCTTTTTGAATTATTACCAGGACATGTTGCTTAATACAATGAGGGAGTTTTATCAAATTCTATTATGTAGAACTTGAAATATTACCAAAAATATGCAAATTTTGACATAAAATACTCCAGCTTCGTTGATCTAACCGAACACGTGAGCATGCTGTTTTATACATTTACACGTTTATAATAGCACATATTTTGGGATTTATGTTCTTATTAAATGTTAGACGTTACTTTAAATCCGTTTTCGGGACTAAACAATGAATATACAGCTTTTTATTAGCATTTTAGTGACCTTGGACAGGTGCAAGAAATTGTGCATTTTTTCGCTGTAGGGGTATGTGATACGAATGCCCATAAAATTCAAACAAGCTCGCTGATCATCCATTTTTATTTTATTTTTCAATGGGTAATAACATTTAATTTCAACATACAAAATATAAATGAATTCCATTATTGGGAAAAAATTTAGGAAACTGGAGCATTCCCCCTTAAAACTGAACAAATTGTTGTGGACAACAGTTCGGATTTATATGCAATTTATCGATTATGTCTCAACTTTAAATGCGTGTTTCTCGCTTATTGGCAACAACTTAAAAAAACTAATAGTATTTATACTCATTAGAATAACCAATCTTGGCATCAAGACATACTTTAAAAAATTGAAATTGGAATGAAATGTCCCTTTAATGAAATATCATCGACTTTGTTTTGACTGAATTTTAAAGAATCGTCTTGGGAAAATCATATCTTAAGGCAAACTTTTTGTGAAAAGGTCGAACCTTTCCCAAAGAGCTGGTTTTGTCGTTCATAATAGATAAAGACAACGTCTTGGTAAACTTCGAAGCAAAAGTAGAAAATGCTGATAGCCAACATTTTCTTCCGTTCTCTCATTTTTATGTGCTGCAATATCATACACACAAATCACCTTTTCGTTGACGCGCATATTATGGTCTGACTTGCAGTTTTCAAAATGGATTCGCACAGAAATTCGACGGAAAGGGTTGGATTTCTCGAGAGATTAATGATGAATCGTCTGAGTTTTAATTAAAAAAGAATTGTCCTGCTGTGTAAAGTTCAACTGTTTTTAGTATCCAATTGAATTGTGGCCAAATTCTGTCTATAGATGGAAGTATGACACTGTGATCATATGATTCTTTTTGAAAATTTAATTTGTGTGCGCAACTTTTTCCATTGGTTCTATGAAAAAGGAATATGCAGTTCATTTTAAGACTGTCTCTTAAGGTAGTCGACCCTTTTGAGATTTACGCAGAGTCGGAATATTTACGACGTCGCCGGAATAATTCCGACGTCGCTTGAATCGCAATTATCATGATTGCACTACCTTAACTACAACTTCCCATACAAAAAAATATTGCACATTGGCATCAATTAAGCATTAATTAAGCAGTAACTGAGCATGGTTTAGTGCCAAAGTGCAATGCTAAATTACTACCAGACTAAGTTTGGCATTAACGTGGCATTTTGATAAAGTCACGTGGTCATGCCAAACTACTACCACTTTATACTCTGTATCTTTAGTCATGCTTAATTGATACTTTATTAAACATATAATCGCCACAGCAGTGCTAAATTACTACCAAGTTACACTTATATTTTTGGGAAAATACTACATTGATGCTCCATTGCACTTTGCTTTTTTACCAATACTTAATTGATGCTTCATTGTACTTTGTTTTCTCTTTCCAATGCTTAATTCATGCCAGATTACACTTGCAATATTTTATACAATGCTTTATTGGTGCCAGATTATACTTGAATTTTTGATTCAGTGTTGAGTTTTTTAACTGCAAGGCAAATAATATGAATCTGCATTCAACAAGTAGCTGCCCTAACAGAAATGAAAACTTTGCCGCATATATTTGGGGCCAAATGTTTAAGTGAATGGAAATATGGTTGTATAATATATAGGGGGCCATTTAGGATATGCTGGAAATTATTGGGGGTCTGGCCCCCTCTTCCTACGTCAGTTTACTGTTGGGCTTTACTAAGACTTCAAATTTGAAATCTAGTGCAAGGGAGAGAAAGAATGTTAATAAGAATGGGATTTGTGCAGCCCCCCCCCCCCACACACACACCAAGTGACTTACTACGGGCCTGTTGTGTTTAACAGAAAGTATTACTTAAGATAAATGGAGAAATTATGTTTATAAGTAGATCTATGTCTTACTGTTTCAGACATTTGACATTGTTATGCCTATTATTATTTTTAATGCACGTATGAAAAACGCTAGAATGGAAGCAGAATTTGAGGTAAAATATTCATTTATTTGTAGATCTAATACCAGTGTTTTTATTTCGTTATTGTTTGTGTGGAATCAAAAAATGATCATGCTTCCACTAGCTTGTTTAATGAGCTGTGTTTTCATGTGTAAAAATCGTTCTATTTCACACTGATGAGAGCATATCTATTTCCAGTCTACTAAATGTAAAAAAATCCAGTCTAATTTTAGAGCGGTCACGTGATCTAAACAGTTTAACCGTTTACCGGAAATGTTTTCGAAAAATTCAAAAGAAATTTGAAGCTACGGCAGATTTTAGCGTAAGTATCAACACAAACATACCGTTTTCGTATCATTGAAAGATGGTTTTATGTATTGTCCATGTAATTTCGTCCTTATTTTTGACATTTCACTGATTATCAGTAAGCGGTCATTTCGTACCATAACAAGTTCGTACCAAAAGCGAGAATAGCCCCTGTCTCACATCTGCATTCTTTTTCTCGGGGGTTCTTTTTATGGATAGAGGAGAGGGCCCGGCGCCCTTTGGGAAGGGGGGGGGGGCAAAGTGTGTCAATCGAACTGTCATAGGCAGATCTAGTAATGGGGGAAAATCTTCAGCCTACAGCAGCTTTCTATTTGGAGCTTCCCTAATCTTGGTCGTTTGGTAAAGGCTTCATGATATTTATACCCATAACTTTCCACTCACCCTTTCGGACTTGTGCATTGGAAAATCAACTCATATGATTTTTAGCGAGCTGGGACTTTATTTCGGGGATGCTAACAGTGATTTTTTTTACAATTTTTAGACTGTGAGTCCTGTGGACTCGCTAGATTCCATATCAATGAGTCCAGGTACTAGCTTAGTGAGTCCAATACACTATTTTTAATAGGAAATCTGTAAAAATTGTTGCATCCTCAGTGCTTCTGAAATATTTTGAAAATCTACTTGTCCACGGACAAGTGTTGATCCAAAATTGACTTGTCCGTATCAAAAATCAACTTGTCCGTACAAAACTCATATACTTTTCAATAGCTTTATTTGTTTATTGCATATCTATCATTAGGGGTGAAACGGTTTACCGGTATACCGATAAACCGCGGTCTGCTCAAATGAAAAACCGGTAACCGGTTCGGATTCTACCGTACCGGTTTTTCTGCTATTTATTAAATACTCTTTGTTTTATCAGAAAGTCCTGTTTTTTCGTAATATCTATCAGATATTTGTTGAGCATTTTCACAACTTTATAACTTGTTTCATATCTTTTCTGTTGTGTGGTTTGATTTTAGCGAAGATCGAAATCCGCGAAAACTAATTACTTATCTTTATTTATGTATGCCAAGCGAGTACGACCAGAATAATGTTCTTTGTTAAGACGCGATTAAAACAATTCGATTATTTATACTTTTAAAACTTGCATAATAAGTTGCAACCGATTCTCATTAGTAAACAATATTTAGGATCGTAAATTTTGGAACATATTTCATTTTAAAAATCAGTGTTTCAATATGTTTGATTTTATTTGGCAGGAAAGTACAATCGATGGTACTGCCTATCGTGATCTCTCGTTTTTGTCGGGATTTGACTATTTCTACTTTCACTTTGCAGCCGCTGCACGCTAAATTGAGAACTTTTGGATCTGTAGTTTAACCTTTTGATGTGTAAACCATCCGAATATATGAAAAGTGGCTCAGATATTGTACTCATGGACGAAATATTTTGTTATTAGATTTAATTTTATGGAAATTACCAGTTTCATTTTTCGAAACTCAAACGATTCTAGCTGGCCGAAAATTGATTTGGGGTGGTCATTTCGGCCGGCGGCGGGCTCTTAATGAAAACCCTGAATTATCATATCAATGCAATTATTTCATCCATTGCCAAGACAAATAAAATTTATACTGGTTTGATTTAAAAGTTGATCTATGTCTGCGATCTGCACAGAAATTTCTTATTGTATTTTTCCCCAGAAACAACAAAATTTGGACTGGTTTAATTTAAAAGTATTGTCAGAGGAAAAAAAATCATTGTAGATCTTTTCTGCTAGCATGGAAAGTATTCACAAAGCAAAATCTGGTTATGACATCCCTTATAGGAACAATGTGGGAAAACATTACTGCAAAAGATGATTTTGCTGGCCTGTACGGTAAATTTTCCAAAATTTCGTATACCCCAATAGTTCGTACACCCTTATTTTTTCAAAAAAATATTTTTCAAAGATCCCCAAAATTTCGTATATTTGGAAAATAAGCAAAAGCATATTTCCCAAAATTTCGTATAACAGGTATTCTTGGATTGGATTGATTTTCCAAAAATTCGTATGAATTATTCTTATGAATTTTCCCCTGATCTTTAAAGAATTGCCAAAGCGTCAGGTCAATACTTATCGATAATTAATTAATTAACAAGTATTTACCATTGGATGCAAGCTAGTGTTATCAGTGGGTAACATAAATTTCTGTTTTCATGCTATGACTCTTATCGCTATTATGATAATTACTTAAATATGCAGTAACAGTTATTTGTTTCGAATTGACGAATGTATAGTAATCTATTCAGCCAGCTTACCCTTTGTCTGTTATTAAAGATGTTGAATCCAAGTATTCAGCTAATAATGTCCATCTGTCTGTCAATTATTATGTTTGAAAAAAAAGAAAGTTGATCAAACTTATTATCAGAGCCAATCGCCAGGCCTATGAGCTTGTAAAATCTGAAAAAAGTAGACGACCAATGAAGCTCCAAATTGAGACTCTTTAAAATAAATCCCGTATACAAGACAAAGTAGACCACATTGTCTTGAACATGTATCTAGTTTATAGGTTAATATAGCCAGAACATACAGGGAAAACCATGTCCGTTTTTTATGATACATTCTAAAATTGTTCATGTCATGTGTGTTGGCATCGGAAGATTATATTTCAATATGAAAAGGGGCATAAATTTATTATATAAGCATGATACAGTATAGCTCGTGTTTTTCCTACTTCCAATCATAACGGAAATTAGTAACGAATTGATAGAACGCGGTGGCCACGCTTTTGCAGGATTTTCCACGCATACTCACAGAAACATTTTCTAATCCTTCTCTCCTTAGCCAAGAGCCAATAAATATTTTCACCGTTGCTGTGACACGAAACCGACCGCAAATCACGATGAACACTGCTTTTCCCAAAATTTGCTTGGACAAATTAAGGTTATTCAGCTTGTATGTACTTACTGATTTATCATAATTGTTTTTTTTATTTCAGGATTGAAGAAAGAAAAAAAACGTCATAATAGAAAATGTAAAATTACAACTTAACAAAAAATAAGTATACAATGACGCTCAGCTTATGACAATAGACAGGCAAATAAAATTTCTTCCGACAGATGCGCTGATAAATGCATCAAATTGACTGTTGGTATTTTGTATCCAACAAATAGCCAAAGCAAACATTTTAAAACAACTATTGGTTTTAGCGTCCGTATCATAAGAATTTGGAAAACACAATCAGAAAAGACAAAATGTTTTCCAACATTTTCTTTTTTCCTACGTGCTGCTATGCAATAGAATTATTTTATGTTGTTTGAGAAAGGAGTAAGAAATATATTGTACGTGGCTTTATAAAATTAATCATCTAAATGAGAGAGGGAGAGAGAGCAGTTTGAGGCCCGGATTGGATATTGTGGTAGTAGGCCTACTGGTAAGAGAAATGTCAAGAATCCTAAGCACGGTTGGTAACCCACGTGACTTTTGGAAAGCGTCCACACGGAAAAATCGTCCGCTTCAAGGTATGTTTTGTTTAATTTCTCAGCTTATACTCTATTAATTTTGATGCGATCAAGTGCACGGAACGCGACTTTGAGAGGGCTATTCCTGGCTCTAACTCACTCTGCTCCAAATCTAGTGGTTTCTTCAAGCCAAAGTATTTGTAAGTGCAATACGACAGTGGGAAGCGTTCACGTGCACCGAACAAAACTTTCGCTTGAATGTTTGAAGAAACCACGGGATTCGGAGTAGAGTGAGTTACAAACGGGGATATCCCTCTCAAATGCGCGTTCCGTGCACTTTATCTCGTCAAAATCAATAGAGTATAAGCTGAGAAATTTAACAAAACATACCTTGAAGCGGACGATTTTTTCGGTGTTAACGCTTCCCAAAAGTCACGTGGGTTATCCACCGTGCTAAGTTAGGAGATCCAGTTGTCACAATACGACCATATCAATTGAAAGAGGCGTTTAAATCCCACCAAACTTATCGATTTATCAATCAACCAATCAATTAACCAATTAATCAATTATGTTCACAGCAAAAAACATACTTGTCTTCTTAGTTCCAAATTTGAGATATGATCTTATCTAGCAATGTGAATCAATGGATAACGACTAGTAGAAATAATGGAAGAAAATGCATAACTGAACAGTCGTAATGTGGCTGAACAATTGTTCACGCAGAAGATTCATGGCTTGGTTCTACACAGGATGATATGGTTAGATATGCCGTCAAAATATTATGGCCGGTATTGGTGAGTGGAGCGGTAAGAAATCAGGAGTGAACATAAACAGCAAAAAAAAAAAAAAAAAAAACCGACAAAACTCAGTTTTCCTTTTTTCATTTACAGTTGGCGCCACATCGTATGGCACATGTTTATGTTAACTTTAACGTTCAATTACATTTGAACAAAACATAAACATTGTGCCATACGATGTGGCGACAACTGTACATTTTTTACCCAACCCCTTGCATATGGTATGAATTCTACATACGCTTAACACAATCCCGAATGACGATTTGTGACGCCCCACAAAATCAAAGCTCTAGAGAACATTGTCGTAAATGGAAGCATTTATTATTTCATTCATTTTCATCAATGAATTCTTTTCACAGAAATACACAAAATGTCAAACTTCATTTTACGTGGAATTGTCGTCTGCAACATCTTTGAATTTGGATCATTTTTTAAATTTTACCATTCTATAAAGATTTAACTTTTCCCCGTACAATGCATGATTTCGGCGTTCCTAACCGATAGTTCCTTAAGGTAGCTCACCCCTATTGAGATTCACCCAACATCACATTTTTGTGCGACATCGACTCGTTAACATTCGTATATGTATCGGAAGCTATTTGGCAAAGTCGTTAAACATCTAGCGGTGGAACGTTCCACCGCCGAATGTTTACTACGTCGCCCGAAACATTCCAACGTCGTTTGAACCTCATTAGATGTGGACTACATTGAGAAGATTAAAAGAAAATGCATATAGCCAATGTTTTCTCATTCCCATACAAGACCAGACTATGACGTTCCGATCAGACATGCTAAAAATTTGCATTCCCCCTTTCCTTCAATACTTTCTGTGCTAAATTGTATTGAAATTCGAAATCTTTAACAACATCCAATTTGTCGTCTGCTGCAGCTTTCGAGTTGTAACACATTAAAATTATGCCGTAAAGGCAGGTAAATTGATATGCCTACTAAAGTATGCATGTTATTTGAATTTGTAGATAGCGGTGACACGGAGGGGAATCACATGAGACAACAGCAGCAACAACAAATGCAGAAAAGTTTTACTTCAATAAATATGTTAATGCATTACCAATTTGAATTTGGTTTAAAGCAGAGAAGACAAAAACAAACCGAGGATTTTTTTGATGTTGAGGATCTTTTAAGCAGCATCTGATAAAAAGTTATTAAATGAGCAAACATTTTTTTGTTTTTATTAGGTGCTGTTTAAAAGATCCATTACATCCAACGAATCCCCGATATTTTTGTACTTTCTCTGCTCAGAGCAATCACATATTAGCAGATTTGTTGATGATTTTCTGAAATTGTTGCTGTTGTTGTGTCGCATGGTTCACTACAATGGGTGAAGAAAATTGGCATTTATGTGTGATTTTCATCAAAACTATCAGCAAGGTATAGGAATTTCAAACGCGTGGAAGGGGTTATAATAAAGACTTTATTCAAAGACGCAACACCCGGTCTTTCCTGTGTGTATCTATAACATTTACAATATACTCGACAATACAAACACATTTCATTTAACAAAGGGAAACAAATATTGAAGTCAATTTGTAGTAGACATTTTTACCATTTACCATACAAATTGATGAAAAGTACATCATTAACTCTTCACTAACAATTAAGATCAGCTTTTGACGTCTCTAAGAAAGAATGCATAAGAAATGATTACGGGAAGCGAAGTATTTTCTCCTTTTCCTTAATACTTTGTGTTCAAAGTTCATTTTTTAACATGTATTTTCTCATAAAGGCTGTAATACAAAAAGTTAGTGTAAAATAAACAGCTTGATATAGATGTAGAAAGCAGATAGAGTGGATCAAGGTCAGACTGCACACGTGCGCTGTTGTATGTCCTTTGTATACATAATCTGCAACTTATAACAAAAATACATTATCTGCTCTTCTTTGTTATTTACCTGGAAGATTTATCAGTATCTAATACCGGGTATTATCAGTTAATCTATTGACAACGAAAATAAACAAAGATAGATTTAAGTCTATACATAGTTGCAGTCTGATCCTGGTTTTTAATTGGACGTCCGAAAGGACGTACAATTCTTATAACCAATTTTGGACAGGCGAAATGGGTTTTCATTACCAAAAAACCCTTTCTCAGACTCAATTGCCAGTTGACCAAAATTCAAAATAGATTTTGCGACCATACAGGAAAACTGTCGTATCTTTTCCTACTTTCTATGTGTTCTCTAACAAATACTATAAGATTCATTGGCCGATTCAATTCATGCCACGTCTTAACCAACTTTACGATCTTTTTTCGATTTAATCATTTTCTTGTAGTTTTTTGACTTTCGTAATATTTATTGTGTAAAGGGTAAGATCTTTAGAAAGCGATACATGCATACACTATGGTTATAATGTAAACAGACACCCTATATCATCATCAGCAGCGATAGCTCAAACGGGAAAGGATTAACCTCGCAACCTTTTTTCAGTTTGAAATTTGGAACGCCGTTGGTTCAAAACCAGTTCGGATTATTTCTTCTGTAAAACGTTTCTTTTTCTTGATGTGTTTACTGAAAACACACATTTTAGAATGATTACCCAATTTAATGCACGTATTGTGTATGATAGGTTCCTTTTCTTTGATCATTGTTGTGTAAGTCTTTGATATATTTAAAGGAACGGGGTTTCCATGAGACGTACTTAGGAACCAGGGTTTTGAAATTGATTATCGGGGAGTGAATTCATTTCGCAACTCGGGTTCGACTCGATGACAAATCGGGGTTCCATCTGAACAGCCTCAGATGAGACACTAGTGAAATCCACCTATTCAGAAAAATAGTTGCTCTTACGAGTTTTTTTTTTCTCCAGCATCTGTATCACTGATATTCGACAGTATCATGACATATTTACATACTGATCGATGATCATGACAACAATGATTATTACTAGTATAAGACTAAGTGACAGCGATCTGTATTTATTTCGTTTAAGAGACCCGTTTACGTGTATTGAGCTAAGAAGATTAAGCAATGGGTCTGCAACAGATGGTACCTGGATGATCGTATGAATATGTTTACAGATAGGGACATTGCTATTCTCAAATTTTCGTTGATAATGATATGAAGATTTAAATTGCTTATTGTACTCCACTGCCATTTTCCCGACGGCACGTTACCAATTTCTTCTTTTTATGCACATCTGTAGATGTAAGGATGCTGCGGTAGTACTTGTATGAGGAATCCATGGTTAGGTGCTCCAATTCATCTGGTATTTTGTTTCAGGAAAAATATGTATTGAATTTGTTTTGTAACCACAACCAGGGAAAACTGCTACAGTGTTTTTTTTTCTTTTTTTTACTCTAAACAGGAATAAAAATCAAAGTGCTTGGAGCACTATATTTAGACGCCTCTCATTGATTGAGCGGAATTGTATGTAAATGATCGGCGTTTCATTACTTTATTTCGTTGAATTTGTGTTAAGATCGATTCTAAATCACTGCGGTCGTTTTTTCGCCAACGATGGTGGAGAACAAGAGTGCCATGGCCACAATATACGCCGCCACTTATAAAACTTGAGACAAAAAAATGACATTGACAAGGATTATAAATATTCACACAAAAACCTGTAAAAAGCTGTGTTCACAAAAAGGTTTTTATAAATATCCAGTCAAAAACCTGGAAGGAATTGCGTTCACGAGACTGAAATATCATTACCTAGAGACTAAGTTTTAAGGGGGCATAACTCAGGCAAAAATCAATGAACCATAAAATTCTTCCTTCATGCACATCTACCAATTGAGGTGATAACAATGACCAAGTTTCATTAAGATCTAGCCAGAAACTTAGGAGGAGTTGTGTTGACAAGGCTGCAATTTCAATAAGCCCCAGAGACTAAGTTTTTAAGGATCATAACTCAGGCAAAAATCAACGAACCATAAAATCCTTCCTTCATGCACATCTACCAATTGAGGTGATAACATTCACCAAGTTTCATTAAGATCCAGCCATAAACGTAGGAGGACTTGCGTTGACAAGGCTGCAATTTCAATAAGCCCCACAGACTAAGTTTTTAAGGGGCATAACTCTGGCAAAAATCAACGAACCATAAAATCCTTCCTTCATGCACATCTACAAATTGAGGTGATAACATTGACCAAGTTTCAAGAAGATCCAGCCAGAAACTTAGGAGGAGTTGCGTTGACAAGAAAAGTGGACGGACGGACGGATGGACGGACGGACGGATGGACGGACGGACAGACGGAGAAGATGACGCCAATATACGTCCGCCTCCGGCGGCGTATAAAAAAGATGATTAAAAAGAACAATGTCTGAGTAGAATTCGAACCCAGGGCCTTCCGGATATAACATGTGTAAAGAGTACAAGGTGAGTGCTCTGCTAAGTGAGCTATCGCGGCTTTCATTTATGTAGCGCGTTGGCTTACATTTTGAATAAATTGCTTTGTAGCGTACTTTATAAAATCAATGAAAAGTATAACTGACGACAATACTCATAGTAAACCGAAACAAGAAGACAAAAGTGCTAATCACATGGCCTTAATTGAATTTGGTAATCAAATTAATAGTGATTATTCATAGCGACAAATCAGTTGTCTTGAAACGGCAATCAAATCAATTTGAAGCCTGAGAAGGGTTTTCTGGTATTAAAGCCGATTTCGTATGTCCGAAACCGATCTTATAGAATTAAACACAGAAGAATGAATAAAATATCTTTCGTTCATGTACAATCCCGCTCAATCAATCAGAGACGTCCAATTACAGTGCTCTCAGCACTTTGATTAATCTATGCAAATTATTTTCAGTCTTTTTACTGATTTTTTAACTCTTCCACAAATATGGTAATACCAGGTTTTGACCTCCTTTAAAACAAGCTATGTTTGTGAAACACAAAATTTCTCTGAAAACGCCAACATTCAGTTTTCGCGTTAAGTTTCGGACTAACAGACGGACAGACAGACAGACAGACAGACAACGGTAAAACAATATATCCCCGATATTTCGATGCGGGGGCATAAAAATATTGAAACAAAAGATGAGAATCATTGATTTTTATATACTTAAAGAGAAATGTTTTGTCGTCTGCAACTCATTTCAAGCTGGACTGGTCTTAAATCCTGTTGTTTGGGATACAATTAAATCGACACTTTTGCAAAGCAAATTATGCCAAACTTTCCCGAAAGAGAACATTCTTACAGAGACAACAAATAGTTTACAAATCGAAGGGTTAACCTCCCCATCCCACTCCACCCCGTACCCTTCCTTCTTGTGGTCGCTTTCAAGGAAACCAGAGCAGTCTTTTGCAGCTGTTACATCCTCCTTCACTCGCTCATTTCAGATGCAGTAGCATTCTTCGACGGACAGCCTGCTTAAAATCTCAGAGGAATCATCCGAGGAATTGCTTCTTCATCATCATCATCATCATCATCATCAACAACAACATACGGTTTGCGGCTGTTTAGCAGGACGCTGTCTTGACATACTCTACGACCTGTTAATAATGACAAAGGGAATAACTAAAATTAGAACTTTATGATTGCAAAACTTTCATCAACGAATAGGGTAACTTTGAAATATCACGTCCAGGGATATTTCATTTACACAATTCTTAGACATACCTGTAACATTAAGCATCTTCATGCTTTCCAAATTAACCTTCATTAATGACAAAAGATATGTTTTTGTTTGAAGTCTTAATAGCCACCAAGTCCCAACAGCTTTGGTAAACCCTTCCAAAAACAAGCCGACGTTTCCTCGTAAAACGCTCGGGGAAAAACATTAATAAAAAAAGGCTGAAATCCAGCAGTATTCCATTTCTTTCATCATTTTCCATACTAGTGTACACAATCTTTGTAAGCATTGAACATGTCATCTGCATTTCCTATCGATTTGAACCAGTCTACAATCGTGTCAAGATATATGAAGGAAAGGATTAAGACGTGAGGCATTGGATTTCTTTGTCAAAAACAAATGATGTCATGATGACGTATCTAGTAATCTTCTGTAGGCCTAGGTCGGCTTGCATAGTGACATGAAAAGTTAAACACCGACATCATCAGTCTGATAAATTCTTACAGTTGATTGAAATTGTCATTTAAATATTATATAACATACAAACAAGGTATAGAATTGTTTTCATGATAACCTTTTGCAAAACATAACTAGATCTATAAAGAGCGAGTAAATTTGTTAATCAAACATAAGTCAAGAGCCCAATTGTGGTAATTTGTTGTTTTAATAACAGAAATAAAATAGGAACAAAACAGAAAATTTGAACAACAAACTACATGTAGTATGTAAACGTAAGTAATATGGTTTAAGTAACGAGAATGTATTGCCATGCATGAACAAGTAAGCAATTCTGTAACATAACATGAAAATATAACGGGATGAACCGTATACCTACCACAGCTTTTCTCAAGTAATTCGGTATATTGATATGAAAAGTACATATGGATTTATTGAAATTATATTTTTAAAAGGCGTCTTATTTTGGTTAGATTTTTTTTTTCAAATATATTCGTGTATCTATGATCGAAACGATCATATGCTGTGTACATGACTGAAAAAGAAACCATTTATGTTGGATCTATTAGTTTAATTTGATTACGCACAACATAGGGCATTGAACAATTGATTTATTGCAACAAATAGATTCATGAAGTTACGTACTGTATTATGAGCGCACATTATATATTTAGTGCTGTATGATAAGAAGGAAACTGGAATCTCCGCGCAAACATGGTGGCCACCGTGAACATCGCGTTTCTATGACTCGCTTGACACAATTTATCATACGAGATTGATTATGTTTATGCTGTGCATTTTCAAAATTAACTCTCCTCTTTGATATTTCTGGAAATACAATACAAAACTAATAACAGATTAATTAGATAAAACAAAACAAGTAGAAAAGGGAAACAATATACTTGATCTATTATTTTTTTGAAAATGACTCCAAAATTTCGTATACGGTCCTTCATGGAATATTAGTAATTTTCCAAAATTTCGTATAGGTGATCATTTTGCCAAAGACAATTTTCCAATAATTCGTAGAGGTAAATCTGAAATTATTTTTTTTCATACGAAATTTTGGGAAATTTACCGTAGTCATTTTTTGATTGTTTGTAGTATCTGTGCATGCAATTGATTTGATTTTAAGGATCATTAAATTGAAAGAAAGAAAGGGTTCCCAACAATGTACTAGTATTGTTTATCACACATTGAACACATGTACCCTAAGAGTGATTACAAGTAGTCAAATATGGTAAATGTCAGTAATATAGCGTATTGCAATACGTATTGCAATACGGGTCAGCTGTATTGCAATATATTGCAATACGGTTTTTGCCGTATTGTTTCACCCCTATCTATCATGGCTTTCTAGCTATTGTCTACAACAAAATTTGTACATTTAACTATCAGTAATTACAATGTATGAAAAAATTGCGAGAAAAAGAAAGAAAAAAACACTCTTTATTATAACCGGATTTTTCACTTGTCCACGGACAACCTAGATTTTAAAATCTGCTTGTCGGTACAGGTTTTCTGAGGTAAACAGACAAGTCGGACAACTCAGGCAACTTATTTCAGAAGCACTGATCCTGGGACTCGCTAGAATTAAAACTTTGCATCCAAGAGACCAAATTATGAGTAAAAGTTGCAGGATGCGCAGGTAAAAAAACACTGTGCTAATGTCACAGCCCTAGTGTCAGCGTGGCGTCGCGTCTTCAAAAACTTTAACCGGGTCTCTATCTCAGGCACTATTACAGATACAGCCTTGATATTTCACACATGGATACTTCCCGCCAAGACCTTTCATTTGGGTCAATGACCTTTGACCTAATGACCTTGACATTTCACCTACTTTAAAAAAAAACACTTTAATCTGGCCTTTATCTTATGCACTATTTTAGATAGAGCCTTGGTATTTCACATATGGATCATACCTAATGCATTGACCTTGATACCATGACCTTTAACATAGTGCCCTTGACTTTTGATCTTAGACTCCTTTTTTGCGACAAGCTCTCATAAAGGGAGCTACATTGTCAGCGGACAACTCTTGTTCCTCAATATTTCAGAAAAATCAAATTCTCTTGCACATGGTCTAAATCTTATGCTTCTGTTTTGATTTCTATTTTCAGGGTTCAGATATCTTTGCAATGTTTGAGACACGTGGTTTCGGTGGTAACTGCGTTGACAAGGCTGAGAATCTCATCAAACAGTCAACCATTGGCATTTACATATATACCAAATCTCAAACCCCTGTGACTTTTGACCCCAATCATTTCTAACATGGTCAGTTAGGGGCTCAATTTACTCAGAAAATGAAGATTTAACTTTCATTTGACATTTTTAAGTGTTAGAGAAGCATTCAAGAACTTTTTAAACACTTCTGGAAAATGTGATTCCAGGAGTTCGGACCAGCAATAGGTACAAAAAAAAGGAGGTTCGGTGAAAACTGACTTCGGTGTTGGGGGAGTCTAAACCGTAGTAGTCAATCCAGTTCTAGAACGTGGTCAATGGAAAATCGTTAGAATCATGCAGTCTTATCAGGGAATCAACATGTGTACATTGTATATCAACAACAAAATCCGGAAGGGGCCAGTTACCAGCCTGTGTCTACTAGTAAACAATTCCGTGTAAATGTGTGAAAAGTGTCATAGGGTCCCCATGAGAATGCCCTAATAGTGTTTTCAGTGAATGGGTGATAATAATGCCCTATAGAGTAATTTTTTATTTTGTATGAATGATATAGTGTAAGAAAAATCTACAGTGTAAATAAATAGTCCATAGAAAATTCCATGAAGAAAAGGGACCTCTACAAGCTAATCAACGAAATATTACTGGACAACCAGGCCGAGAAATCATTTCTGCATACATGTGAAAAGACAGAAAATTCGATATATACAAAATGAACATTAGATTCAGCATTGACAATCACAAAACATCAACTTAACAGACTTGATGAATCACCAAAATATTTGAAATTGATTTAAAAATGTTTATTGATAATCTAAGATTAATACATGTCTAATATGATTTTATAATTGATTGTGTTTGACAGGGCAGTCATTGCATAGGAACACTGGGTAATTTCTGGAAAGTAATGTGAGCACAAAGTTTGAACATTCCATTCTAAAGTATAAAACGTTTTACAGTTTATGTTATTACAGAGAAAATACATGTATTTAGGGGAAATGAGAAACTGCTGAAAGTGCTGATTATCAACAATTTCTTCTTTTCACTCATTGTTTTCCCAATTTTATTCACACTAGTGACATCAAAACCAGGTCTTGTTTGGGAAAGGGTTGAACCTGACAACATTGTGCTACAGTTACATTTATAGTCTCTTCTGGTTTTAATGACAAAACGCAGTCAAAAATAAATTGCAAATCAATGAAGCAAAGACTTATTTCGTTATTTCCACTGCGTCCAATCGAAAATCACACTTGTGAAGATTGCAAGAAATATAAAGAAACCAGTTTACGGCTACTTTGCAGCAACAATTTGCAACAACTTTGCAGCAACAGTTTGCCAGAACATTGCAGCAATAGTTTGCTGCAACTTTGCGGCAAATAGTTTGCAAGACAACTAATTTGCATACAAAAAATGAAGTGGCGGCAAATAGTTTGCAGGAAGTTTGCGAGAAGAATTTGGACCAGTTTGCGGCAACTTTGCAGCAACAGTTCACAACAACTTCGCAGCAATAGTTTGCAGCAACTTCACGGCAAATAGTTTGCAAGAAAGCTAATTTGTACCGTTTTAGTATACATGCATGTCCTTAAAAGCTAAATAAACTTGTGAACTTGTTTAACTTTATAAATTGAATATGTTTATGTTCTTTTCCTGCAGATTAGGTGAAGACTGGCATGAATTTAGCACTATGCTTAATTCATGCCAAACTTCAGGGATATTGCTTTGAAATAAGTACAGTGCCATATTCATGCCAAACTTTTGGAAGATTGGTATGAATTAAGCATTGTGCTTAATTCATACCTATGTTTAGTTTTATTGGTACTATAGTCTGGCATTAATCTGGCATTGCAATGCCATTTTAATGCCTTATTATAATGCTTAATTGCTACCACATTAACATGCCAGACTAGCTCATTTGCATGGTATTTTTGGCATGAATTAAGCACTAATCTGGCATGCTACATTAGTGCCAGATTAACATGCCAAACTCCCACGGTTTTTTTGTATGGGTTACGATCAAATTGGTGACAAAAACATTCACAAGTCTAGTACAGCGGGCCCCATGTGTATAATATCACGTTTTGAAAAGATAATATATCAAATAACCACTTGCGGCGTCAAATACGTCCTTATTATCATGTGTCAATTTTTTGTATAGTTTTAACCTTGACATAGATTTACGCTGCAAAACAAAACGGATCTTTTAAAAGATCAAATAACTAGGCTTTTGTAAGAATCTAGAGTTGCGCAGTGACTTAAACATTTTTCAAGGGGTCATTTAAAAGGTGTTGCAGATAATGAATTAAATCAGTGCCAAATATCATTTTCTTAATTTAATTTGACATTTTGTAGCACAAATGCCTAATTACATTGAGGTTAAATAAAAAAATTCTGATCATCAGCACTTTTCCCCTTTTGCTTCAATATATACCCAATATTTTTCTGTTTCGTAGTGTCAAAACAAGTGCTTGTCTGTTAAAGATTCAACTATCAAACTCTATTCCGCAACAGATAAGCGGGTGATAAATTTTCTCATTTCATTTCTAAAGCATATATGTTATTGGTACTCATTGGAATAGGCTCGACGAGACGGTTCCAGTGACTGTCGACAACGTTGAGTCTGAAGTTTTAAAGTGCAATTGACCTTGTATGTTGCCCAGTTCAGCAAAAGATGCAAGGATATACGCAACGATATTGTTTAAAAACATAACAATAAGGCCACTTCATTCACCGAAATAACGAACGGTTACAGTTTCAGTTTTATTTCATTTCTCTATTTAACATTTCCCCAAAACTAGCTCGTGTTTAAACAGTTTTAGCGACAAGAGAAATCATTAGGAACATTGTGGCAAAAGGAGGAAATGCTGATAGTTTACGAGCGTTTTTCTCATTTGTCTAGTTTTGATTCTGCACTCAAATCCTATCTTTATCTGTATCCACTTTGTCGCCTGCAGATGTTTTCAAACTATGACAGTTTAAGAATTTGCCGGTTTGGATTTAGGATTCAATAAATTGAATTGTCAAAGTTGATATAACTCTTTCCCAAACAACAAAATTTAAGGGTTGTCTAATTTGAAAGCTGCTGTAGACTACAAAAGGGATGTTGTTAAAGATATAGTTTGTGTAAATTATAACACAGAAAATATTGAGACAAATGGAGAAACTGCTGGTTATCAGCAGTTTCTCCTTTTGTCTCAATATTTTCCAAAGCCGATTCCATTAGGGACTTCAAAACAAGGTCTTGTTTGGGAAGGGATCAACAATGAAAATCGTCCCAGTTTCTCACTTTTATGCTGATGTAACAATGTTTATGTTGATAATGTATACCTAAATATATCTTTGAATCCGTTCATCGACGTGTGAAAATACTTCAGAGTTTGTCAACTAATGCCCGTAGGTTGTTATCTTTTGCTTTGTTCTATCATATTTTGATTTAAAGCGACATTTCACGATTATCTTTACATAAAGTTTACTTTTATTCTATCTGAAAGAGCATGTTTTCTTATGAAAATACTGAAAATTTCAAGCCAAAATATTGAACCGTTTACGAGAAATATATATTTTTGTGCCAAAATTAAACAAATTGCTGTGGACAACAGTTCAGATTTATATAGAATTTGTCATTTTCTGTCTCAAACTTTAAAGGCGCTTATAAATAACAACTTCAAAAAACAGATAGTATTTCTACGCATTAGAATAATCAATCATTGCATCAAAACATCCTTTTAAAAATGAAATAAATGTGAAATGTCACTTTAAGCATCAATGGACACACTTAAAAATATTCATTTCACTCTATGTAAACTACTTGTGCACCCATTCTGTTTCAATTCAAACCCATATAAACGGGTATTTACCCCCATCCCCTTTTTCAGCTTGTGCCTCAACATTTTGCTATGTTATATTGTACCTAATTCGTATATTTATCAACGTCCTTTTTGTCATCTGCTTCAAATTGGGACAGTATAAAAAATGTTGTTTGGGAAATGTGTAAGATTTAAAACAAGGAAACAAAACCAATCAAAACGGGGATAATAGTAGTAGACGGCATTCGAAGCCAATTTTCCTCTTCTATACCATTTATGACTACTACGAGTATTATGTTGTACCAGCTAGTCACATAGTACCCAGTAATCACATAGGGGCTGATCAACGATAAAAGATGGGTTTCGTTATGCAAATGTCACCCCAATTTTCTATCTACTATATCTAGCGTGAATCATTGCGAATCATTGTGCATTATTTCTGTTTCGGTATGCTTTTGAAATGTGCACATTAAAGGGGTCCATGCCAGAAATTTCCGAGACCACGTCTAATCTCGGGGCCTTGGCGGGATTTCGGTATTCAATCGTTGGCTTTACACAACAAAACAATTTAAAAAGCTGATACAAACTTTCATTGGCTGACGCTTCAAATTATCGGTTTCAGCCAAAAATAGAAGCGACATAATGTATACGTAATCAAACAAGATAAAACTGAATGGTTTTGATTCGATAATTCAAATGTTACCGGCTTCAGCCAAAAATAGACGCGACGTAATGTATACGTCATGATCATGCAAGATAAAACTGAATGATTTTGATTCGATAATGCAAATGATGTGCTATAATTAGATTATGACGACCAAATAGGCTGTTTGTGTACCAAAAACGGCAGAGGTCATATTTGATGGTTAATCAATAGACCTCGGCTTTGGAGAGTACGTTGTGTGGTGCATTGCATTATCTATGGCCAAGAAGAAAGGAATTTGGAAAAACCTAAGATATCTGCCCTTGAATTTCAAAAATAGTTAGTTTTGACTGGTTTTACTCTAAAATCTACACGGTGCCCACCAAGACAAAACTTGGATTATTGAATAATATGACCATAATATCCTGCATGTATGTAATTTTCAGCTTGGTCGGAATCTTGCATCATGAGTTATGTGCACTTGAGTTTGACAAAATTGCCATTTTCGACGATGATACGAAATGAAATCCAGGCCTGTGGATCGACTCCAGCCCTTCTGGGCTTTCTCGTTTATTAACAAAAGGTCCAGTTTCCAATAGATGTTACTACAAATAGAAATTGCGTGTAGGTAAAGTTAGATACAAACTTTATTTAGGAGAAGTAAATGAACTTCATTCTAAGAAATGATCAACTCAATCAGGTTTACCAAAAGCATACAATATTTCTTGAAAATATATTTTCACCTGTTTTTTTTTTTTTTTTTTTTTTTTTTTTTTTTTTTTTTTGCGACAACATAGCATGTGTCCCTTTGATATAGAAATTAGAATTCTAAATCTAGAACGAAAGTAACATTTGACCGAAAGTGAAATTGAAAATTAAAATTTTGAACGCCTGTCTAGTGTCTAGAGATTTATAAGGAGAGAATTAGATAAGCTATCGAAATACATGTTTATCGAAGTTTCCGCTAAGATTTTACCATAAATTGAGTGTTGAATAAAGACTGAGTAGGATAATACGATATCAACATAACGTAAGTCTTGAATTTGGTTCACTTTAAACCTTTTGTCTCAATGTTTTCCCACGCTTTTTCTAACAAAGATGTTAAAACCAGGTCTTGGTTGGGAAAGGGTTAATGAGGGACGTAGATCAGCTATCAAGATTACTCGTTTATCGACGTTTTCCATTTATGGGTCTTGAATAAAGACCGAGTTGGATATACGATATCAACATAACGTAAGTCTTGAATTTGGTTCACTTTAAACCTTTTGTCTCAATGTTTTCCCACGCTTTTTCTGACAAAGATGTTAACTCTAGGTCTTGTTTGGGAAGTGGTTAGGGAAAGACTTAGATCAGTTATCGAGATAATATACTAATCGAAGTTTCCGCTAAGATTTTCCATGTTAGTGTTGAATAAAGATCGAGTTGGATATACGAAGTAAGTCTTTGATTCACCTTTGTCTATTTTGTCTCACTTCTCTTTTCTATTAGGGACCTCAAAACCAAGTCTAGTTTGGGATAGGTTTAATGAGAGACGTAGATCAGCTATCAAGATAACTCGTTTATCGAAGTTTCCGTTTAGATTTTCCATTTGAGTGTTGATTTTCCATTTGAGAGTTGATTTTCCATTTGAGTGTTGAATAAAGACCGAGTTGGATATACGATATCAAAATAACGTAAGTCTTGAATTTGGTTCACTTTAAACTTATTCCAAACGGTAATATTTTTCAGACTGGTCCAAGTCGAAAGCTCTTTTAGACGACGAAAAATGAAAACATGAAATCATACAATGACACATTTCGATGCTTCTATTGAAAATACTTGGGAAACTCAAATCATTGAGGCAAATGAAGAGAATGCTGATAACCAGCATTTTTCTCCTTTTGCTTCAAACTTTCCTTGGCCATACAATACATAATTGAGCTTGGATCTTGAAAAACGTCCCCTATAGCATTTATAGCATTTGACACAGACATATTTCAAGACCAGGCTGTGCTTAGATGCAGTCTAACCTGGACTAATATGGCTGCTACAGACCAGAAAGATTCCTTTTGAAAATTTGCTTCTTTTGATGTCAATTATGTTGTTGTCTTCGACCCGTTCATTGGTTCAAAATTTTGCCATTATATCAAGTTAAAATATAGAAATCATTGACGTAAAAGGAGGAGACGCTCGATTTGTTTTAATAATTTCTAGAATAATAGGCCTATGTTACAGGGGGCTTATTTTTGGAAGGGTAAATATGGCACACAAGCAGTGTCTACTAAGATAAACCTGTATACATGAATCAGACTGCACGTAAAATGCATCTTCGCAAGCCAAGGGTGAAATCTACGACGTAACGTCGTTTTTGTATCCACCCTTGGCGGATTTGGTCGGATATTCTGAATTACAAATGTAGACCTATGTTTGTACAATTTTGGCTATCTCACATGGTAAAACTGCTGATACAGTAAATTAATTAACACTTTCCCTAACAAGGCCTGGTTTTGACGTGTCTAATTGAAAAGGCTTAGGAAAACATTGAGACAAAAGAAGAAAATGCTGATAATCAGTATTTTCTCATTTTGTCCCAATATTTTCCTTATTTTTTTACACAAATAATATCTTTTTCAACATTCATTTTGTCGTCTGCTGCAGCTTTCAATTTGGAATGGCCAAATTTTTGTCGTTTAGGAAAGGGTTTACCGTTAACACTTTCCCAAACACACCCTGGTTTGACGAGCCTAGATAATGGAGGCTAATTTTCGATGCTATAGAAGGAAATGAAGAAATTTCTGGTTTTCGCCTTCAAATTATTGATATTTATGCTATGAATTGAAGAAATTCTATTTCTATATTCCGTAACATCATTGTAATTGGAGCTTCATAAAAAAACTTAAGTTGCATAGGAAAGGATTGAGTGGGGTGAGATAACATTGAGAGGTCGAAATCGATTACTTAAAAGTGCATGAACCTAAAGTTGATCCAGTACTCGTTTTCTTAACGTTTTACGATAGATATAAATCAATGAAATGGTTACATAATTTATAATTGAAACTTAGTATTTTATACTTATTTTAAGTCTAATAAGGGAGTTGATTATAGTTGATTAAAGACGCATAATTTTCACAAAGTTTATTGGTGAATTATTTAGCATTTTCGTCTTTTTGTCTCAACGTTTTCCCAGTCATTTTCTATTTGGAACGTCAAAACGAGGTCTTGCCTTGAAAGGGGCCTTTAACTGGCTTCCAGCAAATGTGTTATTCAATCAATGTTCTGTATTATAACCGTGCATGTTCAGAAAGTTATTATATGGTTATCAAATATTCGATTGATCTGAATTTACGATGTATTTTAAAGTGACATTTCAGAATTTCTTGTCATAAATTTTACTTTTATTGTTATCTGAAAGAGCATATTTCCTTATGAAAATTCTGAAAATTCCAAGCCAAAATATTGTGCCGTTTACGAGAAATTTATATTTTTGTGTTAAAATTGAACAAATTGTTGTGGACAACAGTTCGGATTTATATGCATTTTATCGATTATGTCTCAACTTTAAATGCGTGTTTCTCGCTTATTGGCAACAACTTTAAAAAACTAATAGTATTTAAACTCATTAGAATAAGCAATCTTAGCATCAAGACATACTTTAAAAAATTGAAATTGGAATGAAATGTCCCTTTAATGTAAAGATGATGACATACAATATATGTTTATCATACTTTGTTTCCAAGGATATGACTTACTACGTCTCAGTGGCGACCAGAGCAACATATAAGATCTCGTAAAGGCATTCTAAATTTCTTATTTCAAATCAAACCCCCATGTTTTCTACGAAACAGTTCCAATGAATAGTCAGAAGTCAAAATATAGGGTTTGGTGAACAATAAATGAAATATTGTACTTCGAAGAGCCACCACCCTCTCTTATCTGGAGCTCTGACCGACTATGAGCACTTTTCCCAGATCGCTTTCTTATAGCACACGTGTGCGGATCTAGAGGGGGTCGGGTGTCCGGTCCCCCCCCCCCCCCCCCCTGGCATTGGCCGAAAATTGAATTGACTATATAAATTTAGTGTAACGTTACATATTTACTACATTTTAAGCCATAATTTGAGCTTGGACCCCCTGGAAAAAATTGGGCTTGGACCCCCCCCCCCCCCCTTGGAAAAAAAATCCTGGATCCGCCTTTGGCACAGTGACATCACAATACGCAGTATCTTTATTAAATATTGACTTGTTTGAAATACGGAATCCTAACTAACATTGTCATTTGGCCCTCGACATTGATCTATAGCAATACCAAAGAAAGAATTGTAGGGTTCAATAGAATATGCGTGATAAAGGATGGCGTGAATATGTAATAAAACATGAAATACAGCTGTTACCTTAATATATTCTTTTTAAAATGAATACATCGTTGATTTTCAACAAAAACCTCGTAACTGCAGCTTGAATCAAGCTGCAGTTACGGGGTTTTTGTTGTAAAGCAGAGATATGCAGATGTTTATGCTTGTTCAAAGAAGGCTTTGATGATATATTGTCAATACGTAATACATGTTGACATGCATGTCGCCGCTTTTCTTCGAAAACCACGTAAATGCAGCTTGTTTTAAGCTGCAAAAAACGTTGTGTTTGAAGAAAAGTGAAGATAAGTTTATGTATTCCACTATATAGCAATCAAGAAGTGTATAGGCCTATTATATATGTGTAACGTCGGCAACTTTCAACCTTGTTATTTTGTTCTGCGTGACGATAAGGTTTAAGTCTTTAAGGGAAGGGGACCAGAACTATTAATATTTGAAACACCGCAAAGGCAAAAAAAAAGGGTAACATACTCGTAAACGTTGATGTTTGCTGTGTCAGAATACCTGTAACAGTTACTTAAGATAAAATTACCATTTAATTCAAAATAATTATTTGGTTACGGAATAATTTAACACGGTGAGTAATCTAATGTCAAGGTGACAAAATTGCTCAACCTCCGAGCAGAGTTGTCGTTCGTTACTCTCACATTCATCTCTGCAACGGCCTGGGCGTATGAATGACAAGAATCTTGTCAAACCGAGGAAAACGTGTATTATTGCTGTTTAACTGTTTCATGTGTAACATAATAAAGTAGACAAAGAATTGATGATTCTGGTTACATTTGAAAGGCACTATAACTGATGAAATAACCCATATACAATGGAACTATTTTCTCAAGCCTCCTTACCAATGGCAGGAATTTTGTGCTAAAAATAGACTAGGTTTCATGTTTTGTTTTGATAAATCGTCGGTGTTGTTATATAATATATCGTATCTACGGCTTGTATCAAGTCGTAGTTGCGAGATTTCATAACAACACTTACGAAATACTATTGTTTGTCCGAAATACGTCACGGTTAGCTGGATAAAATCGTTCCCTATCAGAATGAAACGTACAGAAAATTTGAATGAATGACATCAATCTAAAAAAAATAAATTATTTTCGTTGGAAAATGATATTAAATTTTAAGCAACGTGAAATATGACATATTTTGGACTTTGGAAAAGAAAAATTATTTGTTATTGCCGTTTTGATGTGATAGAAAGTGACGTAATCTAGCAGATGATGACGCAATACTCTCTGGGGCAACTACAGAGGTGAATGTAATGAATGAACCGTGTGCAAGAGAGTGAAAATTGCTGTGAAACGGTAACAAAAATAAAAGTAAAAGTAATGTAATAATAACAACGTTGGAGAATAGAGATATTATCCGGCTAAGATATTATGTCACATGTTTTTGAAATTTATCTTTATAAACAACTGGTAATATCGAATTCTAAACTGCTGTAATTTTGCATGTGATGTTCGAATCTTGCAGGCGTCTCACACCTGCAAGATTCGAACCAACACATGCAAAATTGTATCGAAAAATTAAGAATAATCTCCCTTGTTATATGTTTACATTTATTATACTGAGAGGCAAAAGAAAGTATACACTTTTTGTTTTTCGACATCTCTCTTAATTCCAATCATATCGACTCAAAATTTTGTACTATTTATTTCTACTCCTAAACAAATAAAACAATAATGTTAAATTTCATACGAAATTGATTGATAACCCATACTCTTGCTACGGACCGATTTTGCAAATTTTGCACGTGCGCCATAGTGGAGCATCAATTATTGCTGTTAATCCGTATTCAATTTCTTTATTCTTTGTCACAACAAATCACAACGTCAGTTTTCGCTGGCTAGTAGAAATTGATAAATATGCCCCTTTTTGCCATTAATAATCATTTTTCTATGACGCTGCATAATACGAAAGAAACGTGACACTACAGATGAATTATACACTTAGTCGTGTAGCATACTATTAGGAACATTCTATGCAAATTTTATCAAAATCCGTCTATAAAGAAGGAGTTATGTCAGATAACTTGTTTGCATCAAGCCCCCTTTTGCCATGACGCATCGTATAATGGAAAAGCACGAACAATATACGCATGATTCTAGGTGATTTGGCACTTTCTGTGAAAGTTTTATTAAAATCCGTTCATAAATGTAGGGATTGTGTTAATGGGAATTCTTGCATTAATAAATTAATCAAATCCCCTTTTTCGATGACGCTGTGCGCTATGAAAAACCTTCGCAACGGAAGGAAGGACGTAAAGACAGGTAGGCGAAGAAGTTTACATCAAACAAACGACCGCGTTCGGTGGTGTTTAAAAATCGAAATAATCTATTAACCGTTTTCTAAGAAAACGTGGAAGAACTAGGGTGTATACTTATTTTTGCCTCTCAGTATAGTAAAAAATGTGTGCTGATTTTTTGACAAGAAGGACGAAAAGAAAAGAAAATGAAAAAAAAGAGGGAAAAGAGTAGAAAAGAAAATCATTAAGAGTATCATGTCTCTGTATAATTATTTAGAGATTATGTTAATTAGATCTTCAACAACAATTTTTGTACGAGTAATTGTTCAATTTGAATTACGATCTATAAACAAAACTTTCTAAAAGTAGAATAAGTTTATGTTTCAGCTCAGAAACATTGAGAGAAACCGAGAAAGTGCTGGCTATCAGTATTTTCTTCGTTTACCCCAATGCTATTCAAAGTCTTATTTATTTGAGACGTCAAAACAAGGACTTGTTTGGGAAAAGGTTGATTGGAATCAATTTGAAACATGCAAGCACCTTTACCCTTTTTCCATGTAATGGCGTGTTTTGATGAAACTTATTTGAATATGGTTAAGAAAACATTTAGGATAAAGAGGAAAATACTGAAAACCAGCGTAGTTATTTATTTATTTTCTATACTATACTGAGATGAAAAAGTTTAGTCAGTATAAAGTTTGTTGCCAATAATTTTGTCAGAAACGTTTTACAATGCTAAAATTTTTACTCATTACAATCTTCAACCGATTTAGAACAGGTCGGTGAAATTCCATTGGCATCCAGGCTTCACTTAACCTTCCTTTCAACAATTCAATCCACATGGGGGTAAAATGGAAAATTCACAGCTTCAGCAGTGACTTTTTTAGACTCTAAATTCCTGGTAATTGACATGAAAAGCCATCTTTGTATCATTTCTTGGTAGAATAGAAGTCTCTTTGTTGACTGTGAGTGAGGAAACTCATTTTTAATGGAATTCACAGAAAATAATGGCGACTTATATACCCAACCTGTTGCTCATAGCATTTTACTGTGTTTTCAAGAAATCGTTCTATCAGGACCTGGGGCCCGTATTACTAACGATCGTACGTTTGATTTTTGCATAATTACTTGTAACAACGGCCCTGATTGGTTCAGTCGGATTTCTCGTGCAATCAGATGTCGTGTTACACAGTTCACACAAAAACTTGATCGTAAGATGTTTAGTAATACGGGGCCCAGTAGCTGGTTTACCACTCAGACAAACTTATTAATTGTAGACAGACAATTTGAAAAATACATAACATTCCATGTTTGTCAAACAATGGCCGAGATGTGGCTGAGCCAATGATCGAAAAGCTAACTTCCGAGTAAATGGCATGGCAAGTAAAAGACAAACTTTTATGACAACATGCCTTTATTGAACAAATTGGTTATTGACGGCGAGATTTGACCCGGCAGAGCAGACCAAGCGGAAAGGTCAACAGACTTGTCGTCCAGGGTGATAGGTATGCTGGAACCCCTCGTGATTTGCTGAACACTTCGCATGATTCGCTATTTACAGCTAATGATCATATTATTCAACGACTTAACAGTATTTGCACGTGCATACGTTCATTTGTCGCTTCATCTTAAAATGGTAATTTATATATAATATAGTTCTCCAACGATAATCAGGTTCCCGCCAAAAATATAGACCATACCCATTTGATAATAAAAGGTTAGACAGATCAAAACACAATTATCGCAATGAAAACAATGATTATATTCTAAATATGACTCCATTCAAATACATGTGTCTGTGGTCAAATGGTTAGACAGTTGGCGCTTGATCATAGGAAATGAGCTCTTTTTTAACTGTGTGGGTTCGATTCCACACATATCCGTGTATTTTTTTATTATTATTTTCCCTTATTTGCGTTTTCCCTTTTTTGTTTTTTGTTCCTTTCACATTTATAAATAGATATATTCTTTATTTTCAATGTAAACCATTGTCAAACGTAAAAATAGGCTAAATAAAATTTAAAAATTAATGCTGCAATTGCAAGTAGATCTTAAATGAGCTTCACATTTTTTATGCTTTTCTATGTAGAAAACAGTATGTGAAATGAAAACATGCTTATGACAAGCAGTTTCATTTTTTCGAATAAATAAATTAATGCAAAAAGTCATGATCTTTTATTTTGTGGACTGTCTAAAAGCGTCATTATGTGGAAATGGATTAAATATTTTTTGTTCACAATATATTATAAATATGCAATACATTACAAAACATAAATTAAGTAATAAAGGTGTGGAACTCTTACTGTCGCCAAACGGCAAACATTTTTTAGACTGCTCAAATTTTAAAGTTTTCTAGACTGAAATTGGCGATTTTCCGAAATTATCTTATAAATCTATATAAAACTCATAAAGAGTCTGCTTTCTTCTAATCTTTTTTTTTCCAAAATGATAAAACAAAATATATTTGTAAAACAAAATATGTAATTACCCATCGTTCTATGAGACTCGAACCCACGTTTGCTAAAAGAAAATGGACGAAGCGCCGGTGTTCTATCCACTGCGCTATCGAGTATGTCTATATAACTCAGCGTAAAATATAAGATTTTAATCGTATATAACAAGTCTTTCTTACCTGTAGGCCGAGTTTATTCTTTGTTTGTAAACATCACATTATCGTTGGAATGCTATATATAATATATAATAGAATAATTATGCAAAAATGCCGATCCTGGTCAACCTGTGCCATCTGTACGGTATGACCAGGATGTGAACTGCATTTAAATATTTTCATTTTATTTTTAAAAATTACGCATATTTCAATAATTAGCTATACTGAAAATTTCAATCCAAATAGACTACAGTAGCTTAACATTTTTATTTGACTAAATTAGATAAAGTCTTAATTTCACATGGCGCTACAATATTGTATAGATCTAACGGATACAGTGCACGCTTTTACGTTAATTAACGAAGGACCTATTCCTATCTAAACTGGAAATAAACTTTCCCACTTTTGAGTACAGTAAAGGTCATTCTGCCGGGTCAATTATTTTCCTCTATACAATGTGGTCGATTTCCAATGTTTATGCGTCAAATGGGTAGTGACGTAACTTGGTGACGTCACAATTAACGTCAATTCAAGATACTCTTTATTCAGAGGTATCAATGACCAAAATCTCATGCATGTGCCCATTTACGACAACAACTACACCAATACTACAAATTGTAAGCGCCTACCAAGTTCAAACAGTAGAAGACCGCCAAAATTTGTAGGTTAGGTACGTAGATGGTTTCCAAAATTGTCATTTTTGACGAAATTGATTAAGCCAGGGTGCTAAAATCATGTAGGCTGGTATCAATTTTATTGTGGATTTTTTTTGTATCTGGGCTATTGTCTTTGATTTGCATACATTAGTTTAGGAAAAAGACTTACGCCTTAACTGCAGCAAGTGCACCTGTCGCATTTTGGAATTCTTTAAGTGCAAACTTAAAAACTTAAATTTAGCAACATCACTTGTACGTTTTTGTTATGCGTCGATTGAACAAATATTCTGTGAAATTCTACATTGATATGTTGTTTTTGGGCCGAATAACTGACCATCAAAAATACTGACTTAACTTTTTCTTTTGAGTATATATATAAAAACACTAATCCATTTTATCAATTAACAATCATTATATCGTATTCTTCAGCTTTTAAATTGGTACAGTTTATTGTTTGCCGTTTGGGAAAGGGTTTAACTAAATGTATCTTTTGTTTGCAGCCTTTTTGTCTGATTTTTTGTAGACTCGGTGAAACATTTTAACCCTTTCCCAAACAAGACATGGTTTTGACGTCCCTTATAGAAAATGCTTGGGAAAACATTGAAACAAAAGAAGAAACTGGTGACAACTAGCAGTTTCTCCTTTTGTCTCAATATTTTCTATGCCATATTTTACACAATTGCTATCTTTAATAACCTTCATTTTGTTATTTTTGGCAATATTTGAAGTGGAATACCCTAAATTTTCATCGTTTGGGAAAGGATTAAGACAATTCAGTGCCTTCAAAGTAACATTTTACTTACTTTGTAATATTAGCCTTTGCATTTAGAAATGTTAATGTGTCTATAGAAAGGAAACACCCAATGTATCATAATGATGTTAAAGAAGTAGAACGTAACTTGATCATTGAGACATCCATACATGTGATAGCTATATAACATGCTTACATTTTGAATACGCTGTTTGCCATTTTTTTTGTAGACTTGATGTAACATTTTATAGTCCGGCCTCGATATTATGACACTTGTTTACAAAATTTACCTATATAAACAACACAATATCGAAATCCAAGCCTCGAATCTTGCAAGATTCGAAACATTCCATGCAAATTAACAGTAGTTTGAAGTTCGATACTGCGTTGTTTGCACGGGTAAATTTTCTAAACAAGTACCATAATATATTGACTGAACTATACGTGTATCATATCACGGTATAGACATGTAGTATGTACACAATGTAGATTTAGGATACAGACCCACATTCACTGGTAGTGAACTCGGCCAAAGCGAGGGACGTTTTTTCGCGAACAATGTATTCCGTCGGTGTTGTTATAAAATATCGTAACTACGGCTTTATCGAAGCCGTAGTTACGAGATTTTATAACAACACCGACAGTTTGTCAATACAAGACGGTAAACCCGGTCTGTTTTAGAACAAGTTCATTGTCATTAGAAAAAAATCTATAAACTTACATTTAAACGCAAAATATCTATACCTTGTTGTAGCGAAAATTGTTTTAGTTCACCACCAGTGTTACTCTTATTGAGGTAACCCTACATTAACTAGACCTGTAGCATTCTAACATCTTTTATACGTTTATGTCATTTTTTTGTAAGTTGGATACAACATTTGTGAATGGTAAGGAATTTTCTTGTTTTATATATGTCAACATGTGCCATAAGACCGTGACTGGACTATAGAAGTAGAACATAGGATCTCTTATTGAGATAAACCTACAGTAACATGCTAGACTTAAATAGCATGCTGGCGTCTTGTATACCGTCTCATGTCATTTTTTTGTAAACTGGATGTAGCATTTGTGAAAGGTTTAAGGAATTTTCTTCTTTTCTATGTTAACCCTTTACCGGGCAGCGTCATTCTAGACCGTTTGGGGAAAGTGTTAGAAAACAGATAAGGTAAATGGAGAAGGAAATTGGCTATATCTTTGTTATGGTATAAAAGTAGAATGTATTCTACCATTGCACACGGATAACCCTACATAACATGCCAGCAGCTTGTGTACATATCATGTCGTTTTTTGCAAACTGGCTGTAACAGTTACGAAAGGTAATACATGTAATTTAGTTATTCTTTTTGCATCGACCCTTTGTCAGAACATTTTTATATTTTCTTACTATGGGAACAGAAATTTATTATACTCTACTTGTGAAAAGTATATGTAATATGCCAGCATCTTTTGTTCATAAAATCAGGTCGTTGTTTTGCAAACTGGATGTAACAGTTATGAATTGTAAGTCTACCTTTTTGCTCTGTATATCAACCCTTTCTCAAATGACACGATTTTTTAATGTGGTTCTAAATACAAAGATGTTGCAGACGCCATTTCATGTTGATGAAATTTCACATCACTTGGTCTGTTAATTTCTTCATTATCCACAATGTTTTCAGTCAAAACATTTATCTTGTGGGCATCATAAAGCGTCAATGTCTGTTAATGAGTTAAGCTTACGACAAAATTAATATCAATAAAGACAGGATTTGTATACGAAATACACAAACTCAGAAAACATTTGGACAATAGGAGAAAATACTGGTTAACAACATTTTCGCCTTTTTGGCTTATTGTTTTCCCTATCACATTCCGTTAGTGGGCTCATAATTATCAACGATCGTAGGATTATCGGCGAACGATGAACGTACGATTATATTCGGTCGTACGATCGTTGATAATAGGGACCCTGACTTCCACGTACCTATCAAAAGATGAAAGAAAATATCAAATGTGTCATACATGTAGGCAGTGTCGTAAAGAAGTAAATTATGTAGAATGAATCGTTATCATTTAACCCTCGTCTAAACGGCAAAATTTTACACTATTCCAATTTGAAAGCTGCTGAAGACGACAAAATTGGTGTTTATAAAGGAAGGATTAGTGTGTAATATGAATTTTGAGGCAAAAGGGAAAACACGTTGATTATAAGCATTTTTCTTTTGCCTCAATGTTGTCCAAAGCCTCTTCTATTAGGGACGCCTTGTTTGGGGAAGCATTAAATTGGCCTACATCTCAGAGCGATAAAATGCTAGCATTAGTAAAGTGAGTGTAGTAAACTGGTTTCATTTGACATGGCATTGAAAAACATACATTCCCTCTTATCTGTGGCTGTGACCATATCTTTGTATGGGTATAGAAGCAGAATGAATTCTTTCAGGACATTGAGAGACATGAGATAGGCCTACATAAGTGAGACATAAATATGCTATTATTTTGTGTACTCATCCCATCATTTTTATAAACTGGATGTAACTTTTATGACGGTAAGTCTGCGTTTCTACGCTGTTTCACTTGACATCGGAATTATTCGGGCGACGTCGTAAACAGTCGGCGTTGGAGCATTTAACCGCCGAATGTTTATGGCCTCGCCCGATACGAGGGTCATCCAATAATAAGTGAGACTGTTGTTATATCTCAAAAAACAGTCTGATAGAATTTAATGAAACTTGGCACTCGATACATGGCCCAAAATATTAGCCATAGAAAACTGCGTTTGCTTCGATACAACGGATGTTACCGACATCTTATTAGGGCGGGACTATCTTAAAGTAAGTCTGCATTTCTACCCACTCTAATAACCATTCACCATGCATAGTCTCGTTTTATAGTCCTTACCCATTTGGAACTTTTGGAGAAATTGAAACAAAATAAATGATGGAAAATAATGATAAGTGATAAACAACCCTTTCTCCGTTTTGTATACATGTTTGATGTGCACTTCTTTTGTTTTCTGAAACAAACCGTCGCTTTTCAAACAACTCGTAACTGCAGCTTGTTTTAAGCTGCAGTTACGAGGTTTTCGTTGAAAATCAGCGAAATTATCATTGAGGGTACAAGTATGTCCTATTGTTATGTGCTGAAATATTTCCCTATAGAAATCTAATACTATGCTGTTTTGCATACTATGTATCATGTCCGGATCCGGAGTGGGACTTTGTAAAAAATACCCTTTTAAAGGAATTTTCATGCGAAGTGCAGTCGCTCCTCACCCCCCGGAAAACACAGGTGTCCCATGGGAAAAATTTCTGAATCCGCGTATGTATATTGTGAATATCTTTTTGCAATTGTACGTTAAAAATACCAGTAGACTATTCTCAAAAGTGTGACGATTCATGTTTCACATTTTTCATTTTATTTTTTTTCTATGTGAATCAATAGGCGGTGATCTTTTGTAATTTTGTTGTAAGGATCAAAGTACGTACACTGACTCCAAAGATCACTGACCCTCTTTACCCTTTACCAAACAAGACATGGTTTTGACGTCCTTAAAAGAAAGGACTCGGGAAAACATTGAGACAAAAGAAGAAAATGCTGGTTACCAGCATTTTCTCCTTTTGTCGCAAAATTTTCCGTGCTATATTATGGCCTAATCATGTAATTATCAGGTCAATGTTGTTGTCAGCAGCAGCATTCAAATTGGGTCATGGTTAATTTTTGCTGTTTGGGAAAGGGTTAACCCTTTCCCAAACGACAAAATTTAAGTGCTGTCCAATTTGAAAGCTTCTGCAGACGAAGAATTGATGCTAATAAATATTGGATTTGTGCACAATATGACATAGAAAATATTGGGGCAAAAGGAGAAATTGCTGATTATCAGCAATTTCTTCTTTTGCCTCAATATTTTTCCAAACCTTCCCTGTTAGGGACGTCAAAAGCAACTCTTATTTAGGGAAGGGTTAATGAGCGGTCAATAGTTTGTCACTATGATAATGACTATCAATATAATGTAACTTTGTTTTGTGCCAGTGTCTTTTTTCCCACTCGAACAATGACTCAAGTAGCGCGACCTAATTAACAAAATTAATGAATAGCCAATTACTACACACGTGAAGCTTTTATGTTTGAATTTTTCACTTAAAGGTAGTCCACCCATAATGAGATTCGCGTGACGTCGTAATTATTCGGGCGACGTCGAAAACATTCGGCGGTGGAATTTCCACCGCTGAATGTTTACGACCACGCCCGAATAAGTTCGGATACGTAATGACGACGCTCGAAAAAAAATCTGATGTTTCATGAATCTCAAAATCAATGGCCACATTACGGGTATTCTACATTAACCGCATTAGACAGTACATTACATGAAGGATAAAATAAATGCACTTGCACGCAGCTTAGAGAAAGACCAACCTGTATTATTATATCAGCCAGACATGTGCATCCGATCTCATTCTACCATGTCTTTGCAAGCATTGACACATCTATATGCAGTCTGATCTTAGTCTGAACCTCTTATTTACTTGCCATGTTCTTCATCGAGTATAGAGTATAAAATACACTGTAGGCTACATGTATAATTATGTTATTACACACAGAAAAAGAAAGCCATAGCCAGCAATCTCAGGAGGCATTTTGAAACACGTCGACCCATGGGCGTATCTAGGGGTGGGGTCAGGGGGTCATGACCCCCCCCCCCCGGAATTGGCCGAAAATTGAATTTTGACTACTAGTATATAACTTCTTATTAAATTCCATCATTTGTGCTTTGACCCCCCCCCCCCCCCGGAAAAAAATCCTGGATCCGCCCTTGCGACCCATTAATTCTGGAAGTTTCTTTCGTATGACAAAGAATGAAACGTTTAATACTTTCTCAAAGGACAAATTGATAGACTGACACATATTTCAATCATGTAATACAGAAGGAAAACGAGAACTAGCATTCCACAAACGTTGGGAGAAAGGGTGCAAATGATGGTTATCAGTATCCCGTTTTTTGCTCAATGCTCTCCGTGTAACTATATTCAATCGAAAGGTTTAATTTTTGTCTCGTTCTTCGTAAGGTTATCTTTGAACAATGCACTTGAATTATCTAAATATACCATTGACTAATCTTGACATAACGAATAAGGACCTGTTAAGCACGCCCATACAAAAAAATTCTATGTAGCCTACCGATAATTTGTTTGGTTGTTTTGATATGTTCGAATCGTTCAACTTCTTGTTTGGCTTACTCCCTCCCCCCGCCAAAATGACTTTGAGGTCGCCCATAGTTGGAAAAGTTTGAGAAAACTTGAATTATTCCACCCATCATTATCTTCAAAACACTTCGTGCAACTTCACGAGTGTATCCGGTAGGATCCGGATGTTAAAGTTCCGGATGCCCCCCCCCCCCAAAAAAAAAAAAAAAAAAAAAAAAAAAAAAAAAAAAAAAAAAAACTGGCTTTGACGTCGTCCATATAGCAGAAAAGGTTTAGAAAAGTTTAAATTATTCCATCCATCATTATCTTCCGAACACTTCGTGCAACTTTACGAGGGTATCCGGGTGTTAAAATTCCGGATAACGCCCAAAGATGACGCGGTCTTTGGTATCTAACGATTGGTGGAATACCTTAAGGTAGAATACCCGTAATGTCGCCATTTTGAGATTAATAAAACATCGGCTTTTTCCGAGCGGCGTCGTTACGTATCCGAACCTATTCGGGCGCAGTCGTAAACATTCGGCGGTGGAACTCTCCACCGCCGAATGTTTTCGATCGCGCTCAAAAAATTCCGACGTCTTGCGAATCTCATTGTGGGTGGACTACCTTAACTCGTTCTACAATCAGAAGGATTTGCTATGATTCAAATTCGACTTCTTGAACGGATGTGGAATTTTTTATGCATAGTGTCCATTCATCTGCATTTCGTCGCGTTTCTTCAAAAACCTCGCAAATGTTGTTTGTTACATGTTGTAGCTACGTGGTTTTGTACGAAAAGCAACGATTGATTAATTTGTTAATCTCAAAACTTTGTTTACATGCACTTTAAATTATTTTATCAGCAGAAAGGAATGCAAATCACATTTATTTCTTTAGATAAGGTATTTCGTGTAATATTTAGTACAAGTACTAGTACAGAGAAGGCAAAATGCAGTATGCATTAGATGTCGGACATTTAACCCTTTCTCAAACGGCAAAAATTGGACTGTTCCAATTGGAAAGGAGTTGCTGACAACAAATAACTTATATCAAACGAAGAAACTGTGCATATTCTAGCACAGAAAATATTGAGACAAAAGCAGAAAGTGCTGATTATCAGCATTTTCTTCTTTTGTCTCAATATCTTCCCAAAGCCTTTCCTAATAGAGGCACCAAAAAGTGTCACTATTTGGACATTTTTTTTTTAAAAAGAAACGCTCGGCGGTTAATTCGTCCAATCCAATTCCTAATCGAATAAATAATAAATAACACACATCCAAAAGATACTGCAGTCGACAAAGTGGATGTCATTGAAAATGGAACATTCTAGCTTGTAGTACCGAAAATATTAAGGAAAAAGAGAAAACGTTAGTAACCAGGATTTTTTTTACTTATTGCCTTTCTAAACATCTTTCTACCTATGACTTTAAATAATTGTATTGTTTGAGAACATGTATGAACGTATATATACAAAGAAAATTTTATAAGAGTTGATTGTCCTTGACATCCTATACAATTAATTCTCATTTGGCAGGAATTCTTTTTCCAATTTAACAAATTGGATAAGGCATAATCCTATTTCTACACACGTGATTCCCGCTTCTAGTTCTATATTTACAAAGGCAGCGTGCGATAATTAAGGACACCGGTTAACATGGAAGGGTTGCGGGTTGATCTTAACCCTTTCCCAAACAAGACATCTTAATTCCTGATATAAAAGGCTTTAGAAAACAAAAGAAAAGATGCTGAAGATCAGCATTTTCTCCTTTTACATCAGTATTTTCTGATCTACAAAAGACGTATATCATATTCTCAGTAATATCAACTTTGTCTGTAGCAACTTTCAAATTGTGACCCCCCAAAAACCTGTCGTTTTGGAAAGGATTGACAAGAAAAGAAAGGTCGAAAATGGCGATAATAGGAACACTCATCATAAACTTTTTCTTCTTTTCTCGCTCTGTTTTCTATCAATTTCTTTTTTCAAAGAATTTAAACCCCCCCCCCCCCCCCAAAAAAAAAAAAAAAAAAAAAAAAAAAAAATGTGGTAAACGAAGAAATTGCTTCCGACAATGTCCCACAACGTTTTCTATCCAAAAAGTCATACAATTTTAGAATTTCATCAAAATGAAAATGTTATCTGCTACTTCTTTCAAACTGAACTAGTCTACCCAAAAATTTTGCCGTTTTGGTAATGGGTTAAACGGGTGAGTAGTAAAAGAGGCTAATCAAGCTTCCTTTACTACTGGAGTTCATGAGTGAAATACAATAGGGAACGATTTTATCAATCTAATCACGACGTAATTTCGGACAAAGAAATAGCATTTCGTAGGTGTTGTTATAAAATCTCGTTACTATGGCTTGAATCAAGCCGTAGTTGCGGGATTTTGTAACAAAACCGACGGCTTATCAAAACTGAACGTAAACCAAGTCTATTTTTAGCACAAAATTCATTGCTATTGGACATTTTGTTATTGGAATTTATTTCAGTACGAGAAATACATGTCATTTTTGTCAAATAGACATTGAAATACATGTCGTTTATGAGTAAGAATAATTTAGACGTCTTAACTAAGTAGACTTATTTATGAAGTGTTATTTTTCAAACCCTTTCCTCATCACATTTAACTTTTTGCAAACAATTTAATTTTTATGATGTTAATAGAAACTCTTTAGTTACAATGCTGATTATCAGAAATAGACTCCTCGTAATTTCATTGTACCACACTATATCATACTATATACAATGACTTCGTCGGACCCCACCCCACGGGATCACTTCATAGCCCTAGATCGATGGGTCGATGTAGTTCGTGACATAAAGTTCATTAACCTTTGCAAAACTATATTTATTCAGTCTGATCCAAATTGATAAAAGTTTAAGTCTTTCCAACACAACAACTGGTTCTAATAACCCTCACGAAAAAGGTTTAGAACGCATTGAATCAGCATTTTCTCTTTTAACCTCAATGGCAAAAAGTACTGACACGCGACTAAAAGCGGAAAATTTCGACCTCGTTCACATAAAGTGGATTGCTCTGGAATAGAAGTGTCGGTGATTTTTCCAGTTTAACCCTTTCTCAAACAACACCTGATTCTGACACCCTAATTAGAAAACGCTTTGGAAAACATTGAGACAAAAGAAGAAAAGTGAGTCACTTTTCGTCTGCAGAAGCTTTGTTAATGGACCAACCGAAATCGTATTGTTTGGAAAAAGGTTGACCCATTCCAAATGAAACGTGTTTTTGTCCTGAATGGAACACATTTGGGGGGAAAAAGAAAGAAAAAGAAGCATAATATTATTAATGATAATGATAATATATTGATGAGCAGCACTTTCTACATCCCCAGCATAATCTATGCTGCGACAGGCAATTTCATGTTTTTAAATAAGTATAGACCTATACATTTCATAAGCGCTTTTGAATTCGGTTTATAATTCTGACCTGACTAAAGAAAATTATCTTTTTTTAGAAAGGGTTAATGTATTCTGTATCATTTTACATGACATTACGCAAATTGTCATAAGTTTTTTTTTTGTCTATTTTTTGTAAAGAAAATTATCATTTTGGAAAGGGTTAATGTTTTTTTGTATCTTTTTTTTTTTCTTGACACAATGCAAATTGTCAGTGTTGTTGAAAAACCCCGTAACTCCAGCTTAATTAAAGCTGGAGTTACGAGGTTTTGCAATAACATCGACGATAAACTTATTTTTTGTATATTCTTCTGAAAGAAAATCTTCATTTTGGAAAGGGTTAATATTTTTTTGTATCTTTTTACATGACATTACGCAAATTGCCATTAGCTAAGCCAATTTGTGTCTATGTTTTTTGTCTATTACAGTTGAAGTCTGTTTACTAATGGACCAAAGATGGATGTAAAAGATACGGTGTGGTCCCGAGCTTGCATTAATTAACAACTCTTATCCGAGGTCACACATGAAGCAAGCAGACTGATGATTAGATATAAGTTCATATAACCCGTAGCTGATAATCTCAATCGTAATGGCTACAGAGACTGTTCAAGCCGAAAACCGGGACGGCAAGTCTCTAAACGGCAATGGAAATGTTGCGGAAAACAATGGAGTTGATCCGAATACCGAAATAAATTGTCCGAGAAATGGAGATTGTGGGCAAGAAAATGGTGACCTTGGAACGGAATTATCGGAATCAGGTCAAGTTAAAGAACCTTTATTGGATGATTCTCTTGAAACGAATTGTGAAAAGCAACATGAATATTGCGTAAAAAGTGATCAAAATGTGACGGTGGTGACACCTCGCGCAGACGGTTGTGTGAAGCGCCAAACTTCACGCGCCAAACCGGATCTAGAACGAGCGACTAGTTGCTATGACAACGCTCCGGACGGTGGGTGGGGTTGGATGGTTACGTTCAGCGCGTTCATGGTGGGAGTGATTCTTGATGGGATCTCGTTTTCATTTGGGATATTTTTCAAAGAACTATTGATCTATTTTCAAGAAAGTAAAAGTCTGACGTCTTGGATTATATCAGTGTTTAATGGAACGTATCTTGGTCTAGGTAAGTAGCATTGCTTAATGTATTCCACCCATGATTAGATAAAAACATTTCGTGCAAACTTGTCTCCTTCCTGGTCCCTTTCCGTGACAATGGAAATCGATTTCTGTGACAACGGAAATTGACGAGGGTATCCGGATTTAAAAATCCGGATACCCTCGTCAATCTTCGTTGCCATGGATGACACCAAAGATGCACGAAATATTTGGTAGAACTAGTTATGGGTTGAATAGCTTTTCTGAAATACAGATAAGAAGAGGATAATAGCTTTTCAAAAAGCAAAATGTTCTGTTCATGGACAATTATTCGAGACGTCTTCAAAACACAATTATGACCAGTCACGCTAAAATAGCCCTTCATAGCAGTCAATGAAACACGAGAAACACGTCAGACTTCAAAAATGTCACATTAGACATTGAATAAAGTTACATAGGAAAACCAATCTGGTTCCAGTAAGAAATACCCAAGGGTGTAAAGTGTCGATCCCAGTCAATCTGCGCAGTTCGCACAGATTTACTATTTTCGATGCTTTCAGAAGGGTCCATTAGCCTTACGGCTCATAATTTAAACGACTGTCCACAAATTAGGGTTTGGGGTTTGAAGTAACGAAATCAGAATCACAGCCACAAAATGCTCATGTGCAGCAGTATCATTCAATGCCTAGGTAACAAGATATATGATAATCAAACACAGATGTCAGAGTTAAGATCAATAAGCACAAAACAATAACATAAAACGAATGTAATATTTGAAGAGAGTTTGATCGTGTCCGATAAATATTGCACCGATCTCGATCATTAAACGATTGTGGTCGATAATTAATGCACCAAGCTTTATAGCAAAATGCTCGCCATCATGAAAGCAATCTTAAGTAAAGAATTCGTAAAGGCATAATGTTACTTATTGCACCAGAAGAATTTTTGTGGCGTTTTCGAATAATTGTAAAGCTTTTGATATCCTTTAGCGTGAGGCTGCAGTTACGTGAAAAACAGCTCTACTTCTGACAGAAAAGAAAGGAACTTTTGCACGAATAGCACGTTCTTCACTTTCTATTTTTCTATCGATATCCAGCTTCCAATAATCTGCACTAAAAATGTGCGTGTGTCAAAAGGATACTGACAAGAATTGGAATGCCTTAAGGCAAACTAACTTGGCTTCCTTGATCATGATTCGGGTTGGAGCATTGTAAGTTGTTTTGTCCATCATCTGCATTCTACTAAAATTCAACCTGTCTCAGGGACGTCATCGCTTGATCCAGGTTATGATAATTTTACTTATGTGTGTGAAGTTAGCTGCCAGTTGCCAGTTGCCAATTCAATTAGCAACTGTCAAATGGCAGCTAACTTCACATCCAGTTGCCGATTCAACAATGAACAAAATGTGAATTGGCAACTGGCAGCTGACTTCACATTTACAGCTGCCAATTCAAAGTAAATCGGAGTCCCGAATCGTCAACTGGCAACTGGCAGCTGACTTCACACTTACAGATGCCGATTCAAACAGTCACATATTTTACTTGATATTTTATGGGCCTTGGCATATTTAAAGTAGTGCGACGTAAAACTGACCCAGGAGGCCAAAATTAGATAGGTTGATATTTTGCAAATCACCTGGCTGAAATTAAAATCGCTTTGTCTTGCTTTGCAGGCCCCGTTTCTAGTGTTATGGTGTCTATATTTGGTTGTAGAAGAGTAGCAATATTTGGTGCTATTCTAGCGTCGGTATCCTTCTTCCTATGTACGTTATCTCCGAATGTCCAAGTTATGATTCTTCTATACGGGTTACTTGGAGGTGAGGTGTTGATTTATTTTCAATGATACATAAATGTTGTAGTTAAAGATTACAACCCATCATTATCTGCAAAAAAACATTCGTGCATCTTGGGGTGTCATCCGTCAAAATGAAAATTATGGACGGATACCCTCTTCAATTTCCAGGAGTCATCCGTGGCAACGGAAATTGACGAGAGATACCCTTGTCAATTTTCATTGTCACAGAATGACGCCCAAAGGTGCGCGAAGAGTTTTGTAGCCAATGATGGGTTGAAATACTTAGTTGAAACTTAGCTGTGATCTGTGAAAAAAGGTCCTCAATAGAATTGGGGACCAACATGAATCGCATCAAGGTCAGCTGCGCGAGGTCCGCGATGTTTTGAATTGAAATTCTCTATAAATAATGTTACCTGCGTAATAACAGTATGGACGCTAATTTTTCAAGGCTTCGGCACAGGCCAATCTGGGAACATGCTATACGCATAAAGGCCTTTTTCCAGATCCTGGCTCATATATTTGGCGCAAAAAATAAAATCCTGTTAAAGCTGAAATCAGTTATTCAAAATGAACAAATGAATAGGATGCAAAGTGAAATGAAAGTGAAATGAAATGCATAAATGAATAATTTAGGTAAAATAGTTATGGCAACAGAGAGGTCCGATGTAGCTTAGCCATAGCTTAGACATAGCTTTTATCTCCCAACATTTATCTATACATAAATGCGTTTGTTTACGCTATGAAAAAGTAGGCTATTGTTCACCGTTCCGTTAAATAAAAAAAATACCCAGAAATACAAGCAGACTTAAGTGCTTTTTACGATTAAACATTTAGATTAGATTTCTTAAAACTGTCATTTACTTACTTCATTTACATATTCTCTTTGCCAGGTACGGGTTTAGGATTCCTTTATCTACCAGCCATCGTCACAGTGGGCCACTACTTCAAGAAGCGTCGAGCTCTAGCCACGGGCATCGCTGTATGTGGCAGCGGTATAGGGGGCTTTGTGTTCGCCCCGGTCAGCGAAATTCTCATCGAACTCTACACGTGGAAAGGTGCAATGTGGATTATATCTGCCATAGTTCTCAATGGTGTTCCAATAGCAGCGTTGTTAAGACCACTCGAAGGTCAAGAAGATCCGTTGATAGATCAATGGAGAAAATCAAAATCGGCGCGAAAACTTTCACAACAAAAACAAAAAGAAAAACAAAATGGCGCCGCCTCAGTGACGTTGCTACAGGAAAAATCGCAGCAGAACGGACATGACCGAAATGCTGCGAGTGAAGACCATCATAAACCGTGTTGTGACGTTAATTCTATGTTTGATTTTGAACTTTTAAAAAGTGTAACATTCCTTGTTTACGGTTGTTCCTGCTTTCTATGCATGTTAGGTAAGTGTAGGTATAATTATACCGTCGTTTGTATAACTAGATGAGAGGGGATAATGATATATATCATTTATTGTTTATCAACCCATATAACCAGTGTGGGTAGCCTACTCATTAAAATTAGTACCCAAAACATAGGGTTTAAATTTGAAATACCAAAATTAATTTTGAATATGTTTCAATCTCTTATCTGTAGCCTGCTTAATGCGAAAGTTTTAGTATGTTGCTGATTATTTGTTGAAAATTGTTTTTCATAGCAATTTTGTCTCACGCGTATCCTATTGGTTTTATACCTTACGAAATTCAACTACATGTATCAGTTTTCATTTTATGCAACCGAACGCTTTTGATGTCCAACCTCCAAAGGACACATACATATATATGTATGCATGTATCGTTTTCGTATACTTCACAACCCACATATTTTTGCAATTTTTCTTTTTGAAAACTCCCCAATCTTTTAAGTGATAAAATATTTTTGTGATGTAGGCCATCAATTAGCATCCTTTGTCACAAGCAATTGTGTAATAATTGAATAATAACGCCCGCATTGGTTGAGGCATTTAGCTTCGGCCGGTCTGTTTGACCCTTAAACTTTTGAAATGAGTATTACTTTTCAGCCTTTAGATAAACGTTCATATTTTGCAAGAATAATCTGTGTATCGAAAACGTTCACGCAATATACTGAATCAAAAAAGAAAGTTTTGCAAATTGCGAAAGTATGTACCTTTCTCCAATGATACCACCTTAGATGTACACACGCATATATCTGTGGTAGCTTTTAAATTTTTGTTGTTTGCAGAATCAGTCAGCTATTCCTTGTATAAAAGTCCGATTAATATGTTTATTCAACATAAAATTCGAGTTCCATTTGTATTTAAACTTGGTAAAAGTTTGATTTCTTTTTTGGTTCAGTATACCAATTTCAAGACCAATTTCATCGATTAGGTCCATATAAGGATCATGTTTTGAAGAAAAGTTCATTACTGTGTTATTGGTGATTTATATTTAAGTTTTGCACGTTTTTTGTGTTTCTTTTTTCAGGTTTTTATATACCATTTACATACATTCCTGACTTAGCGGACGAGTTTGGGATGACGTCACAAGAGGGGGCCATGTTGATCTCGATTATCGGCATCCTAAACACCGTAATCCGTATCTTGGTTGGTTACGTGGCCGACCGACCAGGCGCCGACTCTCTCATTATAAACAGTGTCGCCCTCGTGATCGGGGGCGTGGCCACCATGTTTGTGCCATTCTACTCTTCGTTTGGTATCATGTCTGCTTACTCGGTAGTCTTCGGTGTTTCTATAGGTAAGTATGTGCTTGGGACAGGGGATGCATGACTTATTTCGGTAAGGAATTGCGATTTTAACTCTAAAAACCACGGTTACTTTTCGAACACTGTTCTTTTCTAAGCATTTTAGTAAATGCATGGACGCAACAACAATAAAAACATAACCACACTTCTTTATGAAACCGCGAGACGCGGTTTCATAAAGAAGTGTGTTTATGTTTTTTTTTCTTTTAAATCTCACAGAATTTCGTAAAAAAATAATAAAATTTTGATAGAAAACAGTAGCCCGTATCTTGGTCGGTTACGTAGCTGACCGACCAGGCGCCGACTCTCTCGTTATAAACAGTGTAGCCCTCGTGATCGGGGGCGTGGCCACCATGTTTGTGCCATTCTACTCTTCGTTTGGTATCATGTCTGCTTACTCGGTTGTCTTCGGTGTTTCTATTGGTAAGTGCCTAAGCGTGTGTTTTAGGGGTGGGGGTCATTCATGATGTATCATTTTAGGTATGTCAGAGCTATAATATAACATATTATTCATGGTCAACGTTTTGTGTTGGAAAAGGGTACATTTATTCTGGTTTGTATTTCCAATTTCTGGTACTTTTGATTGACATAGCCGTGTCTTAACCCTTTCTCAGACAGTGACAGGCATTGAAGCACATTTAAAGCAGTAGAAATCTTAGCAAAACATTGTGTCATAAGATGACAATGCTGACAACAAACAATTTTCTTTTGGCGAAGTATTTTCTGTGTTACGTTATACATCCATTTAACATTTTGTCTTCTGTAGTAGCTTTCAAATTGGAACAGTTCGGAATATTTTATTCATGTATTTGGGAAAGAGTTAAATTATAATTTGTCACGCAATAAGTGTTATTTGAAAATGGAAAATAATGATAAAAAACAATAATGGAACGGTAACTGAAGAACATTCAGATAGATTAGTGACTGCAATTGTGAAATGTTCAGAAAAGTATCGACAATGTTCAATTATTCATTAGTGTGGTCCGTCATGCTAAAAGGTGTGAAATCAAATGAGCCAGGATCTGGAAAAACGTTCCTTATGAAATTTGAGTTAGTCATGTTTTACGATCGGACTGTGCCTATGTGAAGTATGACAATGGATCCATGTTACCCTCATTTGGTTGCTACGAAGCTATCATTCTCACAAAGCTTCTTCATTACACGTAGTGACTGCACGAGAGCCATATAGATCCTGAACAGACTGCACTCAGACTCAATTCGATCCTGGTCCTCAGTGCCTTTAACCCATTACCAAACGACAAATTTGAGACTGGTCGAAATTCAAAGATGATGCAGACGACAATATCAACTGAATGCAATTTTACATGTCTTGATGCTTCTAGGTAGAAAACATTGTGGGAAAAGAAGAAATTGCTTGTCACAAGCAATTTCTTCATTTTCCACAATGTTTTTTAAAGTCATTATCTTTTAAAGAGTCAAAAAGAGTCAATGTGTGGTAATGCGTGAAAAGCCACAAATGCTCCTTTTCTCACATCCCGGCTGACAATATTTTTCTCTTTTTCCAGCGGTGTTTGTGTCTCTCCGTTCTATCATCATGGCTGAGCTACTGGGTATAGAGAAGTTAACGTCATCGTTCGGCCTTGTTACAATGTGTCAGGGATTGTCCGCTTTTATAGGGGCGCCCATCGCAGGTAGGTGTTCTGATCTTAGACTAGCCTACGCCATTTATGAAATATTTCACATTGTGTCGCTCTATAACGAAAGATGGACGTCTATTTTTTCTATACTCTTTAAAAAATACTGGTACTTTTAAAACTCTTTCCAACTCAACCTGATGTTGACGTTGCAAAAACTTTTGAAAACAACGAGACACAAGAAAATGCTGTTAACAAGCATTGTCTCCATTTGTTCCAATGTTTTCTTTGTTATGTTGAACAAACATTATATTATTATCAACATTATATTGTGTTGTTTGAAGATGGACGTCTGTAACTGCTACATTGATGATTATTGTCTGGATATCACAAATAACCAGCAAATCGTATTTCAAAGTATGTTTAACAACAAATAGCAGTTTTCATAGAAATTAACATTTGGGTTCTCTTTCTCTTGTCCCAGCAACGCATTCATATTTAATCTGTCCAAAAAATGAGACGACAGAAAAATGATTGAAAATGTACAGAATTTCGTTTACATTTTCCTACTTCAAAGGGGTGTAACTTCGACACTTTGCAAGTTTGTAAATATCATTTTTGTCTCGTTGCAGGAGCGTTGTCTGATATTGCAGGGGACTATAAAGGTGCTTTTTACATGGCCGGAGCCGCCATTGCTTTATCAGGAACTATTTGTTTTCCACTGCGGCGGATTAGTAAATGGGAAAACAGCCAGAAAGGGACCGAATCACACACAATCGCGGACATATTGAATTCCCAAATAGAGTTGAAAGTGACAGCTTAAACGGTGTTGCATTATTGAAATATGTCACAGGAAAATGTGTCTACTGGTATGCTTGTCATCACAATTAACAATAGGCGAAACCTTTATTTTATGGTGGTCATAATTATCATAGATACAAATGCTTATTTTATGAAATATAAACTTGATCGAACAATATCGTCTTTTTTCTTTGATTTTTAGCAAATTGATTTTACAAGCTTGAATTCGGTCAGAGGTGATATTTACCAACCCTTTTAAATCCGGGATACCCTTTAAGATTACATAACAATCCATCCCATTGGCCGAGACATACGTCTCGTCCAATCAGATGGCTCGTAATGTAATTTGAATTTAGACAATCGATTTAAAAATGTTGGTGAATACGGATCCATACTTTTCTTAATTGTCGCTTTTCTTAAAAATCTCGTAACTGCAGCTTGATTTAAGGTATCCAAACCCTCAAAAACACCAAAGGGCCAGAGGCAAAATTTGAGAAGTGCCAATTATTCCTAAAGTGTGTTATATTTCCATTCCAAATACAAACATAAGCATTTTGAACGGTTTAAAACTTTGAATCAATGCATACTTATGGAAACATTTGACCAAAATGTTCTAAATTACCTCCCTTGCATATGAATATGGAGTAAAATAATGTTTTAAATTATTTTTTTCTTGAAGCATATTCTTGAAATCCGGCATGGTGAATCAACTTATGTGAAGTGTATTTACAAGTGTGTGCAGTTTGATGCATTTCGTATGGCTAGAACGTGCTGTTTTTTTCAGGGTCTGTAAACCTTAAGCTGCAGTTACAAGCTTTTTGTTTAAAAGTGACGTTATATTAATGGCGAATATCACCGGTCATGTCCCCGTATCGGCGCACTATGTCTAACCAAAGTACATATACTCAGTTCCATAAATAAGTGTGCACTTTTTTTTCGTTTTATTTCTACCCTCATCTCTCACTAAAATAAATGAGTTTGGTATTATAGTGTCGCTTATAGTCTCAAGAAAGTGTCAGACATTACAAATTTGGGCACCGAGACAGTTTGAGTTTGTTTTTCTAAGGTTGAATGAAGGTGGTATGAAAATAAAAGTTGCAAAAGTACACAAATCGGGTCAAAATAAAGTTTTGATTATCTCTAGTTAATCGAACATTATTTATTTAATACCGATCGATATTGAATTGAATCTTTTTTTATTACCAGAAACAATGTTGAAGTTCTTTCCTGGCCACGATTGGCATTGGATTTGGATCCGATTGAACATGTGTGGGTCATTTAGCGAGGAACGTTCCATCACTGCTAAACATCAGCTATATCCAGGATTTTGTCATTGCTCTCACTCGGGAATGAAATAACATTCCTGTTGTAGTGATATTGCGGGTTTTGAGCTCTCGGCGACCGTCACATACTCGCTTGCATCGACAGCATTGGTGGCCATAAAAGATTTTCAAAAAAGACTCCAATTCACTTGATCTAAACAAAATTTGAATGTAACCAATTTTTTTTGTACTTTTGCAACTTTTATTTTTATACCACCTGTATTTAATCTAAGAAAAATAAACCCAAACTGTCCTTTTGACAAAATTTTAGGGGTATGTCATTTTCTTAGAACTCTTAGCTACATTATGATAGCAAACTGTATTATTTTTTGTCGAGAATCAAAGGAGAAATGAAACAAAATAAAGTGCACACTTATTTATGGAACTGAGTATATATCTGTCCGTCTATCTGTTAATTGATATAACGAGGAAATATTTTACCATAAATTCTCATTCCTTACAGTTACAAATTTTATAGCATCTCACCACATCGTTTTGTACCAAGGCCACGGAAATATTTCTCGTTGGCAGAAATATTGAGTAAACAAAAAAATTCAAATACATGTATGCAAATTACTTTAATTTACAAGTACTATAATTTTATGGATTTCAAAGATTTGATTACAAAATAAATACCGATCTATTACAATAAAGATAGCAGTATGCTAAATGCCCTCCGTTTAAGTACATATAGCAAACAATTCCTCGTTTTGGCGTCTTACCCATTACAAGAAGGCTGGTAAATTCAAAGATATTGCAGACGAGAATTTTAAGTGAATAACGTTTTACACGGTTTGGTCTTTCTTTTTCGAAAACATTGTGGGAAATGAAGTAATTAACACAAGCAAAACAATGTGTTCACGAGCCTTAATCTTGTATGGGGTAAAGTACCGTCAATATGTTGAAAATGTATTCGACTCTCGACTATTTTAAAAATACACCAGCACGTATATCGTTAAGAATATGATCGGGCAGTATATTAGGGTCTGAATGATGTTCCATAGTGGTGTTAAAAGACACAATGGCTCCATTTGCAGATTTGAAGTGATTTGTCATATTTGGCGTGTCCTAGTCACATTTACTTGATCTTTGATACCAAATTTTATCATTCCTCCGACATTTTCTGCACCCAGGTTTTTATTGCCTGAAAATCAGAGAGAAAAATATCGTCGCTTTTCAATAAAAACCTCGTAACTGTAGCTTAAAACAAGCTGCTGTTACGAGGTTTTTGTTGAAAAGCAGCAATATTTAATCCGTCACACCAAAACGATCGGGTTTGGGTAAATCGATACTTTTCAGCACCGAATGTTTACCCGAGAAATTCCGACTTCGCGTGAATCTCATTAGGGGGTGGAATGACTGCCTTAACTTTATATTTTATCATGCGCATATTGTAACTATCCAAATCAAACGAATTGATGGGCTTTTGAAGAAGTCTAGCGAATTATAACTAAAATAAAAAAAATCACATTTTGTTGGTACACTCCTACATATTAATATTTGTAGAAAAAACATACAACCCAGTCACGATATTATGGCACATATTTACAAATTTTACAAATGTAAACAAGTCGAAGAACGTTTTTGATTGTTAAAACAATTTTTCATATGTTGGTTCGAATCTTGCAGGTAGGGACACTTGCAAGATTCGAACCATCGCATGCAAAAATAAACGAGGTTTGCAGCTCGATATATTAACATTGTTTACATTGGCAAATTTTGTATGCAGCTCGATATATTAACATTGTTTACATTGGCAAATTTTGTAAACATATGCAATTTTATCGTCACACGACTATACAAGCGTTATCACCTACCTGAATGCCAAAATAGACCGGTCCACATTGTTCTTTAACGAAGTTTGGGGGAAGCGGTTTGGACAAGCCTATTTTCCTGCTCTCAGACAACGCCTGTTTGCCGTCAAAGTTAACAAAACAGAGTCGGGTGGTTAGTTCGTTGTTCGGCCTCAAAAATGCAGGACCGCCTGCCATTACCTGAAGATGTAAAACATCGTCGCTTTTCAACAAAAACCTCGTAACTACAGCTTAAAACAAGCTGCAGTTACGACGGGTTTGTTGAAAAGCGACGACATAATAAAGTAAACTGTGCATGATAAGGCTGTTTCATCCTTAACCCGTCACCAGATACAAATATTTGAAACTTGTCCAAATGTAAAGATTGTGCATACGACAATTTCAAGCAATTTCTTCATTTCCTGTGATATTTTTTTAAGCATGTATCGTGTTGTGCGTCAAAATCCGTCACTGTATGGTAATGGACAGCAAAAGTGTTGGCTGTTCCAACTTGAAAATTCGTAAAGATAACATGATAGATGTTAATAATGATAGAATTTGAGTAAAATATAGCACTGTATTAAATCTAATACTACCTTTCGTGGAGATATAATTCTTTGAATTTTCTTACTCACGTAATATCTCCCTTTAGAATTGACGTTAAAAAAGATACAATTTGAGTAAAATATAGCACTACCTTAAATAAAATACTACCTTTCCTGGAGATATAATTCTTTGAATTTTCTTACTCACGTTATATCTCCCTTTAGAATTGACGTTAAAAAAAATACAATTTTAGTAAAATATAGCACTACCTTAAATAAAATACTACCTTTCCTGGAGATATAATTCTTTGAATTTTCTTACTCGCATAATATCTCCCTTTAGAATTGACGTTAAAAAAATACAATTTGAGTAAAATATAGCACTACCTTATAATAAATAAAATACTTTTCTTTCCTGGAGATATCCACGGTGGGATTGTGCATGCTGGGATGGGTAAATCTACGGACAAATTTGCCTCGCTTCAATTAAGACATTTTGCAAAAACTTCCTTATTTCTGCGCCAATTCAAAAACGGTTTGTTGCATGTACCCCGCCTTACTAAGCTCTTTCCTCTGATGTATGCTTTACACGAAACCCTTTTCTACTTTTTGTGAAAAGTGATCCCAACCGACCAGAAAAACGACAAAAAATCTCATCGTTATTCAGGTCAGTTGGGATCAATTTTTGGGAAAAATATGGAGAGTTATCAAATAAGTAATACACACGAGGAAAGCGCTCAGTAAGGCGGGGTACATGCAACAAACCGCTTGAAAATTGACACAGAAATAAGAAAATTATTGCACAATTTCCTACCTGAAGCGTGGCTTATTTTGCCGTAGTCGTTATCATTTCGTTTTCTGGTCAGTTGGGATCAATTTTTGGAAAAATTAAAAGGATACCACAAATAATCCATGTATCCGAGGAAAGAGATTTTCAAGGCGGGGTACATGCAACAGGCCTTTTGAAAATCGACAAGGAAATAAAGGAGTTATTGCAAAACATTTGACAAGATTCGAGATTATTTTTGTCCGTATTCGTTATCCATCCCAGCATGCACAATCCCCACCGTGATATCATTTTTTGAATTTTCTTACTCACGTAATATCTCCCTTTAGAATTGACTTTGTAAAAAGACCAATTAATTAAGAGAGAAATCTTACCGAGACAGATGTCTCTTCGAACATACAGTTAACCATGTCTTCACACGAATGTATTCCTCTCTTTTGTAAACATGGACGCAGGATTTCAAAGTCCGGGAATATGTAGTAACCTCCCTTTGGTTTTACAGATTTCACTCCCACTAAATTTAGCTCACTGGAAGAGAAAGAAAAAACAACAATCAATTGAAGTCGCTTTTCAACAAAAACTTCGTAACTGCAGCTTGTCAAAAGCTGCAGTTACTAAGTTTTTTTTTGAAAAGCGAAATGTCGAGAAAGACGTTAACCATGTCTACACACGAATATATCCCCCTCCTTTGCAAACATGGCCGCAGGATTTCAAAGTCCGGGAATATAAAGTAGCCTCCCTTTGGCTTGACGGATTGGACGCCCACAGACTTGAGCTCGCTAGAAGGATAGAAAAAAAGCAAGTAAATTAAAGACATCGTCGTTTTTCGACAAAACCTCGTACATAACTGTAGCTTGTTTGGAGCTGCATGTACGAGATTTTTGTTGAAAAGCAGCGACATATCGAGGTCTCTTCGAACATACAGTTAACCATGTCTTCACAGGAATTTATCCCTCTTTTGTAAACATGGTCGTAGGATTTCAAAGTCCGGGAATATGTAGTAGCCTCCCTTTGGTTTCACAGATTGTACTCCCACTGACTTGAGCTCGCTGGAAGGAGAGACAAACAGGCCAATTGAAGGCACCGTCGTTTTTTTTTCAACAAAAACACCGTACGAGTTTTTTTTGTAGAAAAGCAGCGACATATCGACTTCTCATAGAAGATGCAGTTAACCATGTCCACGCTGGAATAAATCCCTCTCTTTTGCAAACATGGCCGCAAAATTTCAAAGTCCAGGAATATATAGTCGACTCCTTTTGGCTGAACGGATTGTACTCAGACTGACTTGAGCTCGCTGGAAGGAGTGAAAAAAGAAAACAAATGAAGTCAAGGTTTTGACACCCCAAAAGAAAAGGGTGTTAGAAAACATTGATGAAAAAGACGGAAATGCTGAAAACCAACATTTCCATTTTTGGCCTTGAAGAAGGCCAAATTTAGCATGTCATTTTTCTCAGGGCGTGCAGAAACACTATCTTGTGAAAACGTTGAACGCAGATAAACTGACACGATTTAAAAACGCAAAACAGTACTTTTACAAATGGCATCTCCTACATCTTACAAAACCGACGTATAGCCATGTGAAATTGTAAATTTTACAATTCTTAACATAACAGGACAGAAAATGGCCTTTAAAGCCACGAATAATGCCTGAATGGACGTCAGATTATGCCAAAATACACGTGGAGTCAAGAGCCTGGCATTGAACATCGACAACAGCGTACCCCGTGTTTTCACAGGCGATTTATCACCATGTCGCGATGTATAGGCCGCCCGTGATTACTAACCATAGAATTTGCTGTAGACTGAGCCGTCACAAATCTGTTGCGTTAGTGACGTTGACGTATACAATTATGTTGACGTACAGTTGTTACACGCAGCTGACCGGGACGTGGGTGGCCTGTAAATCTTTCCGTGTCGTTTACACGTCTCATTAACCTTGGAACCGTCGATTCGCCTACATTAAAGCGTCTAGCCAGCTTCATTTGCGAAACACCGCAAACCAAAAGCCAAAAAACTCGGTTCCTTTTTCACAAAGTAAGCCTCAGCATTTTGTACACAATTTTCATTCGTTGTTCTCGTATGTTTTCAATAAGTAAATCAAAGTGGCAATTTGTACACAAAAATCTTAGTGATTTAACACGTGGTCTGAATGCACGAGACACACGAGCATTCAGTGATGGGCGGTTCAGATGTCCGGATTGTTTACAGAAAACACCAAAAAATCGCTTAGGCGTGAAGCGTATACATTATCTCATACATGTCTCCAAATATGGTGCCGATCAAGGCAATAGGACAAGAATGGTTGATAAAAAGTGTTTTGCGTTTTTAAATCGTGTCAGTTTAGATAGTGTTCTTGCGCGATGAAAAGTAAATCGGAACTGGATTAGATCTATACTACTTTATGCAGATTTTGTAAATTTCGACCCATGTACATTACAAAAGAAGTAAATACATACGTTGATAGTGGTAAAGGCATTTAAAATCGTAAACTATTTACAATCAAGAAATCGATTGCAACATATATTATGCGCGGATCCATTCGCCGTTCAACGTTTCATTGACTAAGTAGCCAGTCTACAATTTCCAGTCTATTTTTTTTTATTATTTTCGGACTGACTAATTTGACGCATCACTTTTTCCATTTTTGGATAAATCACTACGCGGTGCGCATAACTCTAAAATCCTGTCCCCAAAAAGTAGCAAGCAGAAAATTGAAATAAAAACAACATTTGCAGCAAAATAAAGTTTGATTTTCGTCTCAATTTTATCGAATAAAATAATTAATTCAAATCGGATTATTCATTTTACTTTATACAAGCATGTGAAGCAAATGTGCCGCGTGACAGGAAGTACCACGTGCATGCACTTTACGGGCGCTGACATCTTGAAAGTAGTTAACCCAGAATGCCCACCATAGATAGATGATAATCGACGGGTGGCGACATCTATTGGTAGATATTGCTCAACGTTTAGTGGGTTTCCCCGAATCAAAATTTCCGTAGAGGTTCGTAAGCTTGCAATATCTAAATATAGATACCCTGCAGACGCAAGATTATGACGATGTATTATTGCGATTAAATCTTTTTTAGTCTGGTTTAAAAAGAAGATTAAAATGTTTTCGAGAGGTTTTTACCTGTCGATGATAGAAATATTAGTTATTTTCGGAAATAAAATGGTGTCCGATCTGACCCGAAGGAAAATTGATACGTCGGGTCTAACCGGACAAATAATGATTTTATATATTAATTATGTCACATAAATATCAGCATGTTCAGTGGTCGAGCGGTAATGTCGAAGTCTCAGAACTCCGGGGAACCGACGTTCATTTCCAGCCATCAGCGTATGATTTTTTTAATGAAATACTCGATGCAAATAAATATCTAAGATCGTTCATTTGTATTTTATCTTACCTAAAACCTTTCCAAACAAAATTTTAGATTGTTCCAAATTAATTACGTAAAAGTGCAAACATAATTATTTGAAATAAATCTAGCTCGATTATCGGCCTGTCCGATCAGACCCGATGTGTCCGAAATAACCTGTCGTTGATGACTCGTTTTGTTTTCCTTATGGTACTCGGTTTTATACGCTTAATACATACTTCTCATTACCGATGCCGGGGAAAAGGCTTAGAATTTTCTGATTGTGACATAAGATAGGCACAGTTTTTGTCTTCACCTATCTAAATAATGGCTGACGTTCCTCTAATATTTAAAGAAACTCGTTCATTGCAAAACTTTCCGTAAATGTTCGTTTTTCCCCCGCGAAAGAACTATTGGGTCCATAGAAATACCGGAACACCACGGAACGCATAGTAATTACCGGAACACACGGAACGCGTCAGTGATTACCGATACACACTTGAAATATTTGGTTTTCCAATACCGTAGGTAATAGTAACGATTTGTTATTCTTTAATCTGTTTTAAAACTTTGTTATTTATATATCTATGTATTTGTATGTGTTAGATAGTTATGTTTTAATAGGCAGATTCATGATTTAATAAGGTTCCAAATGATATATTGTGAAGATATATAGAAATAACATCACGATTTGTCGGCAATGATTTAACTTCATCGTTATTCAATCCATTACTTCATCTTGATTGTTTGAACAAGATATAAAATATGGAATTTACCATTATCTCACCCATTCCAAAATGTAAAAACTTTTGACTTGTCAAATTCCAAAGCTAATGCAGACGACATAATGGGCATTAATAAATTTGGAAATTGTGCTCAATATACCATCAAAAAAAAAATGAGCAGAACGTACATTTTCTAATTATGCCGCATTGTTTTCCAAAAACATATTTTACCAGAGGTGTAAAGAAATATTACAAGATATACAGTTGATCTATTGTCAAGGTCATCTCCAATCTTTCTCTAGAAACAGGTATTGTCCCCAAAGATTAGAGAAGTAAAACAGTAGCACCCGTCTATAAAAAGCTGTCCAAAGTATAAAGCCAGCAACTATATGCCAATCTCTTTAATCTACATAGCATCAACAATTATGGCGCGCATCCTGATAACAAACATCATGGGCCACTTTGATAAGAATAATCTACTTAGCCAGTACCAGCATGGCTTCAGAGCAAAACATACCTGTGAATCTCAATCGATTAGCCTTACCCAAGAAGCATACGACAATCTTGAAAATGGTCAAAAAGCGGATATATACTTGAAATGGATTTTAGTAAGGCATTTGATTTGGAACCACCTTCCTATAGCCGTCTCAGATGCTACTACGCTCAGGGGCTCAGGGTCGCCCTACCACTTCATGCTGCGGCCCTACCCAGTAGCAAGTAACCGGTTGATGGGTGTACATAGTTTTAACTGTACCGTATAGACTTTTAGCTGTACACAACCAATGGAAGAGATGATTGTCTCATCCCATCGTAGGTCAAATATACATTCTATGAAGAACCCTGACCTAAACCGGAAGAAGAAGGTTGATCACAGCAATTAAATATCCAAATTGAATAAGCTGGGTGTCCTTCCACTGATCTCAAGATGGATATAATCCTTCTAAAAGGATCGTTCTCAAAGAGTAGGTATTGATGATCACTCATCAACTACTCTACCCGTTCTCTTAGGCGTCCCTCAGGGTTCAGTGCTCTGTCCATGTCTTTTCTTAGTCTATATTTACCTACCAAAACTGTATCCAATCTAAGACCAGACTATACTTGTCTGTAGAATCGGAAACTCAGGTGAGCGATATAGGGCCATCATGGCCCTCTTGTATATATAATTAGTTTTGCTCGCATATTTTTATATAATGTCAAGATAATTTGCTATTGTGTTTCCATGATATTTCATGTTCTCTTATATGTTTTGACTTGCATGTTATAATTGAAATTTAACCAAAAACATGTCTTTTTCAACAAAAGAAAATGCCCATAAAGGGAAATTTCAAAAACTTCTAGCTTCAGCAGCAAAATAATAACAGATTTATTAACCCATTCCCACATAATGACTGTTTTTGACTCCCCTAGAGATAATGGGTTTGAAAAACATTGTGAAAAATTGTGAAATTATATTAAGTAATTACTTGAAATTGTCGTCTGCAACATCTTTGAATTTTGACAAGTCTTAAATTTTGCCGTTTGGTAATGGAATGATAAAGGGTTTAAAGAACGACATGCACTTATTTTTTTATATAATGTTCTGATAATATGCTATTGTGTTTCGATGATTTATTAACCAGGGGGCAGGGCCAAAATTATTCACGGTCTTAAGACCGCTTTTGGTCGCAGATTTATTGTTAACATAATTTGGACAGGAATTGATCACGCAATAAATAAAAGGGATAAATCTGCAATCGAAATCCTTCTTACCTGATCCTTGATAATTTGGCCCCCATGATTCTAGTGGCCATCCAGTACAGATGATTTCTGTTCATTTTACTTTTGTTTCATACCATACAGATGATTTCTGTTCATTTTACTTTTGTTTTATACCAAAAATCTGCATGTGTTCAAATTTGTTCGAAACTTCTTCAAAAAAAAAAAAAAAAAAAAAAAAAAAAAAAAATAATAATAATAATAATAATAATAATAAAAGATTAAAATATTACTCTTGTTATTTTGCGTACACTTTCCAGGCCATCAGCACTTTCAGCGCTTTGGTTATTGCTGAAGTTAAAGAATATTTAAACTTTCTCATACCAATAATCTGCATGTGTTCAAATTCTTCAAGGCCTTCAGCGCTTTCAGCGCTTTGATTGAATCAATAGTATGAATACAATACCCTTTGGTAAAAAAGGAAATGTCCATTGACTACGCTTAATATATATATGTTAAACCAAATACTTAAGCATTTTTGGACAGACATACGAACGCAACAACAAACAAACAGCATAGATATGACCTGTCATATACATGTATAAAGAGTACTCACTGATGACAGAAGCTGCCCAATAATTCCATAATACGCGTTGTATGGTTCATATAGTCTGTGCATTTGTCTGTATCTTTCACAAACTGGAAAAGAAAATGTTAAAGGGTATAAATGACGCACACTCGCAAAATGAAATAAAAAAGCTTCTAGAGGTTACATTATCGAATTTCAAAATAAAGCTTATAGTATAGAACCTATAGTGGGGCGCACAACTCCGAAAATTTGGCCTAATCGTTCACTTTGTGATACAAGCATGAATTTTGGTATGGTAAGTCATTGAGGGTCCCTGAATCAGAAAAAAGTGCTAGCCACTTGAAATTCACATCCGGTGGCCATTTTCCAAGATGGCCGCCATTCGGATAAATGTAGTCTATATATCAGATAGAAAGACATTGCAAATGCTGAAATCCGCCGAGATTTTTCTAATAAATCGTCCCAATATAGTCAATTTTGCAATTAATTAATCAACTAGCATGGCTTCTTACAACATTGCGGTCGTTTATCCGAGATGGCCGCCAAAATACTCCAAAAATGGCCGTTTCTTCAATTAGATATTATTTTTTGATAAGATATTATCAATCCTTGTCATAAAATTTCAACCAGCATAATGGAATGAAACACAAACCGATTTAGCCACAAGAAAATCGCATCCGGTGGCCATCTTTCAAAATAGCCGCCATTCTCATGTATTAATTAGGCCTATATATGAAAATATCAAATAAAAAAGAATCCCAAGTGATGAATTTCGTCCGAATTTTTATACACTTTTCCTGCATAGTCTTTTTTGTTACCAATATAAACCAACTTGATGTCTTTATAACATGGCTGCTTTTTTCCAAGATAGCCGCCAAAATATCCAAATGTTCATAGTTTCTTTAAGGAAATCTTATTACTTTTAACAAAAAAGATATCAACCTCTCTCTTTAAGTATCAGCTAATAAAATGAATGAGATACAAACAAAATTGTTCTAAGAGAATATATATTTTGCTATTGAAATGGCGACCATTTTTGTATTATCTTAACTGTCTTATTGGCCTCCATAATTAATTACCGATTATCGTCGATTACATTAAAAAACAGCAGCTTAATTAACATGGTTTAAAGCACTTTCGTGTGATTAGTCGCTTTGCGCTAAGTAAGTCAAACCCTTGTGTTCAAATCATTCAAATATCAGAAAACTCATGCATTCTAAACCAGATGTAAAAGGAAGTCTTTCTTACATTAATAATGGATGATTGTAAAAACATATCAACAAAAATATGTAAAGTAAATGTTATCCCTGCCAAGAGGACAAATCTAATGATTTGTTTATTTCTCTTCTGAGTAATTTACAGAAAGAGCAAGATCTTAGTGGATACAAATGTACAATAATTCTGCAACAGATATTCCTTTTTAACTTGCCTTCAATGATATACCAACTTCGTTCAATCCAGCTCTATTACATGATAATGAGGGCAAAGACAAAACTTTGACACTGCGTAAGCCAAGTATTATAATAGATACCGTCTTTTATCTACAATATAAAGCTCAAACGGGCACAGAAACAAGGTTCCATTACAGATGGAGACAGCTGTAAAAGGTCTATAGAATCTGATTTGCAAAAGATGCCACGTTTCTTATGCATTCGTAGCACGATTCGCAAAATTTGAGACAAGCTTAATCAATGCGTTTAAACTATGGACAATGGAAAGTTGCTTGTAAAACTCAGCGCAGTTGTACGTGTTGTCGTTCAAGAGTTAAAGTATCACCCAAACAGCTTAGTAGAGTTGTATAACTCGACGAGGTCTTAACAAAATATGATACAACAATAGTTTTGTAAAAGATTTACAAGTATCATGTGGCTTTTTTTAAATTGTTATATACCGGTATATCATGAAATCCGTGGCTTCTGAGAAAGTCCAGTTTTCAAACTTCATGACTTAGTCCTATTGTATAAGCACCATATCAATGCGCAAAACAGGCTGCATACAAATCTGGCCATATTTAGAGACTGTGTAATTTTCAGCAACCGAATTATTAATGCCGGTCGAAATGGGGATTGCAAAAAGAAAATGTTGTTTGGACCCAGTTTCGTAATGCTGTAGAGAGATGGCTTCAAATGGGTGCAAAAACTTGAAGGGGACGGTGTAAGTTCAAGAAAGCCGGGCTTTTCTGTACTTCACTCTATATCTGCGTCTGTGAAATATCACATGAAAGTTAAAATCATAAATAAGCAGTGGCGGCCATCTATGTTGTACAGCTTCTTCAGTGTTGATATGACTATGTTCACAAGCACTAAACCTTGCTTGTATTCGACATACCATCTCTTGTTGTCGAGGGACCCCATATGGGGTGAAGGCTAGTTTCCTTGTAAAGGCTGTTGATTTACAGAACTATTCTGGCCAAATAACGAATACACCGGACACATGGATGATGAAAATAGGAATCAACTGAGACGGCGTTAAAACAATAATTAGCCTCAGTGGGTTTGGCTGCCATCTCTTGTAGGCATATTGTCAAAATTGAAAATCGTCTGCTACATTTTTAGAGACCTTCTTTGAAAAAAGCCGGTTGGCTGCCATCTATCATGGGTATCTTATCAAATTTGAAAACTATATCACTGGGGACTTGTTCCAGATGATTGCCATCTCGGTTCCACAAACACTATATCTCACTTGTATTCTACATACCATTTCTCTTTGTTGAGGGACCCAATCTTGTAGTCTACTTGTTACGGTAGGTTCTGTGGCTCTAAATTAATTGTCTCACCAAACTGATATACACTACATATTACATTTGCAGATATCTATGACAATCGATTAAAAGAGTAAGAAAATAATGATTACACGGACTTGGTTGACTGCCATCTGTTATCCAGTCAGTCGAATTTTATATAATTCGTCAATGAAATAAGCCAGTGGGGCTTATAAGTCGAAAAAGCAAATCAAAGATTTTTCCAGTGGTAAAATCGCAATTTTCATATAAAAAATGAAGAACTTTATATTGTATGGCAGCTGTATGAGATTTTGGTTGCCATCTCAAGCACAAATATTGTCTTTCTTTACATCTGGCATTTATGTCTGAGTGTTTAAAATGAAAAATGCAAGTTTATATTAGTTTTAGTGCATCATATCATTACACAGGGAAGCTCTATGATGCCCAGATGGCGGCCATCTCAGAAAATGGCCGCCGTATTTAAGTTCAAGTGGCTAGCACTTTCTTTCTGAAAATGTACACTTGAAACTATATATATACTTATTATAGTAGGTTCTGTGGCTCTAAATTATTTGTCTCGCCAAATTGATATACACTACATATTACATTTGCAGATATCTATGGCAATCGATTAAAAGAGTAAGAAAAAAAAATGATTACACGGGCTTAGTTGACTGCCATCTGTTATCAAGTTAGTTGATTTTTAAAAAAAATATGAATGAAATTAGCCAGTAGAGCTTATAAGTCGAAAAAGCAAATCAAAGATTTTTCCAACGGTAAATTCGCAATTTCCATATAGAAATGAAGGACTTTATATTATATGGCTGCCATATGAGATTTTGGTTGCCATCTCACGCACAAATATAGTCTTTTTTACATTTGGCATTTATGTCTGAGTGTTTGAAATGAAAAATGCAAGTTTCTATTAGTTTTAGTGCGTCATATCATTGCACAGGGAAGCTCTATAATGCTCAGATGGCGGCCATCTCAGAAAATGGCCGCCATATTGAATTTCAAGTGGCTAGCACTTTTTCCTGAAAATATACACTTGAAACTATATATATGCCAAATTTCATGCTTGTATCACAAACTGAACGATTATATGAGTTATGCGCCCCACTACTACTATGTGATGACAGGAAGCTGCATAACAGATATCAGATTTCTATTTGAACCAATCAGAAAGTCTAAAGTTTCATCATCATATCAATGTAGTTACCTCTGCGACTGCATATTGTATTGGCGCTGCGACGGTGGTGTAAGTATGACTAGCTGCACTCCGTACTGCTTCACGTAATACTGTTAGTTGTTTGGGATAAATGTGGTAACCAACCTGGAATAAAATGTACCGTGTTAGTATTTATTTTCAAATCTAATGAACGATATATAACTACATTTTGAACGATAAGAAAGTTAAACCACATTTAATTAAGATTGTTCCTATAGATCCTAAATGAATGAATTGTTGTTCTTCAATAAGCCTTATAAGCCATTTTGACTAGATATCATAGAATGTTACGAAAGGCGTGATGATGTTGGGTTTCTACACTGCGCATTTCCATGGACATGAACTAAATTCATCAAGACAAATTGGATGACTTCGATGGCAAATGGCATCGTTGGGAACCAGCGCTGTTCTATCTATTTTCACTCCCCGTTTTGTGTCAAAATCTCTGTTTACTTGACACTGATTGGTCCTCTGTTTATCCAGGGAGTTCCAATGACGTAGTGGAGCTATGGTCCAACCACAGTTCTTCCGGTGGTCGGATTATAGCTGCGGAAATGACGTCAAATAGCTCGTACTAGTCGTATTCGATTGGGGCGATAGCCAACGATGGCGCAAGTCATAATGCAAATCGAAGTCGGCCATTATCTGAATTCAAAAGAATAAAAAACACCCTTCGAAAACGCTTGAATGAAAAGCAATGGCACTTTATGAGTTTTCTCTAAAATCTAGATGAAAATAATAATAATAATAATAATAAAAAAAAAAAAAAAAAAAAAAAAAAAAAAAAAACGTTAAGTACAAAGAAAACAGAAGGTCGTGACAATCTAACATATAAAACTAAATCACTTACCCGCCAGCCCCCGGCACCGGCCCATTTAGAAAAACCCGAACATAAGATGGTTCCTTCTGGGTATACCTAGAAAAAGATTTAAATCATTCTAGAGATAAAGTTACATAATTTATTTTATGTGCTAAAACAATATCCATTGGTTCAGGGAAAGATGATTAATTATGGTTGAAAAAGTCTATAGTTTTCGAAATATGCGTGTTAAAGCAGTATAGGGATCACTTTGTGTGTAAACAAAGATGACGAAAATCGACGCCATTTTTTTTTATATATAGTAACTAATTTGCCCAGGACGATATATATCTATTCAGACTAGCGGCCATTTTGAATTTACACACAAAGTGGTCCCTATACTACTTGTTTATTCTCAATACCGTTAAAATGAACAACTTTTGTCCCTCTCGTGAAAACAGTCTGAAAGTGTTCTACAACCACAAAGAATGTTTCCCCAATTAATATCAGACATATGTCCATTACATACATTTGCTACATTCCATAATAGTATTTATTGCATCATGTTACCCCTTCACACTAGCGATGCTTTTAAAACAAAAAAACTCGTAACTGCAGCTTAAAACAAGCTGCAGTTATGAGGTTTTTTAAGCGACGTTATACCGATAATTTATGATGGTTTCTACAAGTTTTCTTCTCTTACCTTTGCCATTGATACATGGTCGTGACTATACTTGATTCTAGCATATATTTCATCAGCCAACACTATAACATTATGTTTACGACATGCATCACTGTAAATATAAGCATGTATAATCAAGCAAAAACAACGCTATAATATATAGGTTGTCATTCAAAGTTTAAGGGTGTCAGGCAAATGGTAGATGGAATTTCAGAAAAGCAAACTTTGAGCGGAATGGTTTAAAGAGTCTCGTGATCTTTTTTCATGATCCGCAGTTTTGATAATACTAAAATGTTATAAACCATTGTGAGTGTTTTGAGTTTGTTTTCTATACCTACTTGTGAAAAGTATTTATGTCCAGTGGATGTAGTTCATAAATAGGTAAAGCCGTCGCTATATGACCATAGCAGTTGAAAATGACGTAAAACCCCAACAAATCAAAATAATTCAGGTAAAGGTGTTATAAAACTGAATATTAAAATGGTTTCGTGCTGATGATCTAGCTACGACGTTACATGAGAGTCAAAGAAAATAAAACAACAACAAATTCAGTATGACTGTACCTCAGCTCTAGGAGATCCTTTTCTGAATAACACGTACCCGCTGAAACAAAAGCTTTGTTAAAGACACATAATACGGAAGCAATGTCTTTTTTACACAATATTACACACGCATACAAACAACTTGTGACAGCATAAAATCAAATTGTATATCAACAAAATAATTGGTGAAATACCCTATTCGAGCTAAAAGGGAATGGGATCAAATACTCGTACACATTGCGCTTAAAATATGTGGTTCGTCTAACGTTAGTTGACATTTTGTTTTATTGTTCTAAACGTTTTTAAAACACAAAAGAAATTGTTTAGTGGATCGCCAACATATAACTGAAACTAAACTTCTTGGATAATCTATTGCTTGTTGCAAGATATTCCTCGTGTATATCTTACACAATCTTTACGTTTAAACACCAAAACATGATAACTTACTTGGATTGTCTGGGTTGTTAAAGATGAGAAGCTTTGTTGCGCTAAGATTCTTTTCTGTCAGGAACTGAAGTAAATTGAAATGATAATGGTGTTTTAGTTATGTAAATGAATGATATGGACGATATCGAAAATATGCAAGTCGGTCCGAAACCTAGGTAATATCATATTCTCCCCAGCCAGATCAGCTAATAGACCCCCCCCCCCCCCGGGTCTTCAAGTAAAATGGTGCAAAGCAGAACTGCTTCAAGAGTACCCAACACCTTAATTTCGTAAAAATGACCACAAAATAGAGTGATTTTGTGGTATCTCATGTTAAAGAATGATAAAATATGCATTTAATGATAGTTTATAAAATAAGTGTGTTTACAAACGTTATCAGAAAGGAAGAAATTGCTTAAAATGGACGATTTCTTATGTTCCCATTATGTTTAATTCAGAATTATTTGCATTGTCACTACGAGTTGAAAAAAATAATGATATTTATGATTTTTACAGCTTGAAATTGTTCGGCCGAGAACCCTAGAGTTTAATATCTAGAAAGTGGTTGGTGCATTGCTAAGTCCCAACTCCACACAATTGTATACATACAAGCCTAAAGTTGTATTTGTTGCAAACATTAGATATACTTTGCAATACGAGAGGAACTGAGCTTCCATACGGGTTTAAATTTGCAAATGCGGACCTCGACGACACTAGCGATTACTGTCGCTTAAAATTCTGGTTATCAGGATCGTAGTTAACATCTTTTCACTAGACTTGTTAGCAATTTTTTAACCCCAACCATGAAAGCTACACAGAGCTTAAAGGCTCGTGGGAGGACATTGTAACCGTGAAATCATTTTGGTTTGATTAATATTGGTTACTAATATGATCATTATAACCTTTATTTCTGTTACCTTTCAATATACCATACAATTAAGTTTTTGTTGTGCCAAAATGGTTTAAACTGATAAATAAATACCTTGTCTAGCTGTTTTCCTGTGATTTTCCAGTCACTGTTAAAGTCTGTATTGATGATACACGGTGCGTGTTGTGACAGTAATACTTGTGGTTTATATGTGGTCCAGGAGGGTGAAATTACTATTATATCTGTAAAGTTAACAGAAGAATGAATTAATTAATTTACATCATACTATAATTTGAGCAACGTTTGTCTGTTTGTCTGTTTGTCTGTTTGTCTGTTTGTTCCCCTACTCCTCCCAGGTCCTTGGGCCGATCTTCACCAAACTTGGAGGGAAGGTGGAGGGCGGCCCCGGATATTAGCTTGAGGGGTTCATTTTTTGAAAGGTCAAGGTCATCGAGGTCAAAGGTCAAATTTATCGTTTTTACGGGTTACGGGACGGGATTGCTTAGTTACGGGACGGGATTGCTTACGGGTTACGGGACGGGATTAGGTGGAGTGCAGCCCCGGATAGGTCAAGGTCATCGAGGTCAAAGGTCAGCCCCGGATAGGTCAAGGTCATCGAGGTCAAAGGTCAAATTTCGAGACGGGTAAAATTGCTAGTTTTTAAAACAAAAGGAAAATTAATAACAGATATGTTCATAACAAATTGTCTGTAAATTTTGTTTTAACACGCAAGTTCATTATGGGGAAGAAGGGTTGCGCAAAGAAAAGAAACTCTATCACGTATTTAAACATTGAATGCCGTTTCTAAATAACGAAAACGCTGCAGTTATTTTAACTTATAAATAAGGGATCATCCGCAGAGTAAATCTTGAATAAATTGTGATAAGATACCCACTTACAGAGTTGACCGACAAGAACTACCGTGGCGTTAGAATATCTTTATAACTTCAATAACTTTAGGACTGACCTCCTTGGAATACGTTCATCAACAAAAATATGAGTTCTTTGCTTCCGGGACCAACGATGACGTCATCACTTGAGAGACTGATGTCATCAAACTGCTGGTGAAATTTACATATTTCGTTGCGTAGTTCTGGAATTCCTGAAAAAACATTAATGGGATATTTGAAATAACTCTATGAACAAAACACGGAAGAAAAGTCTGAAAATTCCTATGTGTGCCCTATAGAATTGCTAGGCCATTTAAAACGGTGACTTTTTTGCACACCGAGTAAGATTTAAACTGTTTTAGCTTGATTTGTAAACTTTCAGAATTGCGCCTATAATCTATCACATTCCTTTTTTTGACATGCAACAAGTACAGAAATTCGTAAATTATTAACCCATTACCAAACGATAAATTTTGGACTGGTCCAAATTCAAAGATGTTGCAGACGACAATTTCAAGTTAAAGCTCTTCAAGATATTTTGGTCTTTTGTGGTAGTAAACATTGTGGGAAATGAAGAAATTGCTTGTCACAAGCAATTTCTTTATTTTCCACAATGTTTTCAAAAGGCATTATCTTATGAGGAGTCAAAAAGAGTCACTGTGTGGTAATGGGTTAATGTTTGCCTACATATGTTAACATTAAAAACAGTGCATTCACAAGGGCATCCATTATTTATATTACCTATAACAGGTAAATATGAACTCTTTCCGGCATGTTTCTTTAGTGCCTCCACGGCGTGGTCCATTAACGGAAAAGGGGACTGTCCAAACCCAAAATGGTAGATTTCTTTCCCATCAGCCATCATTTCTCGGATTTTCTCGTTGTGGAGGAGATTTGAAGCGGGCGAATAATCCTGTAGATTATTCCGAATGAGTGTGTCTGATGTTTTATTGTTCATTTTGTCACCTATTACACTAGACTGAAACAAAATAGAAAGAAATGGTTACTTAATAATACATTTTTTCCTTTGATCACATCATTTAAGAATTTTCCTCGCACCTGGTTGGATTTTTTTCTATATGTTTCATGAAAGAGTATAAGAAAAGGTCTAAAAATAAAATCTATAAAGCGTCCTGCTAAACGTCGCTCAAATAGGCCTACCATCGAAACACAATCGTGCTTTTAGTGAGACTTCTTTCTTTGGATTCAGTCATGGCAACATTTTGATAAAACAAGAGTTGACCGCGGACAACGTAGCTCGGCTATACGGGAGCTTGTCACAAAAACAGCTAATTTTCTAATAGTAGGTCAAACTCCAAGGTCAAGGTCACAAGGTCAAGGGTCATGGTCCCAAATGAAAGGTCTTGGCATGGCAGGAGGTTTCCATGTGTGAAATATCAAGGCTCTGTCTATAATAGTGTATGAGATATAGGCCAGGTTAAAGTTTTTTAAAAGTAGGTCAAATTCCAAGGTCAAGGTTACTAGGTCAAAGGTTATGTTCCCAAAATGAAATGTGTGAAATATCAAGGCTGTATCTATAATAGTGCCTGAGATATAGACCAGATGCGCGTTCTTTAGAGCGAGATTATTTAAGATTTCTTAAGGTGTTTTGGATAAAGCGTTTTTAAGACCAAGACTTTGACCGAGCTGTTCCGAATGCTCCATATTTATACAAATGACGTCATGATGACGTCATTTGTATAAAGTATGGAGCATTTGGAACACCGCGGTTTATGAATTATGGAGCATTCGGAACAACTCGGTCAATTCTATCCCATATAGATTCAACAGAATTTACCGAGCGGTTCCGAAAGAAGTATAGAGCAATGGTGGCTCCCAATGATCGTCTTAAAAATCTTGCTCAAAAGAGTGCTTTATCCTAAAACATCTTAAGAAATCTCAAGATATCTCAAGAAATCTCGCTCTAAAGAACGCACCTCAGGTTAAAGTTTTGTAAGTGAATACGCGACGCGACGCTGACGCCGACGCCGACACCATGGCTGTGACATTAGCTCCCCCGACATAAAGTCCCGGGTCGCTAAATAGATGACCTAATACGTGATATTGACATCGATTAAAGACATCGACCTTCATATAAAAATCATATTTCTTGCCAAGAGCACTGACCTTATGAAATATGCACCTTTCACTAGCAGTTCCAAATTATAACAAAGCAAAAGATAAGATGAGATAAAGGCATTCTATGTAAAATTGGGTGGGTGGGGTAAGATTTTACAGATTTACCAGATTTTGGAAGAAATACAATGAAATATTGGAAGTATAATACTTCATTTTCTTTGGACATATTCTCTAGGCATTTTTGAACATATTACAAGCTATTGTATGTCATAAATGTATAGATTTTAACAGAAATATGATCATGTACCATGACATTCCGCCATCTTGGACGCCATCTTGATTTCTGAGAGTTGCCCAAGGGTGCCAAGGTGGCATCAACCGGATTTTCGTTCCTGAAGGTGTTGGCTACCATAATCAGTCAAAACATTTTCTATATACCGCAAATCCAGGTTCACCTTGGAATCTGCCGGACTATACTGCATTTGTTATTTCAAATTAAATAGACCTTGAGCCACCAATAACCCCTGCTCCCCCCCCCCCCCCAGAGGGAATTTTGAAGGGTATGATTTTCTGAAAGCTTATAACAAATGCTACAAGATGAGCGTTGTTTGCACTTTGGCCGTTGGGGCTTTTGGCTGTAACCCTTATCTAAAACCCTTAACCCTTTCAAATTTTTCATTTAAATATACAGACAATAATTTGGTCATATCTTGATTGAATTTTAATCTACATATGTCAAAATGGTATCAAATGAAAGCTCAATACTTGTTCTTCAATTTCTAGTTATTTTATGCAAATTAGCTCATTTGCATATTCATGAATATTAATGATTTTCCTTAAAATTGCTAATTTTTGATGAAAATTTGGTTAATACTTTCCAAATGAAGGCGTTTCTGTCCAGGGAGAATTTTGTAATCATGGTTTATCTTAAAGTACATTTCATTAGAAACATTATGAGCATTGTTTGCACTCTGGCGGTTGGGGCTTTTCGCCGTAACCCTTATCCAAACCCTTAACCCTGCCAAATTGTTCATTTAAAATTTGAAAATGAATTTGGTCATATCTTGATTGAATATTGACACATAGGTGTCAGAATGGTATCAAATGAAAGCTTATGACTTGCTCTTTCATGTTCAGTTATGTTATGCAAATTAGCTCATTTGCATATTCATGAATGTTAATGATTTTCCCTAAAATTGCGATTTTCGACAAAAATGTGGTGAATACTTTCCAAAACAGAACATATTTGTGCAGGGGAATTATGTAAACATAGTAAATCTTCAAGAAAATTATATAAGAAACATTTTGAGCGATGTTTGCACTTTGACCATTTGGGCTTTTGGCCAAATTCCTTATCTAAACCCTTAACCCTATAAAATTGTTCATTCATTTCAAAATGTTTTTGGCCATATCTTGGATGAATATTGACCTACAGATGTAAAAATGGTATCAAATAAAAGCTTATGACTTGCTTAATAATGTGCTATAAATTTTATGCAAATTAGCTCATTTGCATATTTATGAATATTAATGACATTACTTAAAACTGTGACCTTTTTTCCGAATATTTGGTAAACACTTTCAAAAACATTGTGTTTCTTCTCAGGGGGAATCATGTAAACATGGTTTAAATTAAAGAACAGTTCATAAGAAACATTTTGAGCAATGTTTGCACTCTGGCGATGGGGGCTTTTGGTGGTGACCCTTATCTAAACCCTTAACCTCATCAAATTGTTCATTCAAATTTTCAAAACGTTTTTGGTCATATCTTGATTATGTATTGACCAACTGGTATCAGAATGGTATCAAATTAAAGCTTATGGCTGGCTCTTCCATGTGCTTTTATTTTTCATACATATTAGTTCAGTTGCATTGCCATATATATTAATGAATTTCCTTAAAATTGTGATTTTTCAGCGAAAATGTGTTAAATACTATCAAAAACAATCTGTTCAAAGGCATTATGCAAACATGATTTATCTTAAAGAACGTTTTTGGTCATATCTTGATTAAATATTGATCTACAAACGTCAAAATGGTATCAAATGAAAGCTAGTGAATTGCTTGTTTATTTTATAATTACTTCATGTCGATTTGCTCATTTACATACTCATAAATACTATTGATTCTTGAATGTTTGGGACAAAACACATTTATTGTGGAAAATCCATAAAATGTATTCCATTTGACAGTGCTATATGTTATGTAGTAATCCTGTTATGTTATGTACATAGTAACCCTGTTATGTTTAGTAATTGATCTATGTCGGTTTCCATCATAATAAACTTGCCTAACTCCCACAGTTTGAGTAATTCCAAGATTGCCACCAAGTGCAATGTGAATCATTTTTGGTCAAATTGTTCTAGAACAGTGCACTAAGTACGTGTCTTAATATGGAATTTCACATGCTGATCTAAACCTGGTAGCATAGTTGTAGCATTTAAATATCAGGTAAATATTTATCTGAAGATATCTATGGCCATCGAATGCCATCCTGGAAAACATATGCCATATTAAAAGAGATTGTATATCGCAAGGGAATTATTTTCAATTTATTGTGAGGTGGTACTATGCTGAAAGCACATATAAGAAATATGTGTAGATAAGGAAGAATATGAATATACATTCAGCATGGGCTGTCGGTAGTATGGATCAGTTCACATCTGTTCTGATCTGATACAGATAAATAAATGCATCGTAATAAGTGCAATAATCTTTTGATCACAACCAGTAATTGTCTGTACTCTAGCTACATACATCGCGTAAATCTCTTGATTTTATGTATCTGATACATAGGCTTTACATATGGCACCCCAAGCTTAATTTATCTGAATTGAAAATGCCTTAATAGAGCATAAAGGAATGGTAACACCAGTATCCCTGATCTGTCAGCCACATATCAAATACACTTAAGGCCAACAAATTGACTTGTCTATGAGGAAAACATAAGGAAGTGCTCTCCAGATGGAGAAAAACCATGCTGTTTTCTCCATGTGAATGGCAAAAGTAAGGCCTTGATAATTGCTTAACAATGTTATTTTGCTATATGTATGCAATTTGTCTACATTCCAGGATCTCTGTTCATCCATAAAACTTAAAAAAATAACTGGAATGATTAATTTCACATGTGTATTTGAATAAAGTCCCCCATTTTGTATCATTCTATGGCATATGATAAAATGTTTATGTTTAAAGTCCTATTTTGCGTCAATATTGGATTCATGTAGCAGTTTTACAAAGGATAACATTCTGTCAACTAAACTAGATATAAGCAAGAACACCAATACAACAAAAGAAATCAATTTAACTTATTTGCACTTAAAACAATAAAGATTAAAAAGATCAAATGGAAACTAAATACATACATTGAAAATAAGATTTATAGGAACAAAATATAATGGGCTGCACACTTTGAAATTAATGTTACTTCCAAACAAAACATCAAATAGATTTCAAACAAGGCTTAGATGTTGTTAAAAGAGTGAACATGGATATTAAATGGTTGAAAACTCACGAGAAAGAAAGAATTGGACCTTTTGGTACGTATTTAAAATAAAAAACCTTGCAAAACAATAAAAAATTTAGACAAATCATTAATATGCATGCTTATGCAAATGATCTAATTTGCATAAAATATCTGCATATTAAAGAATAAGTCATTGGCTTTCATTTGATACCATTCTTACATCAGTAGGTCAATATTCAATCAAGATATGACCAAGCATGTTTTGAAAATTTGAGTGAACAATTTTATAGGGTTAAGGGTTTGGATAAGGATTATGACCAAAGGCCCCAAGCGTCGGAGTGCAAATATCTCTCAAAATGTTTCTAATAAAATGTTCTTTAAGATAAACCATGTTTACATGATTCCCCCAGAACAGAAACACAATGTTTTTGAAACTATTTACCAAATATTAGCAAAAATGTCACAATTTTAAGTAAAATCATTAATATTCATGAATATGCAAATGAGCTAATTTGCATAAAATTTATAGCAAATTATTGAGCGAGTCAAAACCTTTCATTTGATACCATTATAACATCTATACGTCAATATTCAACCAAGATATGACCAAAAACGTTTTTAAATGATTGAATAATTAATAGGGTTAAGGGTTTAGATAAGGGTTTTGGCCAAAAACCCCAACGGTCAAAGTGCAAACATCGCTCAAAATGTCTCTTGTATAATTTTCTTTAAGATTTGCTATGTTTACATAATTCCCCTGCACAAAAACGCCTCATTTTGGAAAGTATTTACCACATTTTTGTCGAAAATCGCAATTTTAGGAAAAATCATTAATATTCATGAATATGCAAATGAGCTAATTTGCATAACATAACTGAAAATGAAAGAGCAAGTCATAAGCTTTCATTTGATACCATTCTGACACCTGTGTGTCAATATTCAATCAAGATATGACCAAAGTAATTTTCAAAATTTAAATGAACAATTTGGTATGGTTAAGGGTTTGGATAAGGGTTACGGCGAAAAGCCCCAACCGCCAGAGTGCAAACAAGGCTCAAAATGTTTCTAATAAAATATACTTTAAGATAAACCATGTTTACAAAATTCCCCCAAGACAGAAATGTTTTGTTTTAGAAGTTATTTCGCCCAAAAATGCAAATTTTAAGGGAAATTATTAATATTCATGAATATGCAAATGAGCTAATTTGCATAAAATAACTTCAAAATGAAGAGCAAGTCATAGGCTTTCATTTGATACCATTTTGACATATGTAGGTCAATATTTGATGAAAATATGACCAAATAAGTAATGTATTTTTTTTATGAAAAAAATGATAGGGTTAAGGGTTTTAGATAAGGGTTACAGCCAAAAGCCCCAACGGCCAGAGTGCAAACAACGCTCAAAATGTTTGTAAGATAATATACTTTAAGAAAAAACATGTCTACAAAATTCCCTCTGGGGGGGGGGAGCAAACATGTTTCTAGCTCAGGGTCTAAAAGAGACGGTCCTAATGAGTACCCACAACACGTGGCTTGATGAACAAATTATAATTGAAATGTTGTATTTTGAAAAGACATTACCGGACCTTATCTGTAGCTCTGCTTTACCATTTGTAAAAAGTTTCGTACAAAAAAGATTTGAGCATTGCCAACTACTAACAACATGATAAAAGCAAACTACCTTTAGATAATTTTAAAAGGAAAGTAATGTCCAAGAAAGAGCTCACATTGAACATGAGAAAGTGCAGTTTTACGGATTGATAACCTGTTTAACCCTTTCACAAACAACAGAAATTGAGACTATTCATTTGAAAGCGGCTGGAGACGACAGAAATTTGATTGATAAAGATCTTATGCATAACATAGCAAAGAAAATGTTAATAATCATCAAAATTCTTCTGTTGCCTCCATGTAAAATGGTTTCCAAAAAACCCTTTCTTAAAGGGACGTCAAAATCAGGTGTTCTTAGGGAAAGGGTTAACCTTTTTGCAAACGGACATCCTTTGTACTTGATTGTTCAATGTGAATTTTCCAAATATTGCTTGATATAGGAATTAAAATCTTTGATTTCGATGAAGTACGAACTTGAAAATGAAATTGAAATAAGGCAATGGGTATGATCACATTTACTTCAAAACCTTTTCGAAAGCTTTTTTCCAACTTCCTAAAGTACTGTCCAAACTCAAATGCAAGTGTAACAGAATTGGGTCAGTGCAGTCTTTATCTACATGAACGAGACAATTTAGTTCGACCTTTTTTCATATGCTGGCAAAATAACTACGATTTGAAAGATTATGATGTTACGTTTAATAATACTTTTCATATTTTCACGTCCATTATATGGGAAGACCTAAAAACAATGAGTGTAAAGATGAAAAGGCTGACAACCAGCATTGCCTCATGTTCTTCCATGTTGTTCGACATCATATCGTCGCGTTTCAACGAAAACCTCGTAACTGTATCTTGTTTTAAGCTGCAGCTACGAGGTTTTCGTTAAAAAGCAGCGATATACATGTACTTGTAAAGTTCTGTTTGACACATCCCGCACACAGTTCTTTCCATTTTCACTTTTGAAACTGATTTCGAAACTTGCACCTTTTGTAAGACAGTGCATCAAAATCTAAGAGAGGGGGGCTGCTATTTCAACACGTTGGGTAATCACGTGACACGTTGGGTAATCACGTGACACAATAGATTCGATACTTTTCAATAACTATTTTAATATATAAGACGCGACGTCAAAAGTTGGGGTACACGCGTGAAAAAACGTTACTCAGTGTACTAAACGGAAAACATTTGTTTCTTGTAAACAAACATATAGAATAATTCCATACCATCGGAATCCTGTTATTTTGTTCTTTTATACCATATATCTTTCGACTAACTGAGACAAAAATAACTGCCATTTTATTAATGCAATGCATGCACAATACAGCAAAAATGACGTTGTAACTTGTAACACTTTACGCTCTGCATCGAAAGGAACAAATATAGTTGTTATGCGAATTCTTACATAAAACGCGCGAAATTGCATCACAGAAGAGCACTGGTGCTAGCCAAAACATTGTGCGATTTTCACATTAATGGTGTCAACCGGCAGCAAGGTGGTGGCGAAAAATGGCACATTTAAGTTTTGTAACTTTTTAATTAAATTTCAAGGGTCAATTTTTAAAGCATTGATTTGATTAACAATTTTTTAAGATATCTGCGTGATATTTGAATGACGAGATACATTTCAACTATATTTTTATCGACTTAAATATGGTTTAAGATATTTAATTGCAACCCATGTAATTTTACTGTTTTACGGCGTTTCATAAAATGTCCCAGTCACGTAAAATACGCATGAAAACCAATAGTAGTTTTTTTAAAGCAGCGATTTTTGCCCTTGCATTCAGAATTGTCCAAATATAGCTTGTAATAAAAATACATCTGAGCCATATTTGCGACATGCAAAATTTCGTATTGATTGCGCGTAAAATAAAGCAACGGTTGTGTTTAAAGCAGCGTTTCATAAAATGTCCCAATTTAGAAAAAAAATACGTTAACGTCATTTGCAGGTGACGTCGCAAACGCATGAAAACCCGATAGTGTTTTTTTTAAAGCAGTCATTAACAATATATTTGGCAGATGGATAAGCGAAGTCTTGTGTTTATCAATAAGGACTCGTATACCACGCACGTAAGGTGTTAAGGATCTTCCTTTCTGACGATTTTTACCGTAAAAAAGCGCGGAGTAGTGCCGTAAAACTTCTACATATAAAAAAGATAAAAATGAAAAAGAAATCAGTTCTGGTTATAATTCTGATATAAATTACCGATATAAAGTATTCTCTCAAACATAAACAGTCAATTCTTGATTATACGAAAATCTAGAAGTTTCACGACATTGAAGTTTACTTTACTTTACTTACTTTACTTTACTTTAGGATGATGGGGGTTTTGAGTTAGGCGGTTGCCTCTTGTGCCCCATGTCTAATTCGGTTGTATCGGTCCAGACGATTCTTGAACGCGTTAACTCCTGGCGCTGATATTACTTGATCTGGTAGGCAATTCCAAGCATTGATTACTCGCACGGTAAAGAAGTTCACTCTTTGTAAAACACATTTCTCAAGTCTTGGTTTGTATATTTTCATAGAATTTCCTCTTGTATTCGAGTTATCTCTAAATGTAAAGAACTTTTCACAGTCGACATTCTCTTTTCCAGTTACAATCTTGAAAGTTTCTATTAAGTCTCCTCTTGTGCGTCTCTCTTCTAAAGTTGTTAAGTTTAATGCTTTTAGTCTGTCATTGTAGTTTAAATTCCTTAATTCCGGTACAAGTTTCGTAGCTCTACGCTGTATTTTTTCCAAGCAGTCTATGTCCTTCCTAAGATAGGGGTTCCAGGCCTGCACTGCAAATTCCATATTTGGTCGAATGTAGGTCTTGTACAGTACCGAAAAACTTTTACAGTCATAATGTGAGAAAGTTCTCTTAATAAAACCTAAGGCTTTTGATGCCTTTTTAGCTGCTTCAATACACTGCAAACTAGGTCTTGTATCATCTGTGATGTATACACCAAGGTCTTTTTCCGTAGTTACTTTTTCCAGTTCAGTATTTGCTAATTTATAAGTATGCTTGGGATTATTCTTTCCAAAGTACATAACTTTACATTTCAGCTCATTGAATTTAAGAAGCCATTTCCTGGACCAGTCTTCCAATTTTATCAAATCTCGCTGCAATGAACTACTTCTTGTTTAATGACGCCTCACTCGAAATTCCGCATAATCCTGCCACCTGCGCTTGTCATGCACTTTCGTGACTATAATTCACTGAAAGAATATATTAGGATACCTTTCGATTACCTAAAATCGTTAAATTATCATAAATTTAACAGTGGGACACCTTAAATCGATCGGCTTCGACCGGAAATATTTCTATATCCGGCGAAAAAATGAGCTCGAACATGCGATCTAAATCACGAATTCTTCCAATCTAAGGATATTTGAGATCAAATACATAGATGTGCAGTTTAATTGGAGTGTCCACTCGGTTCTGAGCGAGTAAGTACTTTTTATTTTACTGTTTTATCTACTTAATCATGCAATGTTGGATGCAAGCTATATTACCGGAAGTGTCCAGAATCCGGATATTTACCTATAGGGATCATAGCAGTGCATTTAATTTCGTGTCTTTTTCTCATTTTCCGTAACTATCGAAAGTTATTATCTAAGCACAAATGTCTGATTGAAGTTGAGAAAAGCAAACGTGACAAAAACTTGCTCTGTCTCGTGAATCCATGCCTTTTTAAATCCTAATCCGAGTCTTCTCTGATGTAAATACGCTCTTTGATATTTTGATTTTTCGCTATTTACATCAGAGAGCATTGCTCTTTGAAAAAATCAAGAAGTTCGCAACAAATTGTTGCGCATCGTTCACCGTCCGATCTTAAACGCTATCGTTAAAACCCCTGATGATATCGATAAATGAACCATTCATTGTTATGGCTGCTGAAAAAATTACGACCAAAAAGTATTTCTAAAAGGTTAATAATAGGCAATGTTTTGCAACAACCCTCACCTGAGCAGCCTTTGTTTACCTTGACCTTCCATTCAAAACCAAAGGTTATACTCATCCAGCAGGCCGATTTGAAATGAAATTTTTGGTCAGGTATGACAAAAAATGATTTATTGATCTATACCCTACAGTGTTTTACCGAGTGATTCGATATGATACACAAAAACCAGTGATTTTTTTTCTTAAAAAAACGGTCGTTATTGGGCCCCTTTCCCCTCTCTGAGGAATATACTTTTTCCCCCATTTTAGAGAAATCTTCCCCTCCTGGAACTAGATTTTTTCTTGCAAAGAAAAATCCAAATCATAGTTAGATTCTTGGCATCTCTAACAGTTCTAATGGTTGTTTGAATGTCCCATTATGATATACAAGCAAGTTAAATGCATTTACAACACTGTATTTGAGAGTATAAGCATGTATTGAAATTTCCCCTTTTTGGGCTTTCACGCGAAAATTTTCCCCCACCTATGGGCCCTGACCGCCTTCCCCCAAAATTAAAAATAAACACTGAAAACAAAGCTTCAAGTTACTTGTAACGTTACCGAACTTTCCGCTGTTTTCAAAGAGCAACGCTCTCTGATGTAAATAGCGAAAAATCAAAATATCAAAGAGCGTATTTACATCAGAGAAGACTCGGATTATTTAAATCCATACAAGGAATGACAACATTGTCTGTTTGGCGATCGACCTCAAATTACAAAATTGTTCAGTGAATTTCTTCGGGGTTCGTCTTCCTTTCTGGTTTAACTTGGATTATGATTTGTTAATCATGACATTGAATGTAAACAGGCATTAACTCTTTCCCAAACAACACCTAGTTTTGATGGTTCTAAAAAAAACGAAACATGACAAAACATTGAGGCAAAAGAACAATATTCTGATTATCATTTTCTTAATTATATTATACAGAATTCCAATCTTTATTAACATCGATTTTGTCGTCTGCAACAGCTTTGAATTGACCAAACGCCGACTGTCAATCAAAAACATCGATTAGCCAATGGACGATCAGAAAAAATGTCATGCCCCAATTGTTCTTTGTTGCACGTGTTGTTGTATCGATTTATCGACTGACAATCATAACAATCGACATGCCAATGGCAAAGAATTTTGTGCTAACAATAGACTAGGTTTACCGTTATGTTTTGATAAACTGTCGGTGTTATTGTAAAATCTCGTAACTATGGCTTAAATCAAGCCGTAGTTATGAGATATTATAACAACACCTACGAAATACTATTTTGTTTGTCCGAATTTAAGTCACAATTATCTGGATAAAATCATTCCCCATTAACGATCAAATCCCCCATTGTTTGTCTTAAATTCTATGTTGGGCGGAGCGATCTGTCGATTGGCGTTTCAATTGGACCACCCTTTAGAAAATTTTGTCGTTTGGGAAAGGGTTAAATATGTCATTGGTAAATTGTTAAATGATGGATTTTCTGTCTTACATGCAGGGATGTCATTATGTTTTGAAGCAACATTTATTTTGGAAAACAGCAGATCAGGCTGGGGGCTCTTTGGCTGCGTACCTGATGTAAACTTTGTAGCTCCAGAAAAAACAAACAATTTTTTGGTGATTTTAAATGATGGTTTTGATTGGCAATCAGTTAATAATGACATCCCTGCTTACATGACATTGACAGCATCTGATTCAAAGTGTTTGTTTATGTTTCAGGTATAACAATGTCTGTTCAGTACAAACCTTCACCCTGTTTGGATTTTGTTGTGTGTGTTTCTTCCTCAATAATTTAACAGGTAAGTTTGTTGTAATTTATATTCAGTAGTTCACACAGAAAAGCTTTTAAATTGTAAACGGAATGTGCAATGGCACTTGTAGTAATATTTTGTTTGCCATCAAAGAAAATAGTGACAATGTGAACTGTTTATCAGTATGAGTCTGATGTCCATACTCAGTTTGCACCTCTATTAAGCAGACCCGAAGGAATAAGGGGGCTAGGGGGGCTTAGCCCCCTCATTTTGGCCAAAAATGCCAAATTTTCCTTATTTTACTCTGAAAATTTACTGAAAATCCAATTTAGAATCCCCCCTCCCCCTCCCCCAATAATCAGACAAAGGGGCTTAAGCTGATCCAATATGAAATTGCTTCCAATACACTGTCAGTGTTGCTACAAAATCTCGTAACTACAGCTCTAATCAAGCTGCAGTCGCAGGATTTTAGAATAATACAGACCAAATACTATTGTTTGTCTGAAATTACGTCACCGTTCACTTGATAAAATTAAACCCTGAATAGTTATTTAACCCTTGTGATGTTGACTGACATTTTTCAAAAAACATGCGGCCTAGTTAGTTAGTTAATACATGTATTAATTGTTTTATGGTTGTTACCTGCATGTGCATATAGAAATATGTTCTTTGAACAACCAGAGTGCTTGCAAGACATCAGTATAAGGCTTAAATTGTAGAAATGTAGATGTCCTTTTATTCACTAGAAATGATGACCTATTTTTTTTCTGAGGATTTTTTCATTTATAAGTATCAACTTGTTTCAGAAGAGTTGTCTTTCCTTCAAGGAACCAGGAAAATGTAGCATGTTTGGTGTATTGGTGTCTGGTGAGTTGGTGTCATGTAAAGGCCTGCATGGATATTATTCTTGGTATGAAACTGAATAATCATTCAATGATTGAATTATTTGTGCAAACATCTACTTAGAATGTCATCAACATAAGTAAATGAAATATCAGTGAATATTTAAATTACTTTTATAAATGAAATACAAAAGAACTTTGTTAAAATTGTGTATTATAATTATATATGAAGAAATCATTGATATTCTCTTCATTATCTTGCATCCAATGACTTCAGGAGGCATATAATCTTATATTTATACATATTGCTAATATGTGTTTGAATAGATCTAGACAACTTGCAAAGCTTGTTGAACATTAATTTTGGAAAATATGATTACTCTTGAAGTAACATGTGACTTGTCAGTTTATCAGTTTATAAGATAAACAAAAGCACACCATTAATGATAGATTTATGTCATTCACTTCACAAATATTATACACTTTTTACATCAAAATTTGATTTTTGTAGGAATTTATATTGAATGTGTTTTAGCTGGATAATCTTTCTCACATGTTTAATCTATATTTTTACATTTTCAGGGATGCGGGTATTTCTTCTTGCAGACAAAGGTCTAATCCATGGGATGGGTTAACACTCAGTCTACTGTTTAGCTATTTACATTACTACCAACTGGTCAAAGGGGACATGAAACCATCACTCAGTCAACTTTCTACAACTTATCATCAAAGAATTTGTCTTTGGAAGTGAACATGGTGTTACAGGAACTAACCCAAGCCTCACACTGAGCCTTTTATATTGTTCCAGCAAAACCAGTTAAACAGACATGGAAAGAAGATAGAGCTTACACAGACAACATGACATTCAAGATGACTCATCAGATGTTCATGATTGCAATGAATAGTTTCATTCTTCATTCAGATATGGAATAGAAATGCTTAGATTTTAAAGTGCTTTCATGCATGGGTATCATGTCATTCTTAGTAACTCAAACAAAATTAAGTTTAGGTTTCCCCAAATTATAAAACTATTGGCAAATCCAAACTAAACAGCGCTTTAACCCATTACCATGATACAATGACTCTTTGACACTTAGACTTGCAAAATGATAGCTTTAGAAAACATAGTGGAAAATGAAGAAATTGCTTGTGACAAGCAATTTCTTCTTTTCCCACAGTGTTTGTTGAAAATGAAGAAATTGCTTGTGACAAGCAATTTCTTCATTTCCCACAGTGTTTTCTACCCTAAAAGACCAAAAATTTGAAAATTTTATTCACTTGAAATTGTCGTCTGCAATATCTTTTGATTTGGATCAGTCTAAAATTTTGTTGTTTGATAATGACACAGAAAATATTAAAGGAAAAGAAGGAAATGCTTGCAGTCAATAGTCATCATTGACTTATTTTTTTTTTGTTTTCTAAAATCTTCTTTGATTTGAGCCAACAGAAGTAGGGATTGTCAATTCCCATTTTAATCTTGAGCTGCCTGGGCTATGGAATGGCATTAGCGATAATAAATGGAAAACGTAAAATTTTAATGCTGCTGCTGCAGACAATAAGTTTAATAGTGATGAATAAAGAATGTATAATGCATGTAATACTTATTGCTAAGGAAATATTGAGACAAAAGGAGAAAATACTTGTAATTTGCATTTCATCTTTTGTCTCAAAGTTTTCATTAATCTTTCTTTCATATGGCCTCAAAAAAGGTCTTGTTTGGGAAAGGGTTAAACAAGTCATTTTATTTTATGTAAGGTTGTATAAGATTGATTGGATAGTATTGATGTATGGCCGCTTGTCTGTAAATGAAAGTCTTTATCCATGTTGATTTTTCTACATATTCTCACTAGATATTTGACAAAATTAGTTTATCAACAGTTACTGATTACTACTTTTACCTGTTATGGAAAATCTTGCACAATGTATAATATGATTTAAAATATTGTAGACTTCAACAATTTCTAATTTCACCCATTTGTTGTCATGAAAACTCTAGACTGGCTAGCCAGGCCCCATCCTCTTAAGAAGACTAATCCACGGCCTTGGTAATTTAAACAGGCTGATGATGATAATGAAAACCATGTCAAAACAGATTTTTTTCATACTTTGTTCCTTTTATGGTATAGAATATATATGACTTAAGAATTTGCAATACATATGGAAAGAAATGATATTTAGGCCTGAAAAATGCTTTTTGCACAAAACATGTCTTAGTAACCATAGCAACCAAATCAGAAAGGATCTTAAGTAGAAAAATAATGCTTGTTTTCATGATCGAATATCAAGAGCATACATGAAGTAAAATATTCTCTTGTTAAGGAGTTGATAGCCATTGTTTTGAGGCACTTGTAATCCATGAAATGGGTGAAATTTAGGAATTTTGTCAAATAACAGTAGACTTCCAATCAATACATGTACTATTATCACCTATTTGTCGCTATGAAAACTATATCAAAACGGGTTTTGTTTTCCATACATTGTTCAATGTATTTTATCGGATTACATTTGACCTAAGAACTCACAAGATATGTAGAAGAAAGAATGGGGGTAAAATGGTATTTAGGCCTGAAAATGCCTTTTTCACGAAAGCGTCAGTTTGGTTACCATAGCAACCAAACTAGAAAAAATCTTGAGCAGAAAAATAATGGTTGTATTTATTATTGAATATCATGAGCATTCATGAAGTGAAATATTCTCTTGTTAACCCTTTCCCAAACAAGACCTGGTTTTGACTTCCCTAATAGAAAAGGTTTGGGAAAACATTGAAACAAAAGAAGAAACTGCTGATGACCAGCAGTTTCTCCTTTTGTCTCAATATTTTCTATGCCATATTTTACACAAATCTTATTTTTAGCTCACCTGAGCACAAGGTGCTCAAGTGAGCTATTGTGATCACCTTTTGTCCGGCGTCCGTGCGTACGTGCGTCGTCCGTCGTCAGTCGTCCGTCGTCCGTCAACAATTTCTTTAAATGACATCTCCTGCTAAACTACTTGGCCAATTTCAACCAAACTTGGCAGGAATGTTCCTTAGGTGACCCCCTTTCAGAATTGCTAAAAGAATTGAAATCCATTAAAAACTCTGGTTGCCATGGCATCAGAAAAGGGGAAATTTGACTGAATCTCAATACTATCTTTGAAAGACATCTTCTCCTAAACTACTAGGCCAATTTCAACCAAACTTGGCAGGAATGTTCCTTAGGTGACCCCCTTTAAGAATTGCTAAAAGAATTGAAATCCATAAAAAACTCTGGTTGCCATGGCATCAGAAAAGGGGAAATTTGACTGAATCTCAATACTATCTTTGAAAGACATCTCCTCCAAAACTACTTGGCCAATTTCAACCAAACTTGGCTGGGATGTTCCTTAGGTGACCCCCTTTCAGAATTGCTAAAAGAATTGAAATCCATAAAAAACTCTGGTTGCCATGGCAACAGAAAAGGAGAAATTTGACTGAATCTCAATACTATCTTTGAAAGTCATCTCCTCCTAAACTACTAGGCCAATTTCAACCAAACTTGGCAGGAATGTTTCTTAGGTGACCCCCTTTCAGAATTGCTAAAAGAATTGAAATCCATAAAAAACTCTGGTTGCCATGGCATCAGAAAATGGGAAATTTGACTGAATCTCAATACTCTCTTTGAAAGACATCTTCTCCTAAACTACTAGGCCAATTTCAACCAAATTTGGCAGGAATGTTCCTTAGGTGACCCCCTTTAAGAATTGCTAATAGCATTGAAATCCATAAAAAACTCTGGTTGCCATGGCATCAGAAAAGGGGAAAATTGACTGAATCTCAATACTATCTTTGAACGACATCTCCTCCAAAACTACTTGGCCAATTTCAACCAAACTTGGCAGGAATGTTCCTTAGGTGACCCCCTTTCAGAATTGCTAAAAGAATTGAAATCCATAAAAAAAACTCTGGTTGCTATGGCAACAGAAAAGGAGAAATTTGACTGAATCACAATACTATCTTTGAACGACATCTTCTCCTAAACTATCAGGCCAATTTCAACCAAACTTGGCAGAAATATTTCTTAGGAGGTTCCTTTTAAAAATTGCTAAAAGAATTGAAATCCTTTAAAAGTTCTGGTAGCCATGGCAACAGAAAAGGAGATTTTCGTCCAAATCTCAATGACATCGTTGAATGATATCTCCTCCTAAACTAACAGGCCAATTTCTACCAAACTAGGCAGAAATATTCCTTAGGGGGTCACATTTAAAAAATTTCTAGCAGAATTGCAATTTATAAAAAAAAACACTTCTGGTTGCCATACAGAAAAAGAAAAATTACACGAAATCTGTCAGAAGCAATTTCTCAATAACCGCAGAGCCAAATTTGACAAATCTAAATATTTGCATTGCTTATGATATTGCTAAGAGGTACTTTTCTTTGCTTTTCAATATGAAACCTTGTCACAGAAAAAGGGGACTTCTTGTAAAAATCTGCTTATCAGGGGCATAGCATCTACATTTATGCATGGATTTAAAAAAATGTATGGGTAAATGTGTTCTTTATCATAAGTAGATGTTCTATTTGAAATATATATTAAGGTAGGTTCAAGGTCATAGATCTAGGTCAATTTGTAAATTTCTGTTTGTTTGACAGTCTGTTTGTTTGTCAGTCTGATCGGTTATAAAACCCCATCTCAGGTGAGCGACCTAGGGCCGACGGCCCTCTTGTTAATAATATCCATTTTGTCTTTTGTGGCAGTTTTTGAAGTGGATCACCCTGAAATTTTGCTGTTTGGGAAAGGGTTAAGGAATTGTTAGCCATTGTATTTAGGCACTTACAACCCATGAAATGGGTGAAATTTAGGAATCTTTTGGAATAAAGGTTGACTTAAACAAATTCAAATTTCACCTATTTGTTGCCATGAAAAGTATATCAAAACATGTTTTGTTTTCTACACATTGTTTGATTTATTATATGGATTATATTTGACATAAGAATTTGGAAGATATGTAGAAGAAAGAATGGAAAGAATTGATTTTTAAGCCCGAAATTTTTTTTTTTTTTTTTGCACAAAAACGTCATTTTGGTAATCATAGCAACCAAATTAGATAGAATCTTGTGCAGAAAAATAATTTTTATTTTTATTATTGATTATCATGAGCATTCATGAAGTAAAATGTTCTCTTGTTAAGGAGTTGTTAGCCTAAATTTTTGTAATGTACTTGTATGAACAAACCTCAATAGTTTTCAAGATAATTGGCATTTTCTATTTGCTCTTAAAATAGATTTATTGACTGTGACCTTGACCCTTGATTCCATGACCTTGATATATATATATAAATGTTTGTTATCCCAATTCCTACAATATTGTAATATAAATGTATGAACAAAAACTCATTAGTTTTCAAAATAATTGGCATTTTCTGTTTGTTCTAAATATAGATTTTTTGACATGTGACCTTGACCTCTGACCCCATGACCTTGATATATATATCAAAATGTTTGGTATCAAAATGCTTACAATATTGTAATATATATGCATATACAAAAACTCAATATTTTTCAAGATAATTAGCATCTTCTGGTTGTTCTAAAAATAGATTTCTTGTCCGTGACCTTGACCTTTGACCCCATGACCTTGATACATATATCAAATTGTTCGTAACCCCAGTGCCTACAATTTTGTAATATATATGTATATATAAAAACTTTATGATTTTCAAGATAATGAACTTTTTTCTGTTTTCTAAACTTATATTTATTTCTGTGACCTTGACCTTTGACCCCATGACCTTGATACATATATCAAAATGTTCGTTACCTTAGTGCTGACAATTTTGTAATACATTTGTCTGTACAAAAAGTCAATAGTTTTCAAGATAATTAACATTTTCTGTTTTTTCTAAAAATAGAATTACTGTCTGTGACCTTGACCTTTGACCCCATGACCTTGGTATGTATATAAAAATGTTTGTTATCCCAATGCCTACAATATTGTTAGCTCACCTGAGCACGAAGTGCTCAAGGTGAGCTATTGTGGTCACTCAATGTCCGTCGTCCGTCCGTCCGTCCGTCTGTCCGTCCGTCCGTCTGTCCGTCTGTCAACAATTTGGTGTTAACACTCTAGCATCCACAAAAGTTGGCCAATCTTAATCAAACTTGGTCAAAGCAAGTATGGTCATAAGTTCTCGGATGAGTTCGATTATGGGCCTGATCGGACTTGGAAGTCTGGAGTTATTTGCCCTTGAACGTAAAAAATAGCTAGTTTTGACTTTGTTAACACTCTAGCATCTACAATTATTGATCAATCAAGACAAAACTTGAACATAATGTTGGAGACCATAAGATCTTGGATGAGTTAAATTTTCAGTCTGATCTGACCAGAAAGACGAGAGTTATGTGCCCTTGAATTTGAAAAATTGCCATTTTTGGCAGTTTTCGACCTTGTTTACACTCTAGAATCTACAATTATGAATCAATCAAGACAAAATTTGGTTACAATGTTGGGGACCATAAGATCTCGGATGAGTTTGATTTTCAGTCTGATCTGATCAGAAAGTCGAGAGTTATGTGCCCTTGAACTTGACAAAATTGCCGTTTTTGACTGTTTTCGACCTTGTTAACACTCTAGAATCTACAATTATCAATCAATCAAGACAAAATTTGGACACAATGTTTTGGATCATAAGATCTTGGATGAGTTTGATTTTCAGTCTGATCTAATCAGAAAGTCCAGAGTTATGTGCCCTTGAACTTGACAAAGTTGCCGTTTTTGACTGTTTTCGACCTTGTTTACACTCTAGAATCTACAATTATTGATCAATCAAGACAAAATTTGGACACGATGTTGGGGACCATAAGATCTTGGATGAGTATGATTTTCAGTCTGATCTGATCAGAAAGTCGAGAGTTATGTGCCCTTGAACTTGACAAAATTGCCGTTTTTGACTGTTTTCGACCTTGTTAACACTCTAGAATCTACAATTATCAATCAATCAAGACAAAATTTGGACACAATGTTTGGGATCATATGATCTTGGATGACTTTGATTTTCAGTCTGATCTAATCAGAAAGTCCAGAGTTATGTGCCCTTGAACTTGACAAAGTTGCCGTTTTTGACTGTTTTCGACCTTGTTTACACTCTAGAATCTACAATTATTGACTAATCAAGACAAATTTTGGACACAATGTTGGAGACCATAATATCTTTAATTAGTTTGATTTTCAGTCTGATCTTACCAGAAAGACGAGAGTTATGTGCCCTTGAATTTGATAAAATTGCCATTTTCGGCTGTTTTTGACCTTGTTTGCACTCTAGAATCTACAATTATTAATCAATCAAGACAAAACTTGGACCCAATGTTGGGGATCATAAGATCTCGGATGAGTTTGATTTTCAGTCTGATCTGATCAGAAAGTGGAGAGTTATGTGCCCTTGGATTTGATAGAATTGCCATTTTCGGCTGTTTTCGACCTGTTTTACACTCTAGACTCTATAATTAGTAATTAATAAAGACAAAACTTGTACACAATGTTGGGGACCATTAAGATCTCAGATGAGTTCGATTTTCAGACTGATCTGATCAGGAAGTCAAGAGTTATGTGCCCTTGAATTTGAAAAAAACCCTGCTTTTTCGGCTGCTTTCGACATTGTTTATACTCTAGAATCTACAATTATTTATCAATCAAGACAAAACTTGGACACAGTTGGGCACCATAAGATCTCGTATAAGCTGGATTTTCACAACGCTATTGACCATAAGTTCGTTCTCAGTCTTAAAGTCATAAATATTAATTGAATTGAACAAAAGTGTTGCTCATATCATTTTGGTTCAGGTGAGCGATATAGGACCATCATGGTCCTCTTGTTTATTTGTACTATAAATGATATTGAAGGTAAGCAAACTTATTTTGAACTATTGATGATTTTCTATTTTTTATAAATATTTTTATAGCAAAGACAGCCTTTTTCAGAAATCGACGTCCTATTCTGAGAACGAGTGATTTTCTCCTTTTGCCTCAATAGTTTCTATCTTGTATGCAAATCACACCTTAAGGTTTACGAACTGAGAATGAAATGCAGAGCCAGAGGCGAAATTTGAAAAGTGCCCGTAATTCCTAAACTGTGTTAAATTTCCATTCCAAATACAAACATAAGCATTTTGTATGGTTTAGAATTTTGAATTAATGCATACTTATGGAAATATTTGACAAAAATGTTCAAAATTACCTCCCTTGCATATGAACAAAGAGTAAAATGATATTTGTAAATTATTTTCTTCTTGAAGCATAATCTTGAAATCCGGTCTGGTGAATCAACTTATGTGATGTGTATTTACAATTGTGTGTAATTTGATGGATTTCGTATGGCTAGAAAGTGGTGTTTTCATTCTCAGTTCGTAAACCTTAAAAATTAATTTTATTGTCTTTAGTAGCTTTCAAATTGGACCACATTATAATTTTGCTGTTTGGGAAAGGATTAAATAACCCATACTTTGGATTGCAACTGTTTTTGCACCCCAAGAACAAATAACGTTTCTTTGTTTCCAGAATTATGGATATATATTTTCTGTCTTTAGTACCTCAAAATTAGGCCTGGTTTGAGAAAGGTTTAGGAATTTCATCTTTCATAGGATCAGCTGATTAGGATAATAATATTACAATAAAGATTAAGATCTAGGTTAAAGATTAACCCTTTCCCTAATAAGACTTTGTTTTGACATTCCTCATAGGAATAGCTTGGGAAAAATTGAGGCAAAAGAAGAAAATGCTGACAATTAGCATTTTCTCCTTTTGACTGTATATTTTCTTTACTGTATTTAACAAAAATATTTTTTATCAACATCCATTGTGCGTGTCATTGGACCAGTCTAGAATTGCATGGTTTGGGAAAGAGTTAACTGATGATGGGTTCAACAGGTATTTAACCCTTTCCCAAACGGCAAAATTTTACCGTGACCTTCTTCAAAAACTGTCACAAATGACAAAATGAAAGTTATTTAAGATAGAATTTGTGTAAAATATTACATTGAAAATATTGAGACAAAAGGAGAAACTGCTGGTTATCAGCAGTTTCTTCCTTTGTTTCAATGTTTTCCTAAACTTTTTCTGTTAGGGACGTCAAAACAAGGTCTTGTTTTGGGAAAGGGTTAAATGATACATGACTGTATGAAGTATAGGAATCTGGAGATTATAGGAGGAAGGAGTGGGTTTCAGGATTCAGACAGGTAGTTATATTATTTATTCCTTTCCCAAATCACAAAATTTAAGGGTTGTTTGTCACATTTGAAAGCTGCTGCAAACGACAAAACAGACATTGGGCAATGGTAAACTTACTAGGATTTGTGACTGTAAATATTTAGGCAAAAGCAGAAAATGCTGGTTATCAGCATTTTCTTCTTTTGTCTCAATGTTTTCCCAAGCATTTTCTATTTTGGATGAATTGTTTAACTTTATACAAGTTTGTTGACTGTGTTTACAAATAGTGGGTTTTTCGATTGGCTTATCATATTACCTGATTATTTTTAGTGCCTTATTTCATAAAGTTTCAGGAAGATATTTACCAATAAAAAGTTTATGTAATCTATTGAAAATATTTTCACAAATCATGAAATAAATTGCAAGATGTATAACCCTTTCCCAAATAAGACTTGCTTTCGGCATTCATGGTTGAAATAATTTTGGGATAACAAATAGTCAAAAGAAGAATATTTTTGTAACCTGTTTTCCCAAGCCTTTCATATCAGTGACTCTAAACCTAAGGTGATAACATTCAAGAGGATGATAGATATACCATGAATGATAACCTTCTTGATATCTTTGATAGTACCAAAACATTGAGGCAAAAGGAGAAAAATGCTGGTTATCAGCATTTTCTTCTTTTCCTTCAATGTTTTCTCATGCCTTTCTTTGACTCTAAAACCAGGCTTGTTTGGGAAAGGAATAACATTCATGAGGATGATGAATGAATGTAACATAAATGATAACCATCTTGATATGTTTGATGTTGTGCTGAAAATATTGAGGCAAAAGGAGAAAATGATGATAATCAGCATTTTCTTCTTTTGTTTTAATATTTCCTTAAACATTTTCTACAAATTACATTAAAACCATGTTTTTTTGGAAAGGAATAACATTGATGAGGATGATGAATGAATATAACATAAATGATTACCCACTTATGTTTGTAGTACTAAAAACATTGACACAAAAGGAGAAAATGATGATTATCAGCATTTTCTTCTTTTGCGTCAATGTTTTTCCAAGCCTTTCTATAAGTGACAATAAAACCATGTTTTTTGGGAAAGGAATAACATTGATGAGGATGATGAATGAATATAACATAAATGATTACCCACTTGTTATGTTTGTAGTACTAAAAACATTGACACAAAAGGAGAAAATGCTGATTATCAGCATTTTCTTCTTTTGCGTCAATGTTTTTTCAAGCCTTTCTATAAGTGACATTAAAACCATGTTATTTTGGAAAGGAATAACATTGATGAGGATGATGAATGAATATAACATAAATGATTACCCACTTGTTAGCTCACCTGAGCACGAAGTGCTCAAGGTGAGCTATTGTGGTCGCTTTTTGTCCGTCGTCCGTCCGTCTGTCCGTCCGTCCGTCCGTCCATCTGTCCGTCCGTCCGTCCGTCCGTTCACAATTTCTTTCAACATCTTCTCCTCCTAAACCATTGGACCAATTTTGACCAAACTTGGCAGGAATGTTCCTTATGTGATACTTTTCAAAACTTGTTCGTGAATTTTTGATTTGTCAAAAAATGTGGGCGTGGCAGGCAGAAAGGGGCTTATCAGACTAGAAATCATAAGAAAATTCTTTAAAAATCAACCATTGGGCCCAATTGAACCAAACTCGGCATAGTCCGTGAGCCAGAGGGTCGGTTGGTACCATCCGAGGTGAAAAAGGTTCATGGGTGTTTTTGAGTAGCCTGACATGTCCACTTAAAGAAAATATGTGATAGCATTCTGAAATCGGTAGCTTTCTATATTTTTTCACCCTTTTAGTATATGTTTCCTTTACACAATGAAAATATGAACAATTCAATATCAAAATTTGGTTGACCTTAGAACACATTCTTTTATCTTATACTTGCTACAATGTTTCTTTTTATGACAATTCTCACAAGTTAGAGTCATTGTTGTATCATTTACAAAACAAAAAATAAATTAAACTTTCAAATTAATATTTTATGACAATCTGAGTAGATAGCTATACGTGCGCTTGTTTTATTGGAAAATTATACTTAAATGTATGTATATTTTTAATTTTGATAACAACACTGAACCCATATTGAAGAAAGTCTTGCTCTTTATGCTCAGTTAGTTCAAATATCTTCTTTGAACAGCAGTTTCCACGTTTTTATCATACAAATTGACAGAATTAGCATAATTATCTTACCCCACCCACTATATCCCCATGTTATGTTCGCTTATTACGTAATGTGTAAATGAGTATAAGATTTTACTTCTTGTTAAGGAACTTCGAAGTTTTGCCACTCTGATACCCAAATGCTCTAAATTGCAACATTAAAGTGGTACTGGCACGTGATTTGTAGATTTTGTGTTTATTCTGCGGCACAAAATGCCAATTCATTTATACCAAATGGACAGTCTACTGTTTTTTTTTAATTTTCCAAGCGAGATACTGTCATTTGTCATTATTTATGCTTCATATTTATAATATCTACTGCAGACATATTTTCTAGCTTTTCTTAAAAAATATATACTAAGCACAACAATATAGGGATAATGAAACTCAATGATAAATAAAAATTAAAATTTTAAGTTTCTGGAAAGCTATTATACTTTTTGTGATAAAACTATTATTACTTTTGCTTTGTGTGAAAATATTGTGCAGCCACAGGTCGTTAATTTCAAAACATAGGCATAAACAATAAAGAGGGGTCAGCATTGAAAAATCACAAATGGGCTAAATTTGTGCATACACATGCGGTTTCCGCATTTCTGGATGAAAATTAAACGTTACATATTCGCAAACAAGTCCTTAGCTGAGGAAAGGATGGTTCAATGTTGTCGTCTAACCGACCGCAAACACTGGCAGATGTAGGAAAGCTCGAACTTGCAGTTAACCAAACTAATGTTGTATTGAAGATTGCTGTGTCACAAAGAGTATGTGGGGTTGCATTGACCAAGCAACCGATCGGCGCGTTATTCCGTTCTTTCGCTATTGTATAGGTTTTAAGTTCACTGATTGAAAATAAGCGGCATCAACATACCGGGATCTTTAAGGACAACTTTAAACATGTATGCATCCAAATACAGGGATAATCTTAAGATACACAGATTTGGACCCTACAAGTCGTATACGCTGTATTGACACTAAATTATGCGATTTTCGAAACAGACGGTACTGCTATATACGCCCAAGGATTAACCAGTCTATAATAGTGCGACCGAAAACCTTTTGAATTTTTGTTCTTTAAGATGTTAAGGAACAAGTTTATTGAAGAAATTTGAGTACATTTTTGAAATTTCGGGGTAAAATGATAAACCAATTCCGATATCCCTATATTGTTGTGCTTAGTATATATTCATAAATTGGATAGACAGTGTGGGAGGGGTAAGATAAAGTCAGAATTATTTCATATATATGTGGAAAGGTAAGCTGTTTTTAGCTCACCTGAGCACGATAGTGCTCATGGTGAGGTATTGTGATACCGCTGTGTCCGTCGTCCGTCGTCCGTCGTCCGTCGTCAGTCGTCCGTCGTCCGTCGTGCGTCGTGCGTCAACCTTTGGCTTGTGTGCACTCTAGAGGCCACATTTTTTGCCCAATCAACCTGAAATTTGCTCAGAATGATTGTCTTGATGAAATCTCGGACAAGTTCGAAATTGGGTCATCTGGGGTCAAAAACTAGGTCACGGGGTCAAATCTTAGTAAAACCTTGTGTGCACTCTAGAGGCCACATTTTTTGTCCAATCAACCTGAAATTTGCTCAGAATGATTGTCTTGATGAAATCTCGGACAAGTTCGAAATTGGGTCACCTGGGGTCAAAAAACTAGGTCACGGGGTCAAATCTTAGAAAAACCTTGTGTGCACTCTAGAGGCCACATTTTTTGCCCAATCAACCTGAAAATTGATCAGAATGATTGTCTTGATGAAATCTTGGACAAGTTTGAAATTGGGTCATCTGGGGTCAAAAACTAGGTCACGGGGTCAAATCTTAGTAAAACCTTGTGTGCACTCTAGAGGCCACATTTTTTGCCCAATCAACCTGAAATTTGCTCAGAATGATTGTCTTGATGAAATCTCGGACAAGGTCGAAATTGGGTCATCTGGGGTCAAAAACTAGGTCACGGGGTCAAATCTTAGAAAAACCTTGTGTGCACTCTAGAGGCCACATTTTTTGCCCAATCAACCTGAAAATTGATCAGAATGATTGTGTTGATGAAATCTTGGACAAGTTTGAAATTGGGTCATCTGGGGTCAAAAACTAGGTCACAGGGTCAAATCTTAGTAAAACCTTGTGTGCACTCTAGAGGCCACATTTTTTGCCCAATCAACCTGAAATTTGCTCAGAATGATTGTCTTGATAAAATCTCGCACAAGTTTGAAATTGGGTCATCTGGGGTCAAAAACTAGGTCACGGGGTCAAATCTTAGAAAAACCTTGAGTGCGCTTTAGAGGCCACATTTTTTGCCCAATTAACCTGAAATTTGCTCAGAATGATTGTCTTGATGCAATCTCGGGCAACTTTGAAATTGGGTCATCTGGGGTCAAAAACTAGGTCACGGGGTCAAATCTTAGAAAAACCTTGAGTGCGCTCTAGAGGCCACATTTTTTGCCCAATCAACCTGAAAATTGACCAGAATGATTGTCTTGATGAAATCTCGCACAAGTTTGAAACTGGGTCATCTGGGGTCAAAAACTAGGTCACGGGGTCAAATCTTAGAAAAACCTTGAGTGCACTCTAGAGGCCACATTTTTTGCCCAATTAACCTGAAATTTGCTCAAAATGATTGTCTTGATGCAATCTCGGGCAAGTTTGAAATTGGGTCATCTGGGGTCAAAAACTAGGTCACGGGGTCAAATCTTAGAAAAACCTTGAGTGCGCTCTAGAGGCCACATTTTTTGCCCAATCAACCTGAAAATTGACCAGAATGATTGTCTTGATGAAATCTCGGACAAATTTGAAATTGGGTCATCTGGGGTCAAAAACTAGGTCACGGGGGTCAAATCTTAGAAAAACCTTGTGTGCAATCTATAGGGCTCATTTTTTGCCCAATCAACCTGAAAATTTATCAGATTGATTGTCTTGATGAAATCTCGGACAAGTTCGAAATTGGGTTATCTGGGGTCAAACACTAGGTCACGAGGTCAAATCTTAGAAAAACCTTGTGTGCACTCTAGAGGCCACATTTTTTGCCCAATCAACCTGAAATCCGCTCAGAATGATTGTCTTGATGAAATCTCGGACAAGTTTGAAATTGGGTTATCTGGGGTCAAAAACTAGGTCACGTGGTCAAATCTTAGAAAAACCTTGTTTGCACTCTGAAAGCCACATTTTTTGCCCAATCAACTTGAAATTTGATCAGAATGATTGTCTTGATCAATTCTCGGACAAGATTGAAATTGGGTCATCTGGGGTCATAAACTAGGTCATGAGGTAAAATCTTTGTAAAACCATGTGTGCACTCTAGAGGCCACATTTTTTGCCCAATCAACCTGAAAATTGATCAGTTGGATTGTCTTGATCAATTCTAGGTCATGAGGTCAAATCTTAGTTAAACCTTGTGTGCACCCTAGAGGTCACATTTTTTGTCCAATCAACCTGAAAATTGGTATACAAAAAGTTATATCAGGTGAGCGCTTCAGGGCCAATGGCCCTCTTGTTTCCTACATCTACCAGCTACACTGGGCAGTTGCTATAAACAATTTCCTCTTAATATCAGCATGGCAGTTATCTCATGGACGGTGTTTCCTCGAACAGTCTATACAGAATGTCAATTTAAGGTTTTCTACGTGTACGACATGTACGTGCAGTTCACTGTACATAAGGTAACCGACTTTATTTGTATCACTTAATGATGAATAAATCTGACATGTTAACGCATTTAGTCCTTCCACGAGATCCTATGAAAGGTCTTACTTCCTGTCAAGCCCATGAAAGACGTTATCATACATCACCAAAGTTTTGATGCATTGGCTTTATGAGATGTGCGCGTTTCCTGCCTTTTTGGGCTCGGAAAATGCTTGCGTTTGAATGCTTGAAGAAGACATGGTGTTTGTTGAAAAGTGAGATAAAACTGACGATTGGGCTCTCAAAGGCGCTTATGGCGAATTTTATCTCTTCAAAATTCGTTGAGTGTAAGCCTAGAACGTAGAGCAAACTGCTTTGAAGCGAGCGCTTTTTATATGTGTACGTTTCCAAAAGGTCATGTGAAATAGCCACCCGCCACCCTGCTTACTGTTATAAGTACAGTATTAGAACATTTATTTACAGTGTCAAATCGAGTGAAGTTATGTATCCCTACCAGTGCTTTATGTTTTTGTTAATAACATTGCAGTTACACTATTTCTATCTATTTCAATTAATATACGCTTGATCTTTTTCAACACCTTTGGTAAAGACACGTAGTAGCTATTTCATTGAGACATTACAAAGTTGGAACCGATAACTAAAGTTTCCAGCACTTGCTCATCCTCTGACGCGTGTACGGTGTAGTAAGCGTCTTTCGGATCGCACCTGTTTGCACTGTACAAATCAATTCATCTCATTATGACGAATCTATATAAATATACTTCATTGGCAAATGCAAAGGAAATTATTGCGTTAAGCTTGACTATATATGGGTATTTTTACATTTATCGGACAAGAATAGGGAAATCCTCTAGTAATTTACATAATTGTTCAACACATTTTGATACTTTTCAACTGATGTCCAGTCTGCTCACTTCGATTAACATGTTCATTATAATTTATGGAGTGTTCCAAGTAACAATCAATCCACTAATTAGCAATACAATAGTCAGGAATTCTATCAGCTAGTTTACCATGTTATCTGTAGTGTCGAACAATGACAGGTTTTGTTTTTTATCCTATCAATGCACCTTGTGTTGGACCATGTGTGTTTTGTGTTAGTATTTCTTCCACTCTTAAATTTGTTGTGTCATCACGTTACAACCAGATGAAGACCTGCCACTGTCACGGATCAAGGAGTGTATAACTCGATTTCATGTGATCAAGAAATTTCTGCAAGTCGATCATTTGAAGTCTTTCAGATTGAAAGGCTTCTTATTCAATAATTTCAATATTACTTTTGCTGATCATGATATATACTTGTAGCTTTTGGAGATTCTTCAGCTGCAGAAATATGCAACAACTTGTTTTCATCTGTTAAAAACATATCAATGTCATAGTAAAGTTTTAAATGTATAATTGAAAATTTCTTTTTTCTTTCAGAATTATTAAGATCTTTGTGAGTCTTGTCTGATTATCAGTCATGAATTCAATTCATGGACTTGCTTAACATATACAACCCATCATTAGCACTAAAGAGCCAGATGCGAAAATTGAAAAGTGCCAGGTATTCCTAAACTGTGTTACATTTCCATTCCAAATACAAACATAAGCATTTTCAACGGTTTAGAATTTTGAATTAATACATACTTATAGAAACATTTGACAAAAATGTTCAAAATTACCTCCCTTGCATATGAAGATAGAGTAAAATAATATTTTTTAATTATTTTTTCTTGATGCATAATCTTTAAATCCGGCACGGCGAATCAACTTAAATGTGAAATGTATTAAATTTTAGAAGTGTGTGTAATTTGGTGCATTTCGTATGGATAGAAAGTGGTGTTTTTAATGATGGGTTGTATACCTTAATAGTGATTTCCTGTATTCTGCCATAGTTTTATATATGTGACCCGTCACGCTAAAAGGGACCTTATCCGAACTCCAAAACTCCAAATTTTGACAAGCTTGTCAGACTCAGCACATGTCAACCAGATACTGTATACGAAAAATGAGCACATAGTAAGATAGAGATAATATTCCGGATTTAGAAAATTACATAAAAGTGAAAAGGGTCGGCCCTAGCCTGGCTGCGCGGACTGCGCAGACTGACTAGGGTTGATATTCTTTCACACTTCCTATAAGGTCCCTTTTAACATGACGGGTCACATATTTCAACAGCTTATACAATTAGAGTGTATTTGTAGCACCACTAAGTTTTCTTAATTACAGTTACCACTATGCTTAATAGGAATGCAATTGAATGGTCTTATTATTCGGTTTTGAAAGGAGCATTGCTCTAATTCAGTGATGTATTACATAAGACAAACCGTGCTCAACTAGAATGTTAGAACTACCCTGTTGTACGTAAGGTGCAAATTCTCTTTATTCTTCTAGGATATTTGACTCCTGTTTGTGTATTGTACTTGTGCTTTGTATGAGCACTAAGTTCTAACCATATCAAATTTGACCTCGCAAACATATAAAGACCTATAAATGTGTATTTGTGAAATGAGTTGTAAAGTTTTCCACCCAACACTACATTATAAGAACCTTCTGTGCCTATTGCTGATTCTATACAAATGATCCACAATCATGCATCATGACATCTTTTACCAAGAATGACGAAGCATTGCAGATAGTAGGAAATACACCTAGTTTAAAGAGAATACTGGAGAAACATTATTTTGTTCCCTCGCTATCTTCGTTGCCTTTGCATATCAAGGTTGATAAAATCAAACTGCTTTTCCAGATAGTTGTGAAAAAGATGTTTCTTATCATAACAAGAGTAAAAATTTAAATTGTCCGGGTCTTTGAAATAAAGAATATCATAAAAAGTTGAATTCTGAGATCGTGCCCATGCTTTCGGTGGTGGGTGGGGTAAGTTGCATTTTGCTCAATACCTTCACCAATAAAGATGAAAGACAGAATAACTGTAGTTTTATCAAAATAATCATTTGTGTTGTATGTATCACCATATTTTATATTTCTAGAATAAGATCATTTAAAGCAGTTTTAAAGTAAAAAAGTAAAAGTTGTCGGAATTAATTAGATGTATAGCATTTGATGAGCGCTTCTTCTTAAGCAAAACGCACGATTTTTCTGTAAGACCAGTTCCAAAATGGTTTTATCCAATGACGAATATTCTACAGTATGACTTGTATCCATATGATAAGGATGATGCCTCAGTATATTTACTTTTCTTCTTCATTTTAAAAGTCGAGATGATTTTATTGGTAGCCAAGTTTTGAATTATATGAATAGAGAGTAGGTTGGAAAAAAGGGTAAATTTCCATAGAAAGTTACCGCTTTCAAAATGCTATCACACATTTTCCAACACTAGGATAGATAAGGAACTCAAAATGCATGATAGCGTTTTTCACTTCAGAATTTGTACCGAAAGCCAAAATTTCCGTGTCTGGTTCACGGACTACAGTAAGGGTTAAGGGTAATGATAAGGGTTAAAGTATCTCGTATGTCTCCGGGATAGATCTTGTTGTGAAATGAATGTTGCTTATCATCAGCAGTGGAGGATTCCAAGATTGTCAGAGTCTTTAAAAGAAGGAATATTTTGAAATTTTGAGAAATTGACCAAAACCATGCATTAAGTGGTGGGTGGGGTAATTTACAAGTTTTCGCTTTATGCCATCACCAAGAATGATAAAGTGCAAAATCAAATCATCAAAATAATTCTCTATGACACATGTGTCATCCAATTACTATAATTGTTAGAAAAATGTCAATGAAGGAAGTTTTAGATAGAAAATATGACATTAAAAGGCAAAATTGGTCTGATTTTCTTTTATCAATTGATAAGCACTCATTTTAATACAACGAAAAATACATTTTCCCATAAAAACAGCCTCGAAATGGTTTTATTCGATAGATAACATCCTACACTATGATATATAGCCACATGATAAAGATATATTACCATATTTAATTTTCTGAATTATTTTGAAAGTCACAACGATTTTATCAGTTACCAAGTTTTGAATTCGGTGAATAAAGGGTAGGTTTGAAAAAAGGGTAAATTTTCATAGAAAGCTACCGCTTTCAGAATGCTATCACATATTTTCCAACACTAGGATAGTTTAGGTACTCAAAAATGCATGATAGCATTTTTCACCTCAGATGGTACCGAAAGTCAAAATTTCGGGGTCTGGCTCACGGACTAGCAGGAATATTCCTTGAGTCACTCTTTTCAAAATTTGTTCACAAATTTTTATATTTGTTAAAAAATGTGGCCGTGGCAGGGAGAAAGGAGCTAATTAGACTTAGAGAAATCATTAGAAAATTCTTTAAAAATCAACCATTGGGCCAATTTGAACCATACTTTGCAGGAATGTGCCTTGATTCATTCTTGTCAAAATTTGTTCACAATTTTTTTCATTTGTCAAAAATTGTGGCCGTGGCAGGGAAAAAGGGGCTTATCAGACTTGGAGAAATCAGAAGAAAATTCTTTCAACCATTGGGCCAATTTGAACTATACTTGGCAGGAATGTGCCTTAAGTCATTCTTTTCAAAATTTGTTCAGAAATTTTACATTTGATAAAAAAAAGATGGCCGTGGCAGGGATAAAGGGGCTTATTAGACTTAGAGAAATCATAAGAAAATTCTTTAAAAATCAACCATTGGGCCAATTTGAACCAGACCTTGCAGGAATATGCCTTGAGTCATTCTTTTCAAAATTTGACCACAAATCTTTTTGTTTGTAAAAAAATTATGGCCTTGGCAGGGAGAAAGGGGCTTATCAGACTTGGAGAAATCATAAGAAAATTCTTTAAAAATCAACCAATGGGCCAATTTTAAGCAGACTTTGCAGGAATGTTCTTTGAGTCTCTCTTTTCAAAATTTGTTCACAGTTTTTATGCTCCCCGAAAAAATTTCGGGGGAGCATAATTATAGTCGCCACGCTGTCCGTCCGTCCGTCCGTGTGTCTGTCCGTCCGTGTGTCCGTCCGTCCGTCCGTCCGTCCACAGCCATATCTCAGTAACCCTTGGACCAAATTCAATGAAACTTCACGAACTCCCTGGGTCAATACCTAGGGACCTTTTTCTCCGTTTGTAAATTTAAGACTGCGTCATGGAAAAAGGGGCCTTAGTGTAAAAATTAGTTTTTCTCTTATTTCTCTTCATTTAATGGGCAGAATTTAATGAAATTTTGTGCTCATATAATAAATAGGATGTTCTAGACCATATTCTATAAATAATGTGTGTACAAAAAAGCTGTCATGGGAAAAGGGGGCTTAATGTATGATAGTTTTTATTTTGTGACAAACACTTATTCGGGGAGCATAATCCGTCTGTGACGGCTCTTGTTTTCATTTGTAAAAAACTGTGATTGTGGCAGGGAGAAAGGGGTTTATTAGACTTAGAGAAATCATAAGAAAATTCTTTAAAAATCAACCATTGTGCCCAATTGAAGCAGACTTTGCTGGAAGGTTCCTTGAGTTACTCTTTTCAAAATGTGTTCACAAATTTTTCCATTGGTCAAAAAATGTGGGCATGGCAGGGAGGAAGGGCTTATCAGACTTAGAGAAATCATAAGAAAATTCTTTAAAAATAAACCATTGGGCCAATTTTATATTTCCCTTATCTGTTGCTCTCAGGCTGGCCCCATGTTTATCTTATGTAAACAAATAAGGGATTAGCTTTAGCTTATCAGATGGTTATCTTTCACTAAATTCTATCAATCACAGACAAAATCTTGTTAATTGAGCCTATCATAAATGATCATTCTCTAACAGATCAGTATGTTTTGAAAATTAGCCCTATGTTGTATATTGCGAAATCATCAAATAATTGTTGAAAATTAACTAACTCAACAATTGTGCAAATTCATACCCAACCTTACAGGATCGATTTGAACAAAATTATTTCTTAATTGTTTCCAAACAGAAAGTCCTTATAAGTTTCATGCCTTTGAATTTGACAAAATTGCCATTATCACTCTTGTCATCTTGATTCAGGTGAGCGATTTAGGACCATCATGGTCCTCTTGTAATATATATGTTTATACAAAAAATGAACAGTTTTCGAGATAATTTGTTTTTATGGTTTTTTTCCCCATTTTTGTAAGAAAAAAATGACCAAGGGAGATAACTCAGACTGAAATATTGGAAAAAGTACCTCGCTACCCCCTATTTTTCTTTCCACCAAAGTTTTTAGGATAGTTTATGCTTTATTCTTAGAAAGTATTAAAAAAAGTTAGTCACTAGAAATATTGTAGATTTTTATTTAAAATATAATCCACATCTTGTTTTATCTTGTTATATGTGCGTCTTAAATGTGTTACTAAATATGGACAAAATACATATTTTCTACATTCAAAATCTCGTTTTTCTTTTTTTGTCTAACAAAGGAAGGTTCAAAGTGTACTCTGTTGAAAAAATTATGTTGATAAACCCAATAATATCTCTTATAGCTTAAAAACTATTGTACAGAAATTTTATAGTGTATTTTGCAACATTTTGCAATAAAATAACATGCAAAGTTCAATTGATCGTGCTGCAAAAACAAGCGCACTACCATATTGTTTTCTTTGCATTTTTGTAATCTACAAAAGTGACTCTTGAAAATGATATATGTTTAAAAAAAAGTTAGTCACTAGAAAATTTTGATATTTCACAAGGGAAGATCCTTAAAATGACAAAAATCGACGTTACGCTGTTGTACCCCAACTTTTGACGTCGCGTCATAAGCGATTATAAAAAAGTTGAAGCGGAGAATGTGGGAAAACGCCAGGGATTTGTAAAATGCGTAGGATCTTTTAAACAAGCAGCTAAGTTCTTAAATGAAATCACGGCCATTTTCTATATCCCAGCTTATCAATATCGTTCCTACTTGGCATTTTGAAAGGGTAAATGTCAGGTAAAGTTCATTTACTTACAGCTGTATTTGAACGTAGATAAGTTTTCCCAACACCAAAATATCGGACAACGGGTCTTGATAGTCTTTTCATGTCACAACGACATTGTTTCTGAAATTCAGAAAAGGTTGCCCTTTCCAAAAAAATCGCAAACCTTTCAAATCGTAATCGCGAGTCGCGACAATAGAAATTAAAAGAGGGGGGGAGGGGGGGGTGAGAGTAAAAAAATGACAACAGCAATATTGCGCATTTTTGTCGAAGAAAAGCGACGGTACATCTTTAATGTTATTCTAAAACCTCGTAACTACAGCTTCAATAAAGTTATAGCCACGAGGTTTAATAATCACACAGACAATATTCTCAATTTAGTCTATTTCACAAAACGTAATATGCATCCAACTTTTCAGTCCCACATATTTGATCCCCTTCTATAGAAATTGTCTCAACCATTTTCCAATCAACGGCATATTTTCCAACTGTAATTTGAAAGCCGCAACAAACCCCAAACTGAATGTTAACGTGTTAATGTTAATTTGATTTTTTAAAATATTTTTTTGCACAGAAAATATTGAGGAAAAGAGAAAAATGCAAATTGTTTATGATTATTTTTCTTCTTTTCACGTATGTTTCGGGCTGCATTTTCAAGCATTTCAAAAGCAGGTCTTGTTTGGTTAAGGATTAATATGCACGTGAAAGGGTGCAACGGTAATGCAATCCTATTCAATACAAATGGTTTGTTTATAATTACAGTTCAACGTTTGCTAAACTTTGCAGAACGTGAAAATAGGTTCTATTTGTAGAATTCGTTTACTTTTTACAAAAGAAAATGACCCCAACTAGCCAGAAAAACGGTCCGAATTTTTTGTCGTTTTTTCTGGTCGGTTGGGATCAATTTTTGCAAAAAAGTACAAGGAGGTTTCAAGTAAGGCACGCATCAGAGGAAAGAGATCAGTAAGACGGGTGTATGCAACAAACCGTTCGAAATTTGACGCAGAAATACAACATGTCTTAGATCCAGAGGGGATGGGGGTCAGGGGGTCATGACCCCCCTCCCCCTGGAATTTGGCGGAAAAAGGGGTTATCAAAAATTACTGGTTAGCTGTGGCATTCGTCCCTGTGTGACACGACAAACCGTTGTTTTATTTAGACCTTCATGGTATGACGTGTATCTACATGCACGGATCCATAGGGGATCCTGACGCCCCCTCCCCCCCCCCCCCTGGAATTTGGCGAAAAAAGGGTTAAAGATCGGATGACACCCCCCTCGCTTGAGAAAAATACCTGAATCCGCGCTTGATGATGCAAATCCCCATCGCGATATGCGAAAACGCAGCTCATCTTTTCAACTAGATCTAACTGTTAAACATGGTCGTTGCACAAGTCCAATAGAATAGGTTCTAGATACCCGATAATTTATCTTGAACAAAATGTCATTTTTGCATGTGCAAAGTTACAGAGCTCCATATTGTCCACCAAACTGTGTGTTGTATGTACTCATTTGAATAGTCTCTAAGATATTACCCACAACATAGGGTTTGGATTTGAAATAACATAATATTTAGAACGTTTTAAATTTTTCAAGTATCTGTTGCACAATCATTTCGGATTGTATTTGAACTAGTTGTTGACTCTTGTTTATCCTAAGTTTTCCCCAAATGGACTATTTTGTCGTCTGCAAATTGACGCCTTCACCATTTCCGAGACAAAGCCTTCGTCTGACGCCTTTAACAACAACTACAACCACGACCGCAAACAGCAAACTTCTGCAAACATTGAGACTAAAGAAAGAAATGCTAATAACCAGCGTTTCCTTCTTTCATCTCAGTATTTTCTCTTCACAATTTCAAAATTCTATTTAGATGTGAATCTATACTGAAACAAAAAAGAAACGCAACTTCATTTTCAATTCCTTCTTACGCAAAGACATCAAATCAGATTAAAACAAAACTTAATACATTTAAAGCAATAACATTTCACCTTGTTAAGTTCACAAAATCTTGTTGGTAGTCAATTTCATTAGTAAGAAAACACCCAGTTTAAACCGAGCGTCAACACAATACGACAAAAAAATTGGACGGGGGTCGAAAAAAACAATCCGTTTCGTTCAATTTTGCCCGATATTTGAATATTGTGAAGTCCATACGAGTTATTAGCGGTCTCCGTTGCAGTCTTAAACCTATCCCGTAGGTGGGGTTAACGTTATTATTCGGTCCTGTCTTGACGTCATATCTCTTGCACGTCTGCCTCGTGCTCAATCGGTTGTGATCCAATTGAGAGCCAACAACGTATACAGTCAAAAATGTGTCGATTTTTTGCCCCATCAATGTCTTGCGACAATATTTTGAACCTTTCCCACCAACAACATCTGAACTGCAGTTAGGCGCTGGTTTTGGCCTAGCCTTGCTATGCGTAGCGTAGTGAAAAGTGTGTGTACGCTTTGGCGTCTTCTTTGTCTATGTTCCAGCTTGAGTTTGATAAAAATCTGTTTTGATAGTAGTCATTTAGAAAACACGGCAGGGGATAATCAGTTTTTAACAGTTTGCAATGTATCACGTGATGAATGTACGACATCTGAAGAAAATGGCACTGTATTTATGCGTATGCATGCAGGTATATCAAAAATGTACTCAACAGCCATTAAAAACATATTTTGTCGAAAATATTATGAAAAATTGGGGTTGCGTATCTTTTTTGTCCTAGTATATATACGAGGGACGGTCGGAAAGTAGTTGGACTTTTCGTGCTGCTGTCTCTCCATTTGCAACTGTATATACACATTATATGTTGGTGAAATCTACATCCATTTGCCATTAATGTGGTCAGTTTATTTTCAAAGAAAGTTGAATAGATGCAATATTCTGTCCACTTATATGTGATAGGGGTTGTATGTACCATAAGCTATTTGTTAGAGGAACAACAAGGGTAACCAAAACAAAAGAACAGTCTAGTCATTTTATCGCGAAGAATTTAAGTTTTTGAACTACTTTATCACTGAAGATTGAATAACGGTTCATAATTCCGAATTTGGGATAAAAACTCAGTCACAGCTGTCATAGAAACGCTCCCATACCACCGCATCTACAGTGGAGATTATCAAATATTACCCATGACAAAAGTTGTTTTACTCTTCTTATAGCCCAGGCCCTACACCACACGACTTTTATTTGTGTCTAGAACTGATGAAAATGCTTGCTGAGAAGAAATTTGAGACCAGGGCGCCTTTGATACCGGTGGTTACACAGTACCTAATACAGTGGGTCTACGTCATGGTTAATAGTGGCAATAGTAAAGCTCCTACGAAGATGGCAAAATTGCATAGACATAGATGGATAATTTCTTTAAACAGTGTAGAAAGAATTTTGTTAAAAAATTAAATGGTTTTAGAGAACTAGTCAAAAGTCCAACTACTTTCCGACCGTCCCTCGTACATTTTATCCTCTGCATCAACCTTGAAATTGAAGCAGTCTACTTTTTTGTTGTTTTGGAAAAGATTAAGCAGTATACCGTCGCTTTTCACCGAGAACATCGTAACTGCAGCTTGTCTTAAGCTGCATTTACTAAGTTTTCGATGAAAAGAAGCGATATCCAGATCTATTCTCAATGGTCTAGCTCTAAGTATGAATTATTTTTAGCTGTTTTAGCACTAGTTATAGCGGACGAGAATTGACCTGGCAGAGCATTCCATCCGATTAGCATGGGCTGCTCTGCCAGGTCAATTATCGTCCACTATACTGTTAGATAAATGAATTCTACATACCGACTCCCCGAAAACATCCTCACAAGAATTCGTTAACTAGACAAATATTGACTAGTTGTGTAATGTGGCTCAACAGATAAGCGCCATTTATCCTTTGCCAAACAACTTATTCTAAAGGCTTAAAAGAATATAAAGCTGAATATGGTAGGCTAGAAGATAAAAGTATATTTACAGAAATAAGGCAACCCTGCAAGTCATAGATCTAGCATAAATAGGCCAATCTTTGAAGAAAAAAGAGAAAATGGATCCGTTTTCTTCTTTTTTCTCCCTAGGTCGTGCGCATCAATTGTCTTATTTTTGCAAATGGTTGAAATTGCCGAGGCTGAGCTGGAGATATGTAGGTTTCAGAATATTGATAAATCTAGTTGTTGAACACAATCCAAGCTGAATATAATGAATTCTACATACCAAACTGCCAAAACATCCACACAAATATTCCACCGCCACACACAAGGCGAATATCGACCAGATATGCGGCTCGAGTTGAGAGAGCAACGATTAAAGCTAGATGTGCTAGTTTTTATCTCTTGGAAAAACGGTCGAAGGTGTAAAGGGTACACATTGTACAATAGGGAACGATTTTATGAAGTTAACCGTGACGCAATTTCGGACAAACAATGATAATTCGTAGGTGTTGTTACAAAACATCGTAACTACGGCTGGAATCAGCCGTAGTTACGAGATTTTATAACAACACAGACGGTTTGTCAGTATGTAACGTCAAACTCAGTTTATTTTAGCACATAATTCATTACTATTGTTCTATGTCGTCGGCCGATAAATATGTTCCGTGCAATTGTACGGCGGGGAATCACGTGACACAATATTTTCGATGACATAGGCCTACGATAATTCTATCAAAACATGGCCTTCCAAAAAGTTTGAAGAATGAAAGGCGGGAAAATGCAAGGAATTTGTTAGATGGGATAAAGCAACGTAATTTTTGATAGATCGTCAATAGCCTTTTTGATCACGTGCAGATCTAGTTGAAAAGATCCACCGTATGTCACCACATGTGTTTTCCCGCCTTCTTTGCTTTAAGCCCTCTATAAAAAAGGCAAAAATGTAGGGTCACGTGATTTCCGGCGATTACGGATTAGGCATATGACAATTGGCCCCTTTCAATTATCGTTTTAGTCCGTACCTATGAGCCGCCTCCGGTGGCAAACAATGGGTTTATGGGAAATTAACATTGTATACACACAGACACGGTGCCAATTTGTTACTAAATATAGCAACGCATCAGCCGGTTTCTTTATGCCAGGTCGAGACTCTGACCCAATTCCGAGCAAAGCATCCCACGTGCAATGGCAACGAACGGTGATTGGCCATAATTGGCATCAAAGGACGACTTCCGGTGGCTGTTGTGCCTGTAGGAAGTCTTAGTGGAAATAAGCTTATTAATTTGGCCCAGTGTACGTCTTGGAAAAACTTTAATCTTTTGAAACCCCTTTAAAACCGCGGAATATTATACTTCTCAAATTTAAAAAACGCAACAGACGACAAAATGGATGTAGCTGCTGTTGCTTTTCTTCCAAAACCTCGTAACTTCATCTGTACACTAGGTGCAGCTACGATTTTTTTTTAAAGAAAACCGACAACATCAAATCTTCGGTTGGAGATAAAAACCTCGCTACTTCGGCTTTTTTCAAATTGTAGCTACGAGGTTTTGACTTCTCATTTACAATACATTTTGAAATTGTCAAGTAGGGTAAAGAACTGTAACTCATATAATATTTTACGTTTCAGATACCAACTGTTAACTCCCGTTTCTTTCCTTTTTTCATCATTGTAAAATTTGCATTAATGAGACGAAACTGTTGCCAAATCAGACGTATTTAGGATTTTTTCTTTTTGTTTGTTTGGTGGTCGAATTTAATTTTGCTTTCAACATTTGTTTTGACCTTGTTAACGCCTTATATACTCGGCAAAACTGCTAACGCATCACCCAGATCTTTGTTAACATTTTTTTTTAACAAATCAACAGAATACTTTCAAAATTTGCACATGCCGACTACCACCATTTGATAAGAAGCCTATGAAATTTCATAGAAAATACTACAGTATTTTCTGAAATATTGCACTTTTAACAAGGACACCCGTAATTCTAAAATTCATTTAGTCTGAAATTTGACTGAAATAGGAAATCCACGCATAACTTTCAAACGTTTTGTATTGACTGAAAGAGTCCTTTTGTAGATTACCCTTCCTTAAACAAACCGACGGCTTTAGTACTTTTGTGGGCACGTAATTTATTAACGCAGAGGTAATGTTATATCACTAGAGTCGTTGGTGTCATTGTTGGCGTCGACAGCGACGTCGGTTACGTAGACCAAAACGTATGGGTCTATATCTTATGAACTGTATGAGATGCAGTCTTGATATTTCACACACAGACAGGTCCTACCAAGACCTTTCACCTTAGACCATAAAATTTGCCTTTGTGACCTTGACCTTGAAAAAATGTCATTTTCTTATAAAAAGGTGCGTCTATGCGAGCTACGTTGTCCGCGAACAGCCATTGTTTCGTTAGATAAGGAATTGTTTTTTTCAGACTTCAATCCCATAATAAACCAGCTTTCAAAATCAATTCAAACAAAAATGATTGAAAAAGATTATAAGTTACACGAGCCGAAAAACTGTTTTGGTCCCCTTTTCGTATGACGCGGTCACATAAGAGTGAAAACTTGAAAAAGGTTTTATGGATGAGTGCAGAAACTTGTGGGATAAAGATATGCCAAATTATAAATCTAAATCTTAACAATGAAGATGTAATGCAATTTTAAAAAGTGATGCGTTAGCTCTTTTGCCGAGTATATATCCCGAGAAATGAGCTAGAGATGCTTTGTCAGGTCATTTATCGTGAGCTATAAACAACCACGAATATTTACCTGCAAAGGCATCACTATAAAAAATGTTGGTAACCATTAAAGCTTGAGTGTTCTCCATTTTAGCATATTCTTAATGTACGTGCCCTTGTGTTAAAGAAAAAAATACAGCCTTCGTTTTGTTTTCACTGGCGATTCAAAATATTCCACCCACGACCGGAGACCGAGTAAAATTCAGTGACCAAATGCCAAATGAACTATTCTGTATGAGTTGTTTAAAACAATCAAAGTACTGAAAGTACTGTTAGAGAGCATGTTTGGCACAACATGAAATCTTGTGACAATATTGCATGGTAACATAATTCATGCAAAACAATCCATGAATATAGGTGGAGCTGTATTAACAAAACATTTTAATTCAACAGCAAAATTTTAGACTGTCCCGAATCCAAAGATGTTGCAGACGACAATTTTAACTGAATGAAATTTTACATGTTTCTGTCTTTCTATATAGAAAACATTGTGGGAAATGAAGAATTTGCTTGTCATAAGCAGTTTCTTCATTTTCCACATTATTTTCTGAGGCTATTTTCCTGTGGGTGTAAAAAAGAGTCACTGTGTGGTAATGGGTTGAAAGAAAGCCCACCAAAACGTCACCAAAACATGACTTCATTCAAAAGGCTGCATAATGAGGAACTGTCCATCATAGTTTCTTACAAATTCAACCATAAATGGAGGAATGTGTTAAAAATGTATTGACAATAAAGTGAAGCCTCTTTTTCTGTGATGCAATATTGTATCACCAAACCTATCACCATTTTCTTCTTTTACCTCAATATTTTCCAAAGCTTGCTCTTATAGATACATTAAAACAAAGTTTTGTTTGGGAAAGGATAAGTTCAAATCAATTCATTCATAAATGTGTGAGAAGATGAATTAATAGGAAATTTACTCTAATGCCCCTTTTATCCATGACACAACATACTATCACCAAACAGCACAAGCTTTACAATAAATACACTCAGATAGACACCCACTAGTAGAATTTCTGTCTGCAGAATGTGATTCTATTTTTGGACCACTTGCACTGTCCAAAATTTAGGCTACATGACTTGACCGCATGACCTGCATGACCCAATTGTGAATAGCAAATTACTACTCAGATCTCTTTTTTATTTAAGACTTGTTTAATACTTGATTTTTTGCTTAGATCATACATGCCATCTATTTTATATTAAGACACATTTGACACGTAGACTATTCTATTTGTCATTTAGATCTTTTTGTCTTGTTTGGGAGGAACTATTTTCGTTGTGCGGTTTGTAAAGTACATCTAAAGTACATTAAAGCATGATAAAATAAGAGAGCCATGCTCTCTAAAAACCGCGTAAATGCAGCTTGTTTTAAGCTGCAGTTACGAGGTTTTTGTTGAAAAGCGACAAAATAAATGTCGAAGCTTGTTCAAGCTGTTACAATGACATTTCCTGATGCTTTATAGTTTATATCGGGATAAATGATCTGGCAGAGAACATCTCGCTAATACCTAGAGATGCTCTGCCATGTCATTTGTCGAGACCTATATTTTATACTGTTAAGTTTGACATGCATGTTGATGCATACGTATCAACGGCGGGAGGTCAAAAACCCGTACCTCCAGCTTTTGCAAGCTATAGTTACGAGATTTTGACCCCTCAATAACGATATTTGGTTTCATGAATAGCTAAATACATCAATGTATTCGACTGGTGAGCAGGATTACTTCCTTATTCGTGTTTTACTTTATTTAGATGTCAATGGTAAGTAATAGTTTGCGCGTTTTTTCTTATCCCTCGTACCCCAAAACCCCTTTTAACAGCTGATTTAAAGGATCTACGTCATCCAGCAAATGGACGTTTTAAATCACTGGCGTAGGAAGATGGGGAAGGGGCAGGGACAGGCCCCAAGTAATTCAGAAGGGGGCAGCATATCCTATGTCCCAATAATACGCCCATATCAAGGGTGGATCCAGGAGGGTCAAAGCCCAAATGACAGCTTTTGATAAGAAGTTATATAGTAAAAATTCAATTTTCGGCCAATTCCAGTTGGGGGGGGGGTCATGACCCCCTGACCACACCCCTAGATCCGCCCTTGCATATTTTCCTTCAAGAAAGGTCCAGGTATAAAATGTTGTCTGGAAGTGCCCAGATTACAGTAAATGGCTTCTTAGAATTCAAAATTTTCGGCGGGGGATGTCCTTAGACCCCCCCCCCCCCTAGCAACACTACGCTCGCTCGGATCGCACAGTTTTAAAGAGTTAATTAAGTAATAAAATGTATGAACAGTTTTAACCATTTTACAAACATCATGCTTAACTTGTAGTACGTTTATTTCTGAACGTCACGTAATGTCGTGTAATGTCACTTTACGCTGTTTAACCCTTTTACCTAACTGCAAAATAGATTATTCAAGTTTGATACCTTCTGCAGACGACAATTGGACGCTGGTAGAGATAGGAATTACATACAATAAAATATATAGAAAATATGAGCCAAAAGAAAATGCTTGTTTAAGCAATTTCTTAATAGCAATGATATTTGTGCTAAAATAGACTTTATTTACCGGTTATGTATTGATAAACAGTCAGCCTTGTTATAAAATCTCATAACTACGGCTTGGATCAAGCCGTAGTTACGAGATTTTATAACATCGCCTACGGAACGGAAGTACTGTTATTTGTCCGAAATTACGTCATGGTTACTTTGATAAAATCTTGCACTATTCATTTACCTCGTTTCCACGCATTCCACCTCTGTTTGTACGTATAGGACAGTGATTGTTTGGGAAAGAGTTGAATGATAATCCGGACATGACAAGGTCACCGCATTAGCAAGTCGTCCGTTATCAAGGTAAGTGCATTTTGTTCTGTTGTCATTAACCCTGCTTTCCAACGAAAATCTCGCATGTACAGCTTATTTAAAGCTGTAGATACGAGGTTTTTGTTGAAAAGTGACGATAATTTTATCTGCTGACACGTTTTTATTGTTTGCATTATCATGATCATCCCATGTCTTAGTAAAACCTGGGTTTAAAGCCCAAAATAGAAAATAAGGCTTTGGAAAACATTGATGAAAAAGAAGAAAATGCTGACAAACAGCATTTTCTCCTTTTGCCTCAATAGTTTCTGTATTTGTGTGTGCTTTATTGTACACACATCCTATCTTATTTTATCAGCACCGATTTGGTCTTCTGTGGTAGATTTTAATTGAACGATTGAACGTTTGGGAAAGGGTTACACTTTGTGCATAAAACCTCTTCTCCTTTGTGAGAACATGTCTGTATTAAGGTAGTCCATCCCTAAGGAGATTCACTGGACGTCGGAATTATTCGGCAACGTCTAGGTTCGGATGCGTAACGATTGTTAACGACGTCGCACGAAAGATGCATACGTCTCTTGAATTTCATTAGGGGTGGACTACCTTAAAGTTGCTGAACTAATGGAATTGATGGATTTTCCTGAAGAAAATGAACATATCCCAGATTAATTTTGCTGGATTGTGCGCTTGGAAATCAGTCACAAACAGTAAAGAAACTATTTACGCACTAATTACCATGAACCCGCCGTAAAAAGTTCACTTTGGCTTAATATTCATGCATGACTGAACAAGATTACTCGCATGATATTAATTCAAAATAGTAAATTGTTGTATTTTACTATTATTTTGTAGGATTTGATTATTATTTTGTGGGATAACAAGCATACACGTATGTATTGTGATTTTCTTTTACCTGTGTAGGATTTACCTTTTTCCCAAACAAGAACTGGTCTTAATGGTAAAGGCTTCAGAAACATTGCTCGGCAAAAGGCAGAATACTGAAGACGATCATTTTCTACTTTAGACTAAACCTAAACAAGATCATTATGTTTTCTGTTCCATAGACTGTAATAGCACATAAATCACACCTGTATCAGAGCCTACTTTGCTGCCTTAGCAGCTTTCAAATTGGAACAGTCTAACATTTTTTTCCTATGCCGCGGCCTTAGCGCAGTTGGTAGCGCATCTGACCCTCATTCGAGAGGTCCCGGGTTCGATACCCGGCCGCGGCTAATACCCTTTCTGACAAAATTGACACCCACCAATGGGTTTGAAATCGTTAACCTAAGTGGGTGAGCAGCTGGAGGCTCGGTAAGGGTGTTGTGGTAGTACTGGTTTAAGAAACGACAGGAATCCATGGGTACATGTAGGTGCTCCAGCCGCCGCGATATGACCCTGGTAGTTGAAAACGGCGTAAAACCCTAATAAACTGAAACTAACATTTTTTCCATTCGGGAAAGATTAAATACACATTCTTATGTTTATTTAAGAAATATGGAGGCTATTACCATCAAAACAGTGGAAATGCACACAGGTGGCGAGCCAGTAAGAATCGTTCCAAAGGGACAAATGGATATAAAGGGAGACACTGTCCTGGATAAAATCAAATATTGCAAGGAAAACTTGGACCATATACGTAAATTACTTATATTTGAACCCCGTGGACATTATGATATGTATGGTGTATATCTCGTCGACTCCGATCAACCCGGTGCAGATGTCGGTTGTATTTTCGTACACAACGAAGGCTACGCCACCATGTGCGGACATGCGACAATCTCTCTCGGACGCTATCTCGTTGACAATAAGCTGGTACGGGAAGTGACGTCACCGGAAACAAGAGTTGTGCTCCAATGTCCGTGTGGTAACGTGGAAGTGTTTGTAGAGACGGACGGACATAAGTCGGGAGATGTGAGGTTCAGGAGTGTTCCTTCGTATGTGTCTCAACTTGGTAAGAAATGATTTTAACTTAAATTCATTGATTGATCACTTGGTACGATAAATCAGATCAGTCAAGCGCTGATATAGGCTGTATTTTCATTAATAATGAAGGCTATGGTACAATGTGTGGTCATGCGACCATCTCACTCGGACGCTATCTTGTTGACAATAAACTGGTACGGGAAGTGACGTCACCGGAAACAAGAGTTGTGCTCCAATGTCCGTGTGGTAACGTGGAAGTGTTTGTAAAGACGGACGGACAGAAGTCTGGCGATGTAAGGTTTAGGAGTGTTCCTTCGTATGTGTCACAACTTGGTAAGTAATGATTTTATAATGTATTATGTATTAATCATAGATATCAATAAACAATACACTTAGACGGGCAGACAGAATTCAGGAGATGTAATGTCTAAGAGTGTTCCCTCGTATGTATCTCAGTTTGGTAAGAGTTAATTTTAACTTTCATTTTAATAATTGATAAGATCAACCAAGCACGAATGACTACACCATGTGCTGTTTAAATATGAGTGTTCTGTCGTATGTATGCCAACTTAGTAAGATTACAGTCCCAAATATGGAGGCAATTCACCATAAAACAATAGAAATGCATACAGGCGGAGAGCCTGTAAGAATCGTATACTCATTAATAATGATGGTTATGGTACAATGTGTGGTCATGCGATCATCTCACTCGGATGCTTTCTAGTTGACAATAAACTGGTACAGGAAGTTACGTCACAGGAAACAAGAGTTGTGCTCCAATGTCCATGTGGGAATGTGGAAGTGTTAGCTGCGATATCGTAGCCACAAACTTGATGATGGGTATTGGTTTGTGGCTACGAGTCCATGCTATTCCTTCTTTGGAGCAAGGCAAAAAAGTGGAAAACACATTTTCTTGCATGAATTTTTGAAAACTAATATAACTAATCAGATGTGAATCCCATAAAAACATATTCCATGTCAAAAAATCGGTTAAAAAGTATTAACAAGAATTATTATCAATTTTCTCTTCCAACGGACAATTCAAGTCTTACTAGAATAAAATGGGTGGGCACTCCGCTTCAAAATCGAATTGGGCTTTATTTGAGTGTGATTTCAACATAAAACTATGCTGGATTGACAGAAAAATGGTTAACCTGTTGTCAGGTAACATTCTTACTACATTCCATAGCTTTATTTTGAAGTTTGACTATGCTAAACTTGGTGGAATGAATCATTCCACCTCCTACTCCATTGCAACGAATAGGAAGGAATTGTAACCGAAACCCAGATCGAAATTCAAAAAGGTTTTGGTTACATTATTGCAACTAGTGGAAGTGTATGTAGAGACGGACGGACATAAGTCGGGAGATGTGAGGTTTAGGAGTGTTCCTTCGTATGTGCCTCAACGTGGTAAGTGAACAAGTTAGAATTTATTAATCATAGCTGTCAATAAACAAGAGAAACAGAGACGGACGGACAGAAGTATGGAGATGTAAGGTTTAGGAGTGTTTCTTCGTATGTAGCTCAACTCGGTAAGTAATAAGTAAGAATTTATTAGTCACAGCTGTCAATAAACAAAAGAAACAAAGACGGACGGACAGACGTCGGGAGATGTGAGGTTTAGGAGTGTTCCTTCGTATGTGTCTCAACTTGGTAAGTAAGAAGTTAGAATGTATCAATCATAGCTGTCAATAAACAAAAGAAACAAATACGGACAGACAGAATTCAGGAGATGTGAGGTTCAGGGGTGTTCCTACGTATGTGTCTCAACTTGGTTAGTAATAAGTTAGAATTTATTAATCATAGCTGTCAATAAACAAAAGAAACAAAGACGGACGGACAGACGTCGGGAGATGTGAGGTTTAGGAGTGTTCCTTCGTATGTGTCCCAACTCGGTAAGTAATAAGTAAGAATTTATCAATCATAGCTGTCAATAAACAAGAGAAACAAAGACGGACGGACAGAAGTCGGGAGATGTAAGGTTTAGGAGTGTTCCTTCGTATGTGTCTCAACTCGGTAAGTAATAAGTAAGAATGTATCAATCATAGCTGTCAATAAACAAAAGAAACAAAGACGGACGGACAGACGTCGGGAGATGTGAGGTTTAGGAGTGTTCCTTCGTATGTGTCTCAACTTGGTAAGGGATGACTTTATAATGTATTAAACTATTAATCATAGATATCAATAAACAATACAAACTTAGACGGACAGACAGAATTCAGGAGATGTAATGTTTAGGAGTGTTCCTTCGTATGTATCTCAGTTTGGTAAGAGTTAATTTTAAATTTCATTTTAATAATTGATAAGATCAACCAAGCACGAATGACTGCACCATGTGCTGTTTAAATAGGAGTGTTCCGTCGTATGAATGCTAAACTTAGTAAGTTTACACTGTCCCAAATCTGGAGGCCACTACCATCAAAATAATAGAAATGCATACAGGCGGCGAACCTGTAAGAATCGTTCCAAAAAGACAAATGGACATAAAAGAGGACACTCTACTAGATAAGATGAAATACTGCAAGGACAACTTGGATCATATTCTCAAGCTACTGATATTAGAACCTCGTGGGCATCATGACATGTTCGGGGTCTATCTGGTCGATCCAGATCAGTCAGACTCTGACATCGGCTGTATTTTCATTAATAATGAAGGCTATGGTACATTGTGTGGTCATGCGACCATCTCACTCGGACGTTATCTTGTTGACAATGAACTGGTACATGATGTGACGTCACTGGAAACAAGAGTTGTGCTCCAATGTCCTTGTGGTAACGTGGAAATGTTTGTAGAGACGGACGGACAGAAGTATGGAGATGTGAGATTTAAGAGTGTTCCTTCGTATGTATCTAAACTTGGTAAGTAATAAGTTAGAATTTATTTATCATATCTGTCAATAAACAAGAGAAACAGAGACGGACGGACAGACGTCGGGAGATGTGAGGTTTAGGAGTGTTCCTTCGTATGTGTCTCAACTTGGTTAGTAATAAGTAAGAATTTATTAATCATAGCTGTCAATAAACAAGAGAAACAGAGACGGACGGACAAAAGTCGGGAGATGTGAGGTTCAGGAGTGTTCCTTCGTATGTGTCCCAACTTGATAAGTAATAATTTTAGAATGAATTAATCATAACTGTCAATAAACAAGAGAAACAAAGACGGACGGACAGAAGTATGGAGATGTGAGGTTCAGGAGTGTTCCATCGTATGTGTCCCAACTCGGTAAGTAATAAGTTAGAATTTATTAATCATGGCTGTCAATAAACAAGAGAAACAGAGACGGACGGACAGAAGTCGGGAGATGTAAGGTTTAGGAGTGTTCCTTCGTATGTGTCTCAACTCGGTAAGTAATAAGTAAGAATTTATCAATCATAGCTGTCAATAAACAAGAGAAACAAAGACGGACGGACAGAAGTCGGGAGATGTAAGGTTTAGGAGTGTTCCTTCGTATGTGTCTCAACTTGGTAAGTAATGATTTTATAATGTATTAATCATAGATATCAATAAACAATGCAAACTTAGACGGACAGACAAAATTCAGGAGATGTAATGTCTAGGAGTGTTCCTTCGTATGTATCTTAGTTAGGTAAGAGTTAATTTTAACTTTTATTTTAATAATTGATAAGATCAACCAAGCACGAATGACTACACCATGTGCTGTTTAAATAGGAGTGTTCCGTCGTATGAATGCCAAACTTAGTAAGTTTACACTGTCCCAAATATGGAGGCCACTACCATCAAAATAATAGAAATGCATACAGGCGGCGAACCTGTAAGAATCGTTCCAAAGGGACAAATGGACATAAAAGAGGACACTCTACAAGATAAGATGAAATACTGCAAGGACAACTTGGATCATATTCTCAAGCTACTGATATTAGAACCTTGTGGACATCATGACATGTTCGGGGTCTATCTGGTCGATCCAGATCAGTCAGATTCTGATATCGGTTGTATTTTCATTAATAATGAAAGCTATGGTCATGCGACCATCTCATTTGGACGTTATCTTGTTGACAATAAACTGGTAAGGGAAGTGACGTCACCGGAAACAAGAGTTGTGCTCCAACGCACGGACAGAAGTCGGGAGATGTGAGGTTTAGGAGTGTTCCTTCATATGTATCTAAACTTGGTAAGTAATAAGTAAGAATTTGTTAATCATAGCTGTCAATCAACAAGAGAAACAGGGACGGACGGACAGAAGTATGGAGATGTGAGGTTTAGGAGTGTTCCTTCGTATGTGTCTCAACGTGGTAATTGATGGCTTTAGAATTAATCACTAAAGGCACGCTAAATTGGCCCAATTTTCACCATCAATCCAAATAGCGATTGACCAATCAAACCTTGCAAGTAGACACTGATATCTTTATTTGTATCGAGGCGATTTTATTGTTGAGTTGAAGATTTTCATTTAACATTGAAAACTTTAGGCGACAATTTTACGAAACAGAATACCTTTGTATCACCGATACTAAGAAAGATTCCTATCAAAGAATATTAGGGATAAGCCATTACATACTCAGACTAATTGTGCTGTTGATACACTTGCTGACAGTTTTTTGCGCTTGTAAAGTTAGGTTATTTAATCAAAAAGTAATAATTTCTTACATTTTCTCCCTAGATCTGGAAGTGTCAGTGCCTGATCTAGGCCGGATCACAGTTGATGTTGTATTTGGTGGAGCCTTCTACGCGATCGTTCCTATGTCACGTATTGGGGTGGATCTAAATAGCACAGAAACAGAGATAATCTCAAGAAAAGCCTTTGATGTCACAAGTGAGTTTTCTTTACTCATCTTTTCGTAAAGTATAATGTTTGTATATAAAAGCAAAGAAAATACCACGTATACGTTGAAGGACATCTTCGCAAGCCAATAATTTTCAAACACTTTGTTCCTTTTGTTAGTAAGGAACACAATAGAACTAGAATCTGCGGCTTGTGAGGAGATTCGAATGCCAATTTATAGATAAACCATTAGTTTGATAGAGATAGTGGACGAATATAACACTCCCTTTACAAAACCATTATTCAAAAATTAAAAAAGACCTTTATTATAACAGAGAAATGTCATTTTACACCAAAGTTACGACAAGATACAAGTGAAAAATTGTCGATATTGTAATCATTTTCTGACTCATGATATTATCGCCAACATGATATCATTGCCACAGAACGCAAATTAGACCATGGATAGATAATGGACAGATACTACATCTGCCACCATAGCATGCATCCACTGTCAATAACTTCATGAAACGAAGAGACACAAAGGCTAAGCGTACATAATTTATACCAGTTTCTTTAGTTTCGATATATATCGTGATGCTTGCATGCAATTTCAAAATTAAAATATACATATTCCCACAATATTTCAGAGAGTGTAAAGAAAGCTACCATGAACACAGTGATATGGAGTTTGTTTACGTCACGATAAGTACGGACGGAAAAGACAAATTTAGTGAAGAAGAAACTATAAATATGTACAGTGTCTAAATCATAATAAACATATTCCGACAATATTTCAGAGAGCATGCAGAAAGCCTTTAAGGTGTCGCACCCTGAACACAGTGATATGGAAGTTGTTTATTGTACGATAATAACGGACGAGAAAGACGAATTTTGTGAAGAAGAAACAGTTATACAATCTTCGACTTAATAAACATATTCCCACAATGATCTTTTCAGAGAGTGTACAGAAAGGCTTTAAGGTATCCCACCCCGAACACAGTGATATGGAGTTTGTTTACGGTACCATAGTTACGGACGGGAAAGACGAATTTAGTGAAGAAGAAACGAGAAATATGTGCGTGTTTGCGGATAGAGAGGTTGGTACAATGTAATAGAAGACAATGTTTTAGTGTTCCTGATTAATGAAAAGCCTTGGGAAAGATGTCATAAAAAATTAAAGGAACAAAACTTACTCATTTATGTTATTTGTTTTAACCATATAAGTGAAATTGTGTGGATACATTTTCTAAATTTGGACAAAATCAAGGATTTTCAAAGGGAGACTATCCTTCTTAAAAAGTTGTAAATAAATTTAGAACATCACTCTAAAGAAAGAAGTTCAATTGCCCTTTTCAGGAAAATGAATCCATAAAATTATCTATTGGCAGACAAAACGTGCCAAGAATTTAAAATATAGCTGTAATTGACCTTTAAAGTTGGTGTGGAAAGTGACCGCTGAATTTACGAAATTATCTCCTGTATTTTCAGGTGGATAGGTCACCATGCGGATCTGGGGTTTGTGCTAGGATCGCTCTACAGTATGCCCGAGGACAGATCAAGCCAGGTCAGGTCAGGACCTTTAGGAGCCCTTCTGGGGCCACGTTCAGGGCTCAAGCCTATAAAACCCTGAAATATGGCGGATATGACGCAGTAGTTGTAGAGGTGGCAGGTCGGGGGTACTACACGGGCAAATGTGAATTCACGCTGGAGACTGGGGATGAAATTGGGAAAGGATTCTTGTTGAAATAGACTTTCACTACAATTTATATTTCATTTTTACTCTTGAACTCTTGATCTATCTGGAACAAAGGCGGAATAAAAAAAGGAATTTTCATGTATTTTTCATCACTTTATTAGCTCGCCCGTGACGATAGTCTCGGAAGGGCTATCGTCATACCCCCGGATGTCAGCGTCAGCGTCCGCAAAAACTTTAACCTGGCCCATATCTCATATCCATATCTCTATTAGAGATACAGCCTTCACATTTCACCTGTTGGTACCTCTAACCAAAACCTTTCATTTGAGACCATGACCTTTGACCTTATGACCTTGACCTTTGAGTTTGACCTACTTTTTTGCCGTTTTTTAAAAACTTCAACACGGCTTTTATCTTATGCCCTATAACAGATACAGCATTGATATTATACCTGGGGATACCTCTAACCAAGACCTTTCATTTGTGACCATGACCTTTGACCTTGTGACCTTGACCTTGAAGTTTGACGTACTTTTAAAAAACTTAAACCTACCTAGCTTACCTGGCTTATATCTCATGTCATTTTACACATACAGCCTTGATATTTGTCTCCTGCCAACACGGATCACATTTGACCATGACCTTGGACTTTTTCAAAACCGTTATCTTACACACATTGACGTCCCCTGCAAAAGATTTTCATTTTGGACCTTGACCTTTTACCTTGACCTAGGAAATGACTTTTCTTTGTGACAAGCTCTCGTTATGGCGGGCTTTGTTGTCCTAATTTGGAAGACAAACTACAACACCTAGACATCGGATAAAACGAGATCGGCGGTGCTTCTATATTTGACGTTTGATTGGCTTCAGGTATCACAGAGGGAAACCTTGGTTTGTAGCATGTCAAGGCTACTGGTTCTACCCTACGTAGATGAACTTTGACCTTCTGATAGGACTACTTAAGGTTTACAACCCATCTTTAGTTACCAAACATTTCATGCATATTTAGGCGTCATCCGTTACAACGGAAATGAACTATCGATACCCTCGTAAATTTACTGGCGTCATCTTTGAGAACGAAAATTGACAAGGGTATCCCTGTATGAGCATACTCTCCAAATGCCGAGGTCTATTGATTAAACCATCAAATATGACCTCTGCAGTTTTCGGTACACCAACAGCCTATTTGGTCGTCATAATCTAATTATAGCACATCATTTGAATTATCGAATCAAAATCATTCAGTTTTTTCTTGCATGATCATTACGTATACATTACGTCGCTTCTATTTTTGGCTGAAGACGGTAACATTTGAATTATCGAATCAAAATCATTCAGTTTGATCTTGTTTGATTACGTATACATTACGTCGCTTCTATTTTTGGCTGAAGCCGGTAATTTGAAGCGTCAGCCAATGAAAGTTTGTATCAGCTTTTTAAATTGTTTTGTAGTGTATAGCCAACGATTGGATACTAAAATCCCGCCAAGGCCCCGAGATTAGACGTGAAATGACCCCGCGAGAACAGAGCTCATTCTATCGAAATGGAATGTAGAGATAATGTGCTCTGTTCTTAAGAGAGTAGTATGTGCAATGCTTGACTGCCTATACGACCCACGCAAAATACCAAATCTGGCCATTATCGCCCCTACCCACAATTTTGGCCCATTACACCAGAAAGAGGGAGAATTCTGAGAAAAGTGAAAAGTATCGACCATCATCTGTCTGCGTGGACTGCACAAACTGGCAAGAATCGTAAATTCTCACTCTAAGTTAATTTTCTGAATCTAGACTGTATTCCTATCGTACTATATGTTCACTTTCAAAATGCGACATCTGCTTGACGGTTCTCCAAATTTGTTTCTATTGAATTCTCAGAAGAAGTCCCCTTTTAGAGTGACATGTCACATTTGTGTTATTTTTATTTGCACGACAGCATTTAATAGACCATAAGTTATATTTAGTGATTTTTATCTGATAACTGAATTGAAACAATAAGTAGTCAACTTTCATTTTAACCATTGCATAGACATTATCTATATTTTATCTGCCTAAAACATACTGCTTCAGAAAATATCAAACAATATTTCTTATTGCTAATGTTTATGTCACCAAAGATTTTACTTTTTCGTTGACTGTCAATCTGCTATCGCCATTAACTTCAGAACTATGACTGCTTAACAATAATGTCACTCGTCGCGCTAAAAGAGACCTTGTGGGAAGTCAATTAAACAAATTATGAAAAACGAAATGATCAGACGAAAAAAAAAATATTTGCTTGGGCGAGTGTAAAACTTTTCCCAGAAGACAAAATTAATTAATTAACAAGCTGCTGTAAGTAACAAAACTGACGTACGTATGTACAATATAATATTGGTACAGAAAATATTAATGCAAAAGAGAAACTGCTGGTTATCAGCATGTTTTCCTTTGCCTCGATGTGTCCCCTGTTTTATCATGGATGCCATAAGCAGGATGCAGTTTTATGTTTATTTTTGTCTTCTACATGTTTAGGACAAACATTGCGTATCTTAGATGGATCAAGACCTAAACAACGGGATGTTGTTTAAGCCATTTCGAAGGATATTGGTAAGATGAAAATACGTCCTAAACCTATTGATGAAACTGGACCAAAGTCCTATTTGGGAAAGGGCTAATTAAACGACATAATGACATAATAAATTAACAATCATATCATCTGGGTGCACACAAAATGAACCTATACAAGGCCAAATAACCCGAACAAAACGATAACCGAAGTTTGGCCTCTAGGCTCTAGATATAAAATCATGGACGATAGCAAAATATCACTGCTGTCGTCTGACAAGGCCGAGCAGCGCGGATATGGATCGACAATACAGGATACGAACATTGATGAGGAACTTGCTAAAAATGGAAATATTAAGGGAAAAGAATCTGGTGGATTTGAGATTGCCCCCGGACAAGTGACGGTCAATACGGATGGGAAATACGTGAGTATATAGGCTTATGTATTTTTTATCGTTTCTAGAAAGACAAAAATGACTGTTGCAATGTGAAATATGCTACAGACACCAAAATAGATGTAGATATGAGGCAACATCTAATTGATAGCATTTTCTTTGTTGGTGTATTCTTTATATTAACTTTTTAATACAAATCGGTCGTAGATGTTTTCCCAGATAACGCATATTTTTTAGGTTTCTTTGCGAGAAAGTTCCATGAAACATTGAAATTAAAAAAGGGTACCTTAAAGCATTGTCTTCTTTCCTCGTAATGTTTTTAGCTCAAAATTAATGGTGTTTTGCATTTGGTAACGTAATTTTGTGATCTGCAACACATTTTAAGGTACTATATTCGTTAAACGATCAACATAAGCCTACATACTGAACAAACTGCGAGTAAAAGCCTACTGATTTTCCACTTTGCCTCAAAGACATATCCCCATTTTTAAACCGCTATAGATCATGATCAGCCTTGTGTTTAAATGTACTCTTCCTGATCAAGAAACATGCCGCTATCTTACAGTTTCTACCAGCCACGAAGAAGCTATCAGAGAATAACGTGCTTCTTGGTCAGACTGTGCGTATGCATATGCTTATCTGGATCCATGTTGGTCTCAAATGTCATAAATGCATTTTTACAGACTTTTACAGATTCCGGATTTGTTTGTAAAATAGCATAATTCATCATTTTGCAGGGCGGGTTCAGTTTTCGTAAGTTATGGGCGTTCACGGGTCCCGGATTTCTGATGAGCATCGCCTACCTAGACCCCGGAAACATCGAGGCTGATCTACAGGGTGGAGCCATTGCTAAGTACAAGGTAAGAAATTTCGATTAATTACAAGTCATAGGCCCATGTCGTGAAAAGACTCAGATTTGATTAGAATCGCCATTTCACAGCGCTGCATGCTTTAAACTAAGTAACCATTATGCATTGCCACTGTTTTATATACACTTTACCCCACAATGGAACATGTGATAACAAAAAAATCGCACAGGGCGATCCATTGGTGTTGTACGAGCCCCGATGGTAATGCTAAAGCGACCTCTTGACGCTTTTTGGCGTTTTGTACGCTTATTGTTTTGAGCATGATTTCACTGTGTAGATACGATTTTGCGTTATATGTGACTAGAATGATTTTCGTTCTCGCAATTAAAAGATTTTGTGCGTTTTGAAGTTCCCTGCATTTGCCATGCACTTTCGAATGTTAGCGACAGTGCCAAGAAAATTGTATCGTTCACCAAGGACCCGGGATATCAACGATCGTACGACCGAGAAATTATAATGGTGCATGTATCGCACAATCGGTGATAATACGGTCCTAGATCCTGCAACAGTCACTCGCACAATAAATCATCATGTTTCTTTATTTGCAGTTACTCTGGGTGTTGCTATGGACCACTATACTAGGTCTAATAATGCAGTTACTGTCTGCACGCCTGGGCTGTGTGGTCGGGATGAACCTAGCTGAACTATGTCGACACGAGTACCCCAAGGGCCCTCGCCTGACCATCTGGGTCGCCATGGAACTCGCGATCATTAGTAATGATATACAAGAGGTCATAGGATCGGCACTGGCTATAAATCTACTCTCATCTAACAAGTACAGTTCATATTTGTTATTACTGATTTCATTTGATATGGAAAAAATAATCATTTTGCGAATTTTCTCATAGATCGTTTGAAAATGGGGTTCGATATAATGCATAGATGGTCGTTTCATCATTGAAAGCGTTTACACGTTGACCACCGCAATCAAAATATCTGACATTTTGACAAAGCTAAAATATAAATACATCTAACTTCCTATCTGATGACGTTTAGGGGCCCCGCGTGCGCATCTTGAAATAGATCATTAAATTATATCAATAATAGAGATTCAAGATTTCCTTATAAGGTATTTTTTCATAAATCCGCGTGGAATAAAGTTAAACACCTACTGTCCTTTCAACAGGCGGGTTTAGAGCGTCACGTACCAGAATCACCAGTGGATCATTTCTATAGATCCTGGCTTTAGTGTAACAATTTCAAAGTTTATCTCTGATTTATCTTGCAGAATACCAATATGGGCCGGAGTCCTAATTACCGGAGCTGACACATTCACGTTTCTGTTTCTGGAGAGTTATGGTCTACGTAAACTAGAAGCCTTGTTTGGAGCACTTATTACAACTATGGCGGCGTCATTTATATACATGGTGAGGTTCTTTCAGTAAACACAGGATTTTAATCAGATCGAGGCTCTTGCTAATTGTAGCATCCTCTGTCCTCTCTTAGCACATTCATGGTCTTTGAAAAGTTCTTAATTGTAAATTGTATTGATTGGTTATCATGGATTGTATCAGATAACTGTATAAAACAATATGATTAAGATAAAATGTAATCAACATAATTAAATTCAAATATAAAAGGCGATGCGCAAATTATCTTTGTAAAAAAACGATTGAAGGTATTGAACGTTTTAGGGGACACGTGCTAGGTTGACCAACATACAATAAAGTAACGATCATATTCAGAAAATGTTGTATGGGTTGGTCAACCTGTTTGGCTTGACAAATTCTGCCCAAGGACTGTCCAGGAAAATTTCGGATGAAGTTTATTAAGTTCTTCTTAATCTAGTATGTATCTAACTTTGCCTTTCCGCACTTTCTATTTATAGGGGTATATATGGAAAACTGACCTTCATACATTGTGAAAACTTGGTACCAGCATAAAATCTCCCACTTTTTGGCCCCAGATAATGCAATGCACCACACAGCAATGCAACATCTTACCGTCCCCATGTTTTTTCTGATACTGATATATCTAGAATAGCCCTCTTTAATCTGTGTCATGTTTAAACTTCTCTGTTGATTAAAACACTGCTTGTTCACCAGTATATTACAGTGGTCCCAGATCAAGTTGAAGTGGTTAAGGGTTTATTTATACCATATTGTACCAACTGTACTAAGGATGACGTACAACAAATGGTCGGTATACTCGGTGCTATTATACAGCCGTCCAATTTGTATCTTCACAGTGCACTGGTCCTGGTAAGTAAGATCTATAGATAATTTCAAGACATAGCCAGTGATTCTTTCATATTTCAAACATTTGCATCTACGGCGATTTTATGAGTAAAAGACACAGGATACATGCAGAAAACTGTCTGAAAATATTGACTTGATGCATTTCACGTTGTATCGGGTATATTCTGGTATATGTTCTCGTGACATTTTAATGTAATTTTCCATGAATAATTTTCAAATCGTTGCTTGTTTCAAGTTTTTGAATTAAAAAAGGGGCGATGTTTAATAAGCACTCCAATTAAATTTCTGCAGACATATACATATAAGGTTTAAGACTGCCCAAAACTGTAAATTCTGAATCTCTTACACCATTTGCAATCATTCAATGCTTTGCATGTCAACGTGTCATTATAACCTCATTTCAGAGTCGTGTAATAGACAGAAAAGACAGACGAGCCATATCTGAAGCCAATCTGTATAACGGAATCGAATCAGGTATCCTATTTAAAATATTGCAGACATATACGAGTACATGTAACCAAAAATCAAAATCGTTTGAACTGGAAGCAAAACTAAAATAGTCGATAAAAGAGTAGAACAAAGTAACAGTAGCTACATGTATATAAATGCTTCAGCATAATTATGCCTGGCGTTCACAGAGGATTTCTTTTGTAAACGATTCCGCCTGTCTCTGAGCTGCCTTTTGATACTCCTAAGTATAGCTATTAATTCAGCTGTGTAGTTGTTGCTATACTTATTTTTACAAAAAATATCGACAATGCAAGATGGAAACGTTAAAAGTAAAATTACATACATACGATGATTTGATGATAACGAAAGTATGATAATTATTGTGACTTTCAGCTATCGCCCTTTTTGTGTCTCTGCTCATCAATCTGTCCGTCATGTCGGTGTTCGCAGCGGCTTTTTCCGATCCACATTACCACGATGCCAGCCTCTCAAATGCAGTAAGTATATTTTAGACACCCCATGCAGCAAGTTAAAATTCTAAGTTTATCCTACTAGCCAACATGGCGAGGTGTTTCCTTTCGGCATTTTCATGATTTCCCAATATTTTTCAAATTCCCAATACTTCTACGTTTGAGACGTCAATACCAGAAGCCATTGATTCGGAAAGGGTCAGGAAATAATGACTTAGTTATCGAAAACAAACCCACCAAGTGACTTCTACCATCTTGTGAATATATAAAATGTGGAAATGATGGACCCAAATCACTCACCTGACTTTCCATATCCCGTGTTTGTTATAAAACATTAAGTTGGTTCCACCTTTGAGCCTCTTTGTGCTGCGTGTCCTTTTCTGTTTTACGACATCCTGTATAAATGACCAAAATCAAAACGTTTTACCGACATTAGAACTACATTAACCCTTTCCCAAACAAGACCTGGTTTTGAATTCCCGAAGAGAATAGGCTTGGGAAAACATTGAAACAAAAGAAGACACTGCTGATAACCAGCAGTTTCTCCTTTTGTCTCAATATTTTCTATGCCGTATATTACACAAAATCTATCTTTAAGGTTTACGAACTGGGAATGAAAACACCACTTTCTAGCCATACGAAATGCATCAAATTACGCACACTTGTAAATACACTTCACAGTAAGTTGATTCACCGTGCCGGATTTCAAGATTATGCTTCAAGAAGAAAATAATTTACAAATATTATTTTACTGTATATTCATATGCAAGGGAGGCAATTTTGAACATTTATGTCAAATATTTCCATATGTATGCATTAATTCAAAATTCTAAACCATACAAAATGCTTATGCTTGTATTTAGAATGGAAATGTAACATAGTGTAGGAATTACTGGCACTTTTCAAATTTCTCCTCTGGCTCTGCATTTCATTCTCAGTTCGTAAACCTTAAAAGACTTCCATTTTGTCACTTTTGGAAGTTTTTGAAGTGGATCACCTGAAAATTTTGCCGTTTCGGAATGGCTTAATCAACGTTTTGATATTTTTTCCAGGGTGGTTGGCTGTATGACAAATATGGACTGGCCATGAAGATAATCTGGGGTATAGGTATACTGGCGTCAGGGCAAAGTTCTACCATGACGGTACGTCAACGTCTATAACGTTTTGATATTTTTTGCAGGGCGGTTGGTTGTATGACAAGTACGGATTAGCCATGAAGATAATCTGGGGTATTGGTATACTGGCGTCAGGACAGAGTTCTACCATGACGGTACGTCATTGGCTATATTTTACTTACTGAAAATCATGGGGTGAATAAAATAAACGCCAATATCTGTGTCCATTTTCAAAAGATGTGTTGTATGTATCCTAAGACGTTATCAATTCCATGATTAACAAAGCTCACAATGTTAACTGGCAATAAGGAAAACACATTGTGGTTAGGAATATACCTTCTCATTGGTTTGAATAAAAAAAAACCGAATTCAAGAAACTAAACTCGACTTAACTCAATTTTACTCAGCATAAAATTTGAACAATTCATAGCTGATTGCATATAACATAAACAAATACAACACATGCATGAAGAAAACATACAAACAATCGAAATATATCTAGGTTTTCAAAAGAAGATAATATAGCAAAAGATCTACTTAATGTAGTAGAAAAAAGACCATTACATTTTACTTAATCATCAATGGTCACAGTTATGCTTCTTTTCTTAGTTTTAAAACAGTAAAAATGAATTTAGACAATTTAAAAGTTGTAAACATAACCTAATGATATCGTCTTTGGCAATACAATTGTTGCACATTACACGTAATAATATTGTGCTTTTTTACGTTATGTGGGTATGGAATATCCTACAATGGCATATCTAATCAGTTGCTTTTCCCATTTACAGGGCACGTATGCTGGCCAGTTTGTCATGCAGGTATATACCCTTTTTTCACAGACTCATGCATTTTCATAGATGTATAAAACATGATATAAATATTGTTCATGCAGTGCTATATATAGCAAACACATATTGTGAAAACGGAAGGTATTATAAGACTATTGTTACAACATACATGTATTTTGCTGATATTGAAATGTAACATATAGAAGAAACTTTACTCTTTTTCATTACAAACGACAATTCCTCGTTTTGTCATCTATAGCAACTTTTAAATTGGAGCCGTTTATAATTCTAATAATTCCATCGTTTGAGAATGAAAACAACAACAACAACAAAAACATGTACAGTACATGCAAATATCATTCTGAAATAGGAAAAAGGACAAAAAGATCTAATGACAACACCCCTTGCATTTGATATTTTCAGGGATTTATTAATATAACATGGGCCAAATGGAAGCGTGTACTCCTAACGCGGTCCATCGCGATGATACCCACGATCGTAGTGGCGCTTGTTGCGACGCGCGATCTTGACGCGATGAACAACTGGGTGAACGTGTTTCAGAGCGTCGTGTTACCTTTCTCCATGTTACCTCTACTAACATGTACGAGTGATCCACGAGTCATGGGCGACTTCAAAAATGGCATGTACGTTACTCATAAATACTCGTACAGTCGACACTCGTTATGTCGACATCGGATAAGTCGAATTTTCGCTTAAGTCGAAGTTTAAATCTGGTTCCGTCTTCATCAATGGACATAATTTTTTCAAACAAAATAATTTCGAACTCAATATAGCTATTGAAACATAGTAGGAAAAGGATAGAAATTGCTCGAAACGAGCAATTTCTTTCCTTTTCTTACTATATTTCAATAATAATCGTACTTAATTAGTATCAAAAACAGTCAAATATCTACTTTATCGAAGCCGAAATAAATCGGATAAGTCGAACTCCGGATATGTCGAGATATTCGACGGCCCCCTCCGACTTCGACACAACGAGTGTTGACTGTATTTGCAATTTTCTGTATGTTGATTTTCTAAATTGGTTCCATCCTGTCAAAAACTATATATCAAGTATCATGATTCAGAAAGTATCGCATATTCTAGCTGATTCGATAAGATCTATTTTTTGTTCGACATTGCTCAAGAAATTTCAAGCACTGTTCTTTATTAGATCTACGACAGAAATATACCAGTCATGTACTTGTAAACTTTCACATGCGAATTTGTTACTTTCAAATATGAGAATGTTATAGTCTGGTCTTGAGATATTCTATCATACTATTTAGTATTTAGAAAAAAGTGAACAATGCTGGTGAAGCAGTTGTTTCTCTTTTCGGACAATGATTCTTTACTTGTATCGCCAATGATAGGTATTGCTTGGTAATAGCTTAATTAAGAAGCTAACGAAATCGAAACTTACCGATATAACATTTCGTCGCTTTTCTGCGAAAACCTCGTATCTGCAGCTTGTTTTAAGCTGCAGATACGAGGTTTTGACAGAAAAGCAGCGATTTCTATCTTTCCAGAATATTAAAGATAATATCCTGGGCACTCGCCTTGGTTGTAATGGTGGCTAACTTTTATCTTGTTGCTTTGTTTGTGGTGAGTACAACTACAAATAAGTGGAGGGTAAAGACTTCCAAAATACAATGTATATCAAACCGTATGTTGTGTGTATTCATTGAAATCGTCTCATCGAGACGATTGAAATGAGTACCCACAATATAGAGTTTGCAATCGAAATAACTAAGTTAGAATGTCTTCGCCATCGCTTATCTACATGTATTGCTCTGGTGATGAGTACAATCCATTACCTACGAGTAGTTGCATAACTCAGGTGTTAAGTAAAGTGTTACGTAATTGGCTGATTGCGAGGCACCAGGGTATTGGAATTGATTATTTAGACAGAAATGGGGTATTTGAATGTCAATGCCATTACAAATGACGAATAATTGTAGTATGTTTCGAATTAAATGTATTTAAAGTTTTCAACCCGAGGAGTAATGAGGATTTTCAATTTCTGTTCGTAACGCACTCATCAAATATCAAATCTTCGGTTTTAAAAGTAACTTCACTCTTACTTTTTAGTAGCACTATTATGTTGCTGAAATATTTTTTTTGTCATGCTATGGTTACGAAGTTTTGACCTCCCATCAACGTTTTGGATTTTCGACGTGCATATTTATTATTTTCTAATTGGCAGGGTACTGGTGAAAAATGGTGGGTTTACGCTGTAACAGCTCTAATACTTCTCATATACATACTATTCGTATCATATATGGTAAGCCCTTTGGATCGTTTTGTTGCATAATCCATTCCCACACATTGGCTGTTGTTGACTCCCCAACATATAAAGGCTTTTGAAAACATGGTGACAAGCAATTTCTTCATTTCCCATGATTATTCTCTAAAAGACAAATCATGTAAAATCTAAGTCATTTTCAATCGACTTCTGCAATATTTTTGAATTTGGAAAAATCTAAAATTTTGCTGTTTGGTATTTGGTTAAAGCTTACTTTTATGTTCAACAGTTAAAGCAACTGTCATTTGCAATAAAAGTTTAAAACCTTAACCCCCCCCCCCCCCCCCACAAAAAAGCCTGGTTCTGACGTCCCAAATAGGCAAGGCCTGTGAAAACATTGAGGCAAACGGAGAAAATGCTAAACACTTTTATGTAATATGTTGTACGCAAATCCTTTCTTTTTCAACACACATTTTATTTTCTGCAGCAGCTTTCAAATTTGAAAAGTCTAAATTGTCAATAAACACATTCAAAGGAAGCAAAAGCCATAGCGGTTCAAAAATGAATGGTTTAAGAAAGGATCATTGAGAGTATGAAAAAATATCATTATTTCGTGTGTACGTTTCAAATTTAAGCATTTATGAATTATCGGCTAGATCTAGCAGAATATCAGAATAAATTGACTTACTTCTTACAAAAATGCCCTCACAAAAAATACTCTACCTCATTTCAGGCCATTGGTCCAACAAAAATGTTACGTATAAAGGTAAGTGCTTACCCTGTCTTTCTGGTACGGACGTCAAATCCAGGATCCATGTTACTAAAAATGTTCGTAAGGACTTTCGTAACTGTACGGTCTTGTTTGGGAAAGGGAGGAAAAAATTTTTTACTTTCCTTCAGTAGAAATATATCTTTTTTCAAGGGGAAAAACTTTGTTTGTAGTTATTAGAAAAAGAACAGGAGTCGTTTCCCTTAGTTGATAAAAAATGTTTCAAGATCAAAGTACTAATGGTTCATAAAGTTGCTTTGTACGTCGTGTGCATATTGCTCTAGCTCTATCAGACATTAGTATAAAGCCTGACCAAATTATACTAAAGCATGTGCATATATAGTAACGAAAATTTTGAATCATTACCACATATTGACGTTTTTTTCTTCAATAACACCGACGATTTCTTCCAGTTAAGTATCTACCTTTACAAAAAGCTAAACTAAGACACAACTTACCTTCGCGAAGAAGTTAAACAAAGAGACGATCTGGATTATATGGAATATGGAATATAAGGATCCGGATTGATCTCATTGCCGTATAGCCCACAAAACATTGTATCTACAGCTGTAGTTACGAGGTTTTGGCTGTCCAATAAAGTTATTAATTACAACAAGCAACTAAGCATGTCCATTTGAGTAAAGATCTGGAAAAACGTCCCTTGTAGCTTTCCAACCAGTAATGTTTCAAGATAAGTCATTGCCTAAGAGCTGTCTGACTGGGATCCATACTGCTCTCTAACGGTTTGCTTCTGGCCATGAGGAAGCTATTGGAGAACAATGTAGTTCTAGATCAGACTGCATGTATACACATGCCGATCTTGAATCATGTTGGGCTCAAATGCCCCGAAGGACCTTTACCCAGATCCTGGCTCATTTATTTTTCTTTCGCAGTTATACTTGTACAAAAAGCTAAACAAAGACACAACCTACCTCCGAGAAGAAGTTAAACGAAGAGACGATCTGGATTATACAGAATATATAAAAAACGATCCGGATCAGGATGGAAATGTCAACTCATGATTGATCTCATTACTGTCTGGCACACAAAACATTGTAACTACAGCTTTAATTAAGCTGTAGTTACGAGGTTTTGGTTGCACAACGACTTAATAAACGTTATCCTTTCAAAACGACAGCACTATGGACCGATGTAAAGTCAAGAAATCTGTACATGACTAAAGTACAGTCGAAACTGTCGTATGCAGCCAGCCAAGGGACTCACCAAAACTGGCCACATACGACAGTTGGCTGCTTAACACGAAATAGAATATTCTAAAGATTGGCTGTAATTGTCTACTTTTATGACTGACCCTATTAATATGAAGAAAAGGTAAGGGTTGTAAAGTAAAAAGGGTACACTTTTATAATGACATTTAACTGTTTATCACACCTTTTCATGGTTTATGCACATAATTAGGCAAATTGCCAGAGGCATTATCAATAATTCACACATTGCCTGTCACCAATTAGTTGCGCATGGCTGTTAAGGGGATATAGGTAAAGAGCAGTTGGGACAATTAAAGCTGGCCACTGACCACATTACACAGAATATTGTTATTCACAGTTACTTTAAAGAGTAAAATTGCATGGGAGGACCTGGACTGGCTGCATACGACAGTTTGGCTGCTATACTCAGGTGGCCGCTAACACAGTTTTGACTGTAATGTTAACAACAAAAATTGGATTTTTTGCGATTTTAATGTAAACATTGTAGGAAAACGAGAGAATAATGCTTACCTTAGTATATGTTATTTCATTGACACGTGAAGATACAAATGAAGCAGACCTAATGACATTTGGTAAGAGAAATATGTAGAACGTTCTCTGGGTAGAATCAACTATGTATGGTTGAACGTTTATTTCGATGATAAAAACTGTGATTTATTTATTTGTTGATATGAAATCTATACTCGTTTAGTTTAGAGAGTTAGTTATGCTATTAACCTTTCCCAAACGACAACATTTTAGGATGGTCCACATCTAAAACTGCCACAAATGACAAAACGGAAGTTATTAAAGATGTAATTTGTGTGAAATATGGCATGGAAAATATTGAGACAAAAGAAGAAACTGCTGGTTATCAGCAGTTTCTTCTTTTGTTTCAATGTTTTCACAAACCTTTTCTATCGGGACGTCAAAACCAGGTCTTGTTTGGGAAAGGGTTAACCTTTCCCCTTATAATCTGCGGATTTTCCAGCCCAAGGATTGTAATTTTTCGGAATAATAACAAAAACAGAAATAAATTCCTGGAAAAGGGCAAAATATCCTCCGCCGGAGTGTTTCCACATTAAATTACGAAAAACGAATTCATAAAATGTTAACATATCCAAAGCATGTCTATTTCAACAAGAATCCTTTCCCAATTTCATCCCCAGTCTCCAGCGTGAACTCACATTTCCCCGTGTAGTACCCCCGACCTGCCACTTCCACAACTACTGCGTCATATCCGCCGTACTTCAGGGTTTTATATACTTGAGCCCTAAACGTGGAACCGGAAGGGCTCTTAAACATCTTGACCTGACCTAGTTTAATCTGTCCTCGAGCGTACAGTAAAGCGACTCTACCACAAGTTCCAGATCCGCATGGTGACCTATCCACCTGGAATCATGAAAAGATAAAATTGAGCCATGATCTGGAAAAAGGTCCCTTATATCATTTGAAGTAGCCATACTTCAAGATCTGCAAGTGTCTTAGTGGAGACTGGCAGACACACATGCTGCTCTTTTGTGGTTGTTGCATGTCACGAGGAGGCTTTTAAGAGAACAACAAGGTCTTTGATCAGAATGCGTATAGACGCAGGCTGATCTGGGACCTTGTTAGGATTAAAAGCATTTGAGAGCCTTTTTAGCTCAACTGAGCACAAAGTGCTCAATGTGAACTATTATGGTTACTTTTTGTCCATCGTCCATCTATCTGTCTGTCTGTCCGACCGTCCGTGTGTCCGTCCGTCCGTCCACAATTTCGTGTTTACACTCTAGCATCTACAAATATAAGCCAATCTTGACTAAAACTTGGTAAAAATATGTATGACCATAAGATCTCGGATGAGTTCGATTATGGCTCAGATCGAACGAGAAAGTTCGGAGTTATCTGCCCTTGAATGCGAAAAATACCTAGTTTTGACATTGTTTACACTCTAGTATCTACAAATATTGATCAATCAAGATAAAACTTTAACAAAATGTTGGTGACCTTAAGATCTCGGATGAGTTTGACTTTCGGTCTGATCGGATCAGAAAGTCTTGAGTTATGTGCCCTTGAAATTGACAAAATTGCCATTTTCGACTGTTTTCTACTTTGTTACACTTAAGCATATAATTTTATTAACAAATTAAGACAGAACTTGGAGACAATGTTAGGGACCATAAGATCTTGTATGAGTTTGATTTTCAAATTAATTGGATTAAAACTCATGAGTCATACGCCCTTGAATTTGACAAATTGCCATTTTGGACTGTTTTTTACTTTGTTTACACTCTAGATGGCATCTACAATTATATACCAATCTAGCCAAAACTTGGACACAATGTTAGGGACCATAAAATCTCGGATGAGTTTGACTTTCAGATTGATCGGATAAAAAATTTATGAGCTATACGCCCTTGAATTAGACAAAATTTCCGTTTTTGATTGTTTTCGACTTTGTTTACACTATAGAATCTACAACTATTAACCTATTAAGATGAAACTTGGACACAATGTTGGTGACCATAATGTCTTGGATGAGCTTAAACTTTGTTTACACTTTAACATCTACAATATTTTTTTATTGACCAATCAAGACGAAATTCGGACACAATGTTGCTGAACATAAGATCTTTCACCAGTTTTCAGCTTAATAAGAATAGAATTTGCTGAATTATCTACCCTTCAAACTGACAAATTTGCCATTTTCGACTGTTTTTACTCTAACAACCACAAATAGACAACATTTAGACAGAATGTCATTGACCATAAGTTTGTTTTCAGTCTTTAAGTCACAAATAAGAATGGATTTGAACAAAACTGTGGCTCATATCATCTTAGTTCAAGTGAGCGATGTAGGACCATCATGAACCTCTTGTTTCCAGATCCTGGCTCAATTATACGTACTTGCAGTTTTTTACATAGAACCTAATATTTGAAGTAAATTGGTCTTATCATGCTTTTAAATAGAGTCTAGTCGAATTATAAACTAATCCCAATAAAGGTTTATGTGGTCGTTAGCATTTTAAAAGCAAGCAAAGTGGACTTGTTAACGCACCCTTGGTAGACAGGGTGCCTGCAAAGTTAATATGTGAGAAATAAATCGCATATTTCGAACACATAAATACGTTACCTTCATTTGAAACAGATGCCCTTTGTAAAGGATGCAGGTCATCTACTCTTTCAAAAATGAAGACTAATTGAGTTGGTGTAATAGGCGACCCATCTTTTCGGTATACCCATACAGCACAATTTGCCAAAATAGTTATCCGAACCAGGGTCCATATTCACCAACAATTCTAAATCGTTTGTCTAAAGCAAAATTCTATTTCGTCATATCACTATCGGTCTTAAATGAGATTGTGCCGTGCGCATGCGCAAATCAGTTAGTGCTAGCGCCGCGTGGAGTGAAGATCGGAAAAATCGCGAGAAGGATTTTCGGACGATTATTCATTAAAATTCTCGATATTTCCAACAGTTTTTCTGTTGTTTCGAACTCCTATCGGGAGTTACTCCTTTCGGGAGATATTAATCGAATCTGTCGGATTCGGTTACTCAAATATTGGAGGATACTGCTCGAATCGGCTCTAAACACGTGGTTGAATAATGGCGGACAAGAAGCCGAAAGACGACAAACCAAAGGAAAAAACCCCAAAAGGGGATGGACAGGCAGCGAAAAAGCCTTCTAAGACACCGGAACAGGCTGTCGGCCAGTCTGACCCTCAAATACTTTCAGTTTTGATGGCAATGCAGCAATCGTTAAACAAACAAGACGACAAAATGGAGGGTTTGTGCTCTAGGCTCAACCACATGGAGAACACTTTGGCAAATTACGACTATAACGAGCAAAATTACGACGATTACGAGGAAGGCGAGTGGGAAGAGCCTTACCAACAGTCGACTGCCAGCACATCGACGGCGACGTCGAGTGAAATGTCTTCTAAAAGACCGTCTGAGAGCAGATTCGAATCACTAGCTAAAAAATTCAGAAAAATCGAACATGTTGATTGTGAGATTGACGAAGCTCTGGCTGAAAATATTAACGAGTTATTCAGGAAAGGTATAGATGAGGAGCGATATGATGAGCTTGTGAAAGATGAGGTTAATCCTCGTCCTGTGAACTGTCCGGGATTGTCTGTTGTTAGGTGCAATCGCCTTATTTGGGATGCTGTTTCACACAGATCTAGGGTTACGGACAAGAAGCTCCAAAATATAGAGACTTCGGTCGTGAAAGCCGGTACGATTTTGGTTAAATCAGTTAATGAAATGGCATCAATGGAAAGCCAATTCCCGAACATTTCCCCTATAATAGATCAATGTAACAAAGTGCTTGCCCTTTTGGGGCATACAAATGTACAGATGAATCTGACTAGACGTGATTTATTAAGACCGGATCTAAAAGAGGAATATGCACACTTGTGCAACCACGCTGTTCCCTTTACTACTGAACTCTTCGGTGATGATGTTGGTAAACAGGCGAAAGAAATTGAAGACAGCAATAAAATCGGGAATCGATTGCAAAAAGGGAGCTCTTATAGTGGCTTCAGGGGCAGAGGTAGTCCCCAGTTCAGGGGTAGAGCAAGGGGTCGCGGATGGCCATCTAGAGGCAGACCATATGGATCAGGCTACTCTAGTAGCCCTCATGGATCGGGACAATCAAAAAACTATGTGAGAAGGGGACCAGTGGGTCGACTTCCACAAAAACAATAACGCCAATGGTAAGTCCTGATATTTTTCAAGCTGGTCGGTTAAGATTTCATTTAGATGAATGGAGTAAATTAACTAGTGATCCTATGATTTTGGGTATTGTTGAAAATTTGAAAGTTGAGTTCATGGAAGATTTCTATTTAGAACAAAATGAAAATTGTGGTCAAATAAAATTCAGTATGGCAGATACAAAAATAATTGATTTAGAAATTGAAAAATTGCTGGATATGGGTGTAGTTGTACCTGCTGAATATGAACAAGGTCAATTCATGTCGCCAATTTTTGTACGGCCAAAGAAAAATGGCGAACACAGAATGATATTAAATTTGAAAAGATTGAATACATTTATCCCTTATTGCCTTTTCAAAATGGATACTTTTGAAAAGAGTTTGGATTTGATTACTGAAGGTTGTTTTATGGGATCAGTTGATTTACGCCATGCATATTACTCTATTGGTTTATCAGAAACGCAACGTAAATATTTCAGGTTTCAATGGAAGAATCAATTGCTAGAATACACAGCCTGTCCCAATGGTTTGGCATGTATGCCCCGTATTTTCACAAAATTGCTTAAACCAGTGTATGCAAAATTAAGAAATCAAGGCCATGTTAACACTGGTTTTATAGACGACAGTCTGTTATGTGCTGATTCCTTTCAGTCTTGTACAGAAAATATTCAAGATACAAAATCATTAATGACAAATGTAGGTTTTATGGTAAATTTAGAAAAATCAGTTCTAATACCAACTACTAGAATAGTTTTCCTGGGAAATATTATTGATTCAATACAAATGAAGGTCTTTTTACCAGAGGAAAAAAGACAAAGAATCATTCTTGAATGTAAAAAATTGTCAACGCAGATGCAGGAAAAAATAAGACAAGTGGCAAAAGTGATTGGTATTCTAGTGTCGGCATTTTCGGCTGTACAATACGGCAAATTATATTACAGAAATTTGGAAAAGGCAAAAGCTGCCGCATTGGTTAAATCGAAAGGCAATTTCGAGGCTATTATGGAAATTGACAATTCCATGAAATCTGATTTGAAGTGGTGGATAGAAAATATAAATTCACAACACAGAATTATTCACCATGGAAATCCAGAAATTGTGATGCAAACTGATGCATCACTTTCTGGATGGGGTTGTGTTTTGGAAAAGGATAAAATAGGCGGTAGATGGTCAGATATTGAAAAGATGGACCATATCAATGTTTTAGAGCTAAGGGCAATATTGCTTTCTATAAAAGCTTGGATAGGTACATTGTTTGGTAAACACGTAAAAATTCTGACTGATAACTCGACAGCTGTAAATTACATTAATTTTGTAACATGGGAGGAATAAAGTCAGAAAAATGCAATAACATAGCAAGAGAAATCTGGATACTGTGTATTGAAAATAGCATTTGGTTATCTTGTTCCCATATTGCTGGAAAAGAAAACATGGCAGATCAGCCAAGCAGAAAATTCAATGATCAACTTGAATGGTCTTTAGATTTAGATGTGTTCAATAAACTTACTCAGAAATTCGGAGCGATGGACATTGATTTATTTGCAACTAGGCTAAATAAGAAAGTTCATGTTTTTTGCTCGTGGAAACCAGATCCAGATTCCTCGTATGTTGATGCCTTTTCTATTGATTGGAAAAAATTTACATTTGCATATATTTTCCCACCTTTCAGTTTGATGGGACGGTGCTTGCAGAAGATAAGACAAGATGGGGCTCGATGTTTGGTGATAGCCCCCCTTTGGCCCACTCAAGTGTGGTTTACAAACCTAATGAAAATGTTGGTAGAAGCACCAGTTATATTGCCGAGAACAAAGAAGATACTCAGTCTTCCTCAGGTAGATGTGAAACATCCATTGTCGAAAAATCTCGTTTTGATTGCCTGCGTACTGTCAGGAAAAGTTACAGAAGTCGAGGATTTTCTCGAGAAGCAACAAATATACTCATGTCTTCCTGGAGAACAGGAACCAAGAAACAATATCAAACGTATTTATCAAAATGGTTTCAGTACTGTCGTGAACAAGAGACTGATTCGTTTTCACCGACTATAAATGACGTAGTGCATTTCTTAACAAGGCAATATGAACTGGGTTTAGGTTATAGTGCATTGAATACGGCCAGAGGAGCGTTATCATCTATCATCAGAATTGACAATTCCCCAGCAGGATCTCACCCTACTGTAATTCGATTCATGAAAGGGGTGTATAATTTAAGGCCAAGCAGGCCTAGATATATTAAAACTTGGAACGTTGATTTAGTTTTGAATTACTTGCGAAAATTATCGCCGGTTAAATACATTTCATTTAAAGATTTAACATTAAAGTTAGTGATGCTTATTGCACTCACTCATGCAGCACGTACCCAGACAATACATTTGATGACTGTACATAATTACGTTAAAGAAAAATCACAGTTCGTGTTCCAGTTCGATGATTTGTTGAAACAGAGCAGACCATGCTTTGATAGTTCAGTGTTAAAGTTGAAAAGTTATCCTCCAGATAGGAGGTTATGTTGTTATACAGTTATGAAGGAATATTTACTTAGAACTAAAAAATTAAGAAAATCAGGCAATCATAAACTTTTTATCAGTTTTGTGAAACCACATGGACCTGTATCTAAAGATACAATTTCGCGTTGGGTAAAGACAGTAATGTCAAGGTCAGGCATAGACGTTAAAGTATTCGGTGCTCATAGTGTAAGAAGTGCATCAACATCAAAGGTCAGAGATCAGAACGTACCAATAAACGTCATAATGAGGCGTGCAGGATGGTCAGGAGATGGCACATTTCAAAAATACTACTCCTTGAATGTAGAGGATGACTCAACATATGATCATGCAGTACTGAATTAAAATTCCTCGGTAAGACATAATTTTATCATTTTTGCTTTAAAATCTCATTTAAGACTGATAGTGATATGACGAAATAGAATTTAAAAATTAAACGAGACTTACCTTGGTTAAAGTCGATGTTTGATGTTAATTCTATGAGTCATAGACTCACTAGAGGGCTTAAATGCCTCCCGCCCTCCCTTCATGCTTGGATACATCGACAGTAAAAATGACAAAATTCTTTAAAGACTGATTTGCGCATGCGCACGGCACAATCTCATTTAAGCCCTCTAGTCAGTCTATGACTCATAGAATTAACATCAAACATCGACTTTAACCAAGGTAAGTCTCGTTTAATTTTTAAATTATATTGCATTACGTACGTCTCGGCCAATCGCACGCGTTGTGAAATTTGAAAGTTAAACCAAGAAAAAGACCGATTGAAGAATACCTCCCCTGAGCTATAGGACCTACCATTCGTTCCGCAAACACATTAAAATTCCTGGTTTCATCTTCGTTTATTTCATCTTTTCCGTCCGTGACTATCGTGCCGTAAATAAACTCCATATCACTGTGTTCGGGATGTGATACCTTAAATGCGTTCTGTACACTCTCTGAAATAGGAACGATGAATTGTTTATTTAAGGATTGCAATCCGTCATTAACTACAGAACACTTTGTTCATCTTCGGACGTCATCCGTATCAACGGAAATTGACGAAGATATCTCCGTCAATTTTCGTTGCCACGAGTGACGTTCGGTAATTGACGAGAGTAGGTCTCGTCAATTTCCATTGTCATGGATGACGCCTAAAAATGCATGAAACTTTTGGTATCCAATGATGGATTGTAATCCTTAGTTACAAGTTTCAAGGCTGCAACAGCTAATCTTGACATCTTTAAAGATTTCAGGGTCTGAAAGACTTTCTTTCGATAACTGTTAAGAATTGATTCTTCATCACTATCATCTTTCTTGTTAAATGAATTTGTCCTGTTTTTGGATTATTTTTGGATATTTAAATGGAGGTATTAAGGTAGATCTATTCTTTTAAAGATTCGATTTTCTCAGAATCTACAAACGTGAAGGTGGCTTCCATAAGAACAATGTTAGATGGTTATAAATCACAAATTAGAGAAATACGAATAAGTATGTAATACTATGTAACTGGCTTGATATAAAATGGTGAAAAAGTATATCAATAATAGTTTCACTCACTTTTGACAGCAAAAGCTTTTCTGGAGATGATCTCCGTTTCTGTGCTGTTTAGATCCACTCCGACACGTGACATAGGCACAATCGCATAGAAATGTCCGCCAAATACAACATCACCTGTGATCCGGCCTAGATCTGGTACTGACACTTCCAGATCTAAGGGAGAAAATGGGTGACAATTAGACAGGTGATGTCATTCAGTGCTAAAATTTGATAAAAATGGCATTTGTTTTTACCGACAGTTCTAAATGGATTGTCTACATTATACAATTGATTGGACGAGGCGTGCGGTTTTTAGGGAAGTGGGGGTTGCGGGGGTGGGTGTGTTAAGGCAGTGTAAACTTACTAAGTTACGATACATACTCCGTGCCGGGTTGATCTGATCAATCTGTAAATTGAAAGTTAAAGTAAATAGGGCCTACTTACCAAGTTGATACACACACGAAGGAACACTTCTAAACCTTACATCTCCCGACTTCTGTCCGCCCGTCTCTATTTCTCTTGTTTATTGACAGCTATGATTAATATATTCTTACTTATTACTTACCGAGTTGAGACACATTATGAAGGAATACTCCTGAATCTCTCATCTCCCGACTTCTGTCCGTCCGTCTTTGTTTCTCTTGTTTATTGACAGCTATGATTGATGAATTTTAAAGTCATTCCTTACCAAGTTGAGACACATACGAAGGAACACTCCTAAACCTCACACCTCCCGACATCTGTCCGTCCGTCTCTGTTTCTCTTGTTTATTGACAGCTATGATTAATACATTCTAAAACCATTACTTGCCAAGTTGAGACACATACGAAGGAACATTCCTAAACCTCACATCTCCCGACGTCTGTCCGTCCGGCTCTGTGTCTCTTGTTTATTGACAGCTATGATAAATGAATTCTTACTTATTACTAACCAAGTTGAGACACATACGAAGGAACACTCCTAAACCTCACATCGCCAGACGTCTGTCCGTCCGTCTCTACAAACACTTCCACGTTACCACACGGACATTGGAGCACAACTCTTGTTTCCGGTGACGTCACTTCCTGTACCATTTTATTGTCAACAAGATAACGTCCGAGTGAGATGGTCGCATGGCCGCACATTGTACCATATCCTTCATTATTTATGAAAATGCAGCCGATATCCGCACCTGACTGGTCTGGGTCGACCAGGTATACCCCGAACATGTCATGGTGGCCACGGGGCTCTAATATTAGTAGTTTACGAATATGATCTAAGTTTTCCTTGCAATATTTCATCTTGTCCAGTAAAGTGTCACCCTTTATATCCATTTGTCCTTTTGGAACGATTCTTACGGGCTCACCGCCTGTGTGCATTTCTATTGTTTTGATGGTAATGGCCTCCATATTTTCCTTATGAACGCAATTTGGTTTAGTCTAATGGCATGATTTTAGATGACGGTATAGCTCACGATAAATGACCTGGCAGAAATATCTAGCTTTTAGCTAGAGATGCTCTGCCAGGTTATTTATCGTGAGCAAATGGCCTGGCAGAGCATATCTAGCTATTAGCTAGAGATGCTCTGCCAGGTTATTTATCGTGAGCAAATGGCCTGGCAGGACATATCTAGCTATTATAGATAGAAAGATAGATAGAAATAGATAGATAGAATTTATTACACATAAAATGTTACAATTCACATGGCAAGCAATCATAAAACATACATAAAAAACAGATAACAAGGCATGTATGTTAATAATAAGGCCATGTCGGACCGTATTTGGTACAAAAACGAATATGGTACAAATTTGTACCATATTCGGCCGAATATGGTACAACTGTCTAATTGTACCATATACGTATCATCATCATCATCATCATCATCATCATCATCATCATCATCATCATCATCATCATCATCATCATCATCATCATCATCATCATCATCATCATCATCATCATCATCATCATCATCATCATCATCATCATCATCATCATCATCATCATCATCATCATCATCATCATAACTACTATTTGCATCAACGTCATCAATACCAGCATGAAAATAATTATTATCGTCATCATCATCATCAGCATCATCATCATCATAATCCTCATCATCGGCGGCCGGTAATCATTGGCGTCAACATAATAAAAAACTTTTTTTCATCATCATCATCATTATAATCATCATCATCATCATCATCATCATCATCATCATCATCATCATCATCATCATCATCATCATCATCATCATCATCATCATCATCATCATCATCATCATCATCATCATAACTACTATTTGCATCAACGTCATCAATACCAGCATGAAAATAATTATTATCGTCATCATCATCATCAGCATCATCATCATCATAATCCTCATCATCGGCGGCCGGTAATCATTGGCGTCAACATAATAAAAAACTTTTTTTCATCATCATCATCATTATAATCATCATCATCATCATCATCATCATCATCATCATCATCATCATCATCATCATCATCATCATCATCATCATCATCATCATCATCATCATCATCATCATCATTATAACTACTATTTGCATCAACGTCATCAATACCAGCATGAAAATAATTATTATCGTCATCATCATCATCAGCATCATCATCATCATAATCCTCATCATCGGCGGCCGGTAATCATTGGCGTCAACATAATAAAAAAACTTTTTTTCATCATCATCATCATTATAATCATCATCATCATCATCATCATCATCATCATCATCATCATCATCATCATCATCATCATCATCATCATCATCATCATCATCATCATCATCATCATCATCATCATCATCATCATCATCATCATCATCATCATCATCATAACTACTATTTGCTTCAACGTCATCAATACCAGCATGAAAATAATTATTATCGTCATCATCATCATCAGCATCATCATAATCATAATCATCATCATCGGCGGCCGGTAATCATTGGCGTCAACATAATAAAAAACTTTTTTTCATCATCATCATCATTATAATCATCATCATCATCATCATCATCATCATCATCATCATCATCATCATCATCATCATCATCATCATCATCATCATCATCATCATCATCATCATCATCATCATAACTACTATTTGCTTCAACGTCATCAATACCAGCATGAAAATAATTATTATCGTCATCATCATCATCAGCATCATCATAATCATAATCATCATCATCGGCGGCCGGTAATCATTGGCGTCAACATAATAAAAAACTTTTTTTCATCATCATCATCATTATAATCATCATCATCATCATCATCATCATCATCATCATCATCATCATCATCATCATCATCATCATCATCATCATCATTATAACTACTATTTGCATCAACGTCATCAATACCAGCATGAAAATAATTATCATCGTCATCATCATCATCATCATCATCATCATCATCATCATCATCATCATCATCATCATCATCATCATCATCATCATAATCATCATCATCGGCGGCCGGTAATCATTGGCGTCAACATAATAAAAAACTTTTTTTCATCATCATCATCATTATAATCATTATCATCGGCCGATAAACATAGCAGTTATCATCATCACAATCATCAAACGCAAATCATCATCACCATTGTCATCATCATCAATTACATCATCATCGTCACCATTAACACCATCATCATCATCGTCACCATTAACGCCATTATCATCATAATCGTCATAATGATGACAAAAGTTTTGATGATGATGATGACGACGATCAAAATTACCGGAATCATCATCATCATCATCACAAACTTTTGCCCTTTCAAAATTCAGACAATACATGTTTTATCTGCATAATCATAAATATAGTTATATCGTCTAGAATTAAATTTTGATTTTTCAAAGGGAAATTTGTAAAAAATATTAAAATTTCTGTCTTGAATTCTTCCTTAACGCATATCCATTCCGAATATGTGAGTGCCAAGAAAGAATTATGAAGTCCGCGCTTCTTCATAGCTTGCTCCCCTTTATTCATAGCCACTCTCGCTTCTTCAGAGCATACCGCTCTTCTTCATTGCTTTCTTGTTTTTCTTTTATTATCTTATAGATAAACAAATGTTTTCAAAATTGCTCGTGTCAAATACTAAAAGAGACCACAAAACAGTAAAATGAACGTGTCTCATTCGATAAACGCATATGACAGCGTTGTAGGAGTCGTTTATGTGTCGTTTGGTTTACAAAAACAAGTATGTGCACTCACTTCGAAAGTGATTACGAATTTACTCGGTAAGCTAGAACAATGGGCTTTGGCAATATAAGGCATCGTTCATTTCCCCCATCGAATAACATTCCCCAATTTTTGAGATTCAACCCATAACTAGCAAAATAACCGATTTAAAGTAACAAAGTGTGTGTTACCTCCTCAAAATGGGTCCCCTTTCTTCATAGCCGGAAGTCCCTCTTCTGAGATTTCTCTCATAGCATTTTGCAATAAAGGAGAGGGATTGGTGGCCGTGCGTAGAAATCATTTCGTAACCAATCTCCACAAAAGTATCTGGCCCGCCCGGGAATCGAACCCAGGCCGCCTGCGTGCCAATCTGACGCGCAACCGACTAAAATAGCCGGCGAAACAGTTACACAACTAGCAAAATCAATGTAAAGTGTGGTTAGGTTAGTTGTTTCTGTTACTGCTGACGACGACGACGACGACGACGACGATGACGATGACGATGATGATGATGATGATGATGATGATGATGATGATGATGATGATGATGATGATGATGATGATGATGATGATGATGATGATGATGATGATGATGATGATGATGATGATACTTTTATAACTTCCAATATTAATTTAATACAATGTATTTGAGTTTGAAAAAAGTTTACACATCGGCAGACTATTTCATTTATTAAGAAATATATACATAATTTATGTACCATATACGTAGGCCATTTTCATTTTATGAGTCTTTTTTGGTATGTACCAAATACGTTTTGGCGAGCATAGAAAAACTTATTCCAACCGAATATGGTACAATGTTTGTACCATATTCGGTCGAAAATTGTACCATATTCGGTCCGAATATGGTACAAATGTACCATATTCGGTCGAATATGGTACAAATGTACCATATTCGTTTTTGTACCAAATACAGTCCGACAAGGCCATATCAATCAACATTATAATATGTGAAGGATAACACAAAAAGAGTTAAATATACTAACCCAAACTGCCAACGCAACAAGATTTTTTGTTGTAACTTTTTAATGAGATATGATAAAACAACGAAACTTCAGATTTCATTATTCTATATAGTGATTTTATTGTCCGCATATAAAGAACGTAAGAATTGTTATGCTTTACTGAACACAGAGTCCTTGGTTCAAATCCATAAATCCGCGCTGCACGTGCAACAGTGCGTGTAATAAAGCAGTGCACGTGCATTTTTGGAAAGTCGCAAGATAACCCGATAAGATTAGGTAAAAAATCTGTCTGGCGATAGACAAAAAATGCCACAATTTAGCATTGTCCCGAAAGGCGCAGGTGATTGGATTGCTCCTGACTGACTGTTGTTAACGCGCCCATTGGACTTTGCGGGATCTACGATAGCATTACTATAGCATTGACTAAGCAGCCAGTCTACAATATTTCCAGTCTATTTTTTTTTATTTTCGGACTGACTCATTTGACGCATCACTTTATCCATTTTTGGATAAAAATCACTACGCGGTGCGCATAACTCCAAAATCCTGTCGCCAAAAAGTAGCAAGCAGAAAATTGCAACTACAAATACATTTGCAACAAAATAAAGTTTGATTTTCGTCTCAATTTCATCTAATAAAATAATTAATTCAAATTAGATTATTCATTTTACTCTATGCAAGCATATGAAGCAAATATGCCGCGTGACAGGAAGTCATGAGGAAGTACCACGTGTATGCATTTTATGGGCGCTGACATCTTGAAAGTAGTTAACCCAGAATGCCCACCAGAGATAGATGGTAATCGACTCGTGGCGACATCTATTGGTAGATATTGATTACTATAGCGGAAGTTTCAGCAAACCAGTATGTTCATTTATCTTACCCATTAGTCATGTCTGAATGTGTTAGAAGTTCCATTTGGGTTAATAATTCCATATTTTGTTATTTTCACCGTCATTCACTTTACTTGCTTACGTTTGTTTTGACGTTTCCGGTAATGTGTATGACATGCCAAGAGCCTTCAGAAGTCATGTAATTACCAAGGTACAGTACAATAGGTTGAGAACCCGAAATCGCAGAGACCGGTTTTGGCTAGCAACAAAAAGGTTGCTGCAACTGCTGGGAACCACGGTCGCCGTATAAGTGCACAGACACGTAACAGGTTACGTAAACATGGGTTCCGAACTCGACGTCCTTATGTGGGTCCTAATTTACTACATATGCACACATGAGTCTGTCTCCAGTGGTGCGACGCCCAAAAGTGGTAATCTGACCACCTGAGCCAATATGGAACCTGCTTGACATGCGTTTACGTCAACGCCCAGTCCAACCACAGATCTTACGTCAAATGGGGACAAACATTAATTCAAGAGGGAAAGAATATTCCTTTAAACGTTTGTCGACGTTAGTTACGTTCGATGTCACAGAGATGTTGTGCAGTGTTCAATGCTACAAGAGGGCACACGAGATACTGATCTTGGTTTCATTTTTTAAACACACTCCTGCATTACGTTTGTAGCGTTATTTGCGTTAAGGAATCGATTTAGACCCATTTGTTTTTTCCTGGTGATCTCATAATGGTCAGCAGTCAAAATGAAGTCAATATCAACGAATTCACATTTTCAATAATCAAAATATTGTAATATAAAGTTCGTGTTGCGTTGGCTCTTTGGGTTAGTATATAAACCCTTGTTTCCATTGTGGTCCTTACATATACAATATTGCATGACATAGGAAGACTAGCTTTCGAAATTTGACATAAATTAGATAAATAAATTAATAACTTAATGATATGATCACATGAATGGAAACATAAAATAATACTTTCAAGTTATACTGAGATCATAAGTCAGACTTATTACATCATAATATTTATATATTATATGCCATGAAATGAAATGAAGATAAATACATGTAAGTTATAATCAAGTTTTTTTAAATATCGCATGATACTTCTCTATTATAAATTAAAATATAATTATCACATTGAGTGCTTATCACGGAATTTTTAAAAACTACTTATAAAAGTCTACATTATTTTAACCCATTACCAAACAACAAAATCTTTGACTGGTCCAAATTCAAAGACGTTGCAGACAACAATTTTAAGTCAATGAATTTGAAACTTTTTTGGTCATTTTGTGTAGAAAACATTGTGGGAAATGAAGAAATTGCTTGTCACAAGCAATTTCTTCATTTTCCACAATGTTTTCCAAAGCTATTATCTTACAGGGAGTCAAAAAGAGTCAATGTGTGGTAATGGGTTAAAGAAGTGTTCCTTGGCTTTATATTTAAATGATGACATGGTTTCAGCATCTCTAGCATGTTGAGGTAGGGAGTTCCATAAGGTACATCCCTTGTATGCAAAGGTTTTCATACCAAAGCCTTTCACCTTAGGAACTGCAAATATTTTGCTGTCAGACAAAGCCATATCACTCAGGTTTGAAGATGAATCCTCGATTCTGGATCTAAACCTAGTGGAATAATTGTGAACACTACTAGCTGTGGTAAAATGCTCACTCATATAAGCAGGAGCAGTATTGGAACTTATTTTAAAAACATGACATAAAGCTAGGTGATCAACCCTATATGCAACAGGCAGCATTTTGAGAGATAAAAATTGCTCATAATATGTGACCTAGCATGAATCTGATGAGTTTATTTTGTGAAATCTGTAGCTTGTTTTTCAACTCTTGTGTAAGACCATAGAACCAAGCTGTGGAGGCATAGTCAAAATGACATTGAATCAGGGACATCACAAGTAATCTTCTTGTATAGTGAGTAAGGAACTGACTTTTACGGTTTAAAAACTTCAAACGAGTATTTGACTTTTTGATGACAGACCTTGCCATGGCCTCAAAAGAGAGGGATTGGTCAATAGTTGCACCAAGATACTTGACTGAAGATTTGGACTCTATGTGTTGACCATTGCAAATAATATCAAGGCTAGGTTGAGATTTCAATCTCTGTTTAGATCCAAAAAGTGTGGACTCTGTCTTGCCAAGATGCAAAGACAATTTGTTGCAAATCAGCCACTGATTCACTGCTGATAGTTCATTACTTAATGTATTCTCAATGTCAGATCTGGATTTTCCAGAGACAAGGATAGCTGAATCATCAGCATAGAGAAGCAACTTGTTGCTAGTTACTGCGGACATATCGTTCACGTATATTAGAAAAAGGAGTGGTCCCAAAATGGAGCCCTGAGGAACACCACAGGGTATATTTGCTGTGGAGGACTTTGACCCAGCTACCTCTACAAGCTGCTTCCTATCAGATAAGTATGAAGAAAACCACCTGATAGAAGATTCTTTCAGGCCAAGTGCTTGAAGTTTCATTTTAAGAGAATAGGGTGGTTGACCGTATCAAAGGCCTTCTGTAAGTCAAGCATGACCATGCCAACTAGGTGACCTTTGTCCATCTCAAAACGAATATAATCAGTGAGGTGGATGAGGCATGTGTCTGTTGAGAAACCACGTCTGAAACCAGACTGCAGAGAATATAGAAGATTGTTCTGTACAATATATTCCTCTAATTGATCAAAAATGACATGTTCAAATATTTTGGATAAAATACTAAGGATTGAAACTGGACGGTAGTTCCCAACTTCAGTCTTATCATTCTTCTTATACAATGGAACAACCCGGGCAGATTTCAGATCATCAGGGATCGAACCCTGTATGATAGACAGATTAATAATATGGGATAGGGGACCTGAAATGATTGTGACAGAGTCTTTAACAAAACGGGATGGTATACCATCAAGTCCTGTAGCCTTATTTGAACTTAACTTGTTCAAGTACTTATAGATTTTGCTTTCTGTTACAACTGTAAAAGAAAAACTGTCTGGTTTAACCCCTTTAGGAGAATAAAAATTAAAAACAAAACTCGTACCAAAACTATTAACAATAGAAGGCAATTTGCTAACAAGTATGTCTGCAACAGAAGTGTAAAATGAATTAATTTTTTCTGCAACTTTCAGTTTATCAATACAAACTTCACCCTCAATGTTTAATCCAATATTTGTGGAACCTTTGTTACATTTACTAGGTAAGCCTAAGTTTTTTAGGGTTTTCCACAAAGACTTAAGAGTCATTCATATTACCTTCCAAGGAAGTTTTCACAAAATTCTTTTTTGCATTTAAAATCATAGTACTAGCTAGAGATGCTCTGTCAGGTTATTTATCGTGAGCAAATGGCCTGGCAGAACATATCCAGCTATTAGCTAAAATGCTCTGCCAGGTTATTTATCGTGAGCTATATTAACTATTTTCTAAATGGCAATATCTTTCTTCGCGTCCCTTATAAAGAAAGCATATGGCTACCTTGATAGAAGAAAAAAAAACATGCTGATTTCCAATTTTCTACGTTTCCCTCAATACGTTCCATACTATGATTGAAACACATTTCGAACATTTTGCATCATTACGCAATAGTTTTCAAATGGTAGATGTGATTTTCACACGCTAGATGTGCACTTTTAGGAAAGAGAAAAAAAAAAAAAAAAAAAAAACAAGCAAAATCCACACAAACGTCGCATGTATTTATAAAGCAAAAATATCTCTCATTCTGGGTCGTATCCAGAATTTTCCGGGGATGGGGATGGGTTTGATCCAAGCTCAAAAAGTAACATTAAATGTGTTAAATATGTAACTTTATACTAACGTTATGTAGTCAAAGAGGCACGAACCCCCATACCCCCCCCCCCCCCCCCCCTTCACTAGATCCGCCCTGACTGCACAATTTTCAGGCCTAAGTAGAATAAATTTAACGATTTTGTTATATGATATTGTGCAGTTATGAATTCTTCTAAAGGTAATAAGCTATCGAATTACGTGTAATAACAAGGACATAATGCATTGAAAGAAAATGTAGCTTTATGCTGCCAAGAAAACTTCAGTGGCCGTTTTTAAAGTGTTAACACTTTTTCGCAATAACAAAATAGTGGACTTTTCCAATTTGGAAGATGCTGCTGACGACAAATGGGGTCCATCAAGATGAAATTCGCGTAAAATATAAAAAAGAAAATGTTGGTACAAAAAAAATGCTGATCTTATCAGCATCTTCTTTTTTTCTAATTTTCTTCTTCGTTCCCCAATCTTTTTCTTTCCTTTTTGTATCAGTGACGTAAAAACGGAGACTTATTTGGGAAAGGGTTAAACAATGAAACACTAGCACCGAAAAGACTCGAACTTATGCTAGACTGAAACAGAGGCATATTTGTGAGATTACACGTCTTTCAATCCAGAAAATGACAAACGACAAAATTTTGGACTGTTCTAATTTGAAAGGTGTTGCAGACGACAATTTTGAAGTCAATAAAGAAAGAATTTGTGTACGGTATAGCACAGAAAATATTGAGACAAAAGGAGAAACTGCTGGTTATCAGCAGTTTCTTCTTTTGTTTCAATGTTTTCCCAATCCTTTCCTATTAGGGACATCAAAACCAGGTCTTGTTTGGGAAAGGGTTAAAGGGGCACATGCTAGGTATATCGGGGATCAGAACAACATGGGGACGGTCAGAGTTTGCATTGCTATGTGGTACACTGCATTCATTATCTAGGGCCAACAACAAGGGAATCTTAGTGCTGGGACAAAGTTTTTCACTATCATTCAAGGTCCAGTTTTCCACAATTGTCACTAAAACATAAAGTGCGGGTTAGCAAATTATATATAAAAATTTGAATAAGAAGGACCAAATGAACTCCTTTTGAAATTTCATTTGACAGAAATATTCTATCTTATGGGGCATAAGTGTATGGTAATGGGTTAAATCTTTTATTATGTGAATACTCAATATAAAGAAAGAAAGAAAGAAAGAAAGAAAAAGAAGGAAGAGAAAAAACTTTCTTATGACATGTCCTAAAATACGAGTATATGTTGTTCTAAAGCGATTAAATGTCGTCTATAAAAGTTGATAAAGTACTTAAGGTATTTCACACACCATTAAATGCTAAAACATGTCGTGTAATTTCGCCTGTAACTTCGCCATGTTCCATGGCGAGGGAGAATGACGATGTTATTCGTATTTTACAAAAAATAAGAAACTAAAATAAAATCCGTATGCCCTCGTCAATGTCCGTTGTCATGGATAACGCCGAAGTTTTACGAAGTGTTTGGTATCTAATCACGTGAGGGATACCTTAAAATGAGATCCGACCCCGGTTTCTCGAAAAAAACTTAAGTAGAGTCTATGTTCTCATGCTCAAATCTGAGCACCGTGCTCTAATCACACGAAATCCACGTGAACTTCAATCAAATACCCTTCAACATTGAAGAGTATTCCTTTGAAGTTGAGCATGTTCTCATGAGTCTGTACTTAAGTGTTTTTTTTTCGAGAAACCGGGGCCCGAAGTATTAGTCTATATTGAATGAACTCAGAAAAAATATTATCCCTTAAGGTTTACGAACTGAGAATGAAAACACCACTTTGTAGCAATACGAAAAGCATCAAACTACACACACTTGTAAATACACTTTACATAAGTTGATTCACCATGTCGGATTTCAAGATTATGCTTCAAGAAGAAAATAATTTACAAATATTATTTTACTCTATATTCATATACAAGGGAGGTAATTTTGAACATTTTTGTCAAATATTTCCATAAGTATGCATTAATTCAAAATTCTAAACCATACAAAATCTTTATGTTTGTATTTGGAATGGAAACGTAACACAGTTTAGAAATTACTGGAACTTTTTCAAATTTCGCCTCTGGTTCTGCATTTCATTCTCAGTTCGTAAACCTTCATGTTTACATGTTCGTACATTATACGAATTTCCAAAACTTGGTAATTCGTGTGTTTTTTTTTTTTTTCGTCTTAGTCACCTTTGAATTTGAGCTGGTCAACGAAATCGCTGTTTGGTAAATGGATAATCATGAACATAGCTTTGCATGCCCAATCTGTCCACTTAAACCCTTTCCCCAACGATAAATTTCAGGATGATCCAATTAAAAAACTGCCACAAATGACAAAATGAAAGTTATTAAAGATAGAATTTGTGTAAAATATGACATAGGAAATATTGAGACAAAAGGAGAAACTGCTGATTATCAGCAGTTTCTTCTTTTGTTTCAATGTTTTCCCAAGCCTTTTTGATAGAGACGTCAAAACCAGGTCTTGTTTGGGAAAGAAAATTTGGGAAAGGGTTAAACCCTTTCCATAACGGCAAGAATTAGGACTGTATCAATTTGAGAAATGCAGGACATGAGACAAAATGTTGTCAGAGAACGCATTTTGGAACAATATATCATAAAAATATTGAGTGAAACGTAGAAAATGATTGTTATCAACATTTTCTTCGTTTGTCGTAATGTTTTCCCAAACGTTCTCTATAAGTGACATAAACGCGGGGGGAATTGTTTGGGAAAGGGTCAATTATCGCAGTCTACGCATTAATGAAATTCGAACAGACTAGAAGTGCTCTTATAGACAGACAGAAAGAAATCGTTGTGTCCTAATGAGGCCGTTGTAACCCATTACCAAAACAGAAAATTTTTGACTTATCCACATTTAAAGGTGTTGCGTTCGACAAATCAAAGTGAATGAAATAGTACAGTTTTTATTTTTTTGTACGGAAAATATTGTGGGAAATGAAGAAATTGTTTGTCACAAGCAATTTCTTCATTTTCCACAATATTTCCATAGCCTTTTTTCTTTTGGGGAGTAAAAAAGAGTCATCGAGTGGTAATGGCTTAATCCTTTCCTAAACAAGACCTGGGTCCCGTATTACTAAACATCGTACGATCAAGTTTTTGTGTAAACTGTGTAACAAGACATCTGATTGCACGAGAAATCCGACTAAGCCAATCAGGGCTGTTGTTACAAGTAATTGCGCAAAAATCAAACGCACGATCGTTAGTAAAACGGGCCCCTGGTTACAGAAAAGACTTAGAACACATTAAATAAAGCAAAAGAAGAAAATGCCGATATTCATCATTTTCTCCCCTTGCCTTGATATTTTCGCTGCTATATTGCACATGCATTCTCTCTTTATCAACGTCCGTTGTGTCACCTGTAGCTGCTTTCAAAATTGTAAGAATATGTGACCCGTCACGCTAAAAGGGGGCCTTATCAGGAGTCCGAAATTCCAAATTTGAACAAACTGATCGGCTTCAGCACAGTTGAATCAGATCCCGCATGTTAAAAAATAATTATACACAGTAAGATAGGGAAAATATTCCAGACTCGGAAAATTACTTAAAAGTGAAAAATGTCGGCCCTAGTCTGGCTGCGCGGACTGACTAGGGTCGATATTTTTCACATATCCGATAAGGTCCCCTTTAGAGTGATGGGTCACATATGTATTGCGAATGTGAAAGGGTTAAACCTTTCCAAAACAATTACTGGTGATGTGAATATTTTCTTTCTACACCCCCATATCGACAGATCTGTTGTTCGAATCCTAGTTTGAGCAATATCCTATAGCCCATTACTAAAGTGACGTCTTTTGACTCCCTACAAGAAAGGGTTTGGGAAACCATATTGGAAAATGAAGAAATTTCTTGTGACAAGAAATTACTTCATTTCCACAATGTTTTCTAACCCAAAATGGAAAGTTTTTTAAAATTGCATCAACTTGAAATTGTCATCTGCAACACCTTTCAAACCGGACCAGTCCAAAATTCATGGTCTGGGATTAGGACATTAGACAGAGGTCACCATCTTTTTCAAGTGGATGTATTTGTTTTCGAACTATGAACGTAGTTTCAAAATTATTCTCATATATGGCTGTGAAATGACAGGAACACTCAGTTTGGTGCACCAGCCATGTCAAAATTAGCGAAAAAGGTTTGGCGGGGGGGGGGGGGTAAACCAAATTGATGGATTTGTAGCATTTTGATTCCTTGTCCATTTGTCTGTGTTTTTGATGCCCTAAGAGAAAAAAGGGTTTGGAAAACATTTTGGGAAACGAAGATGGAAAAAAGAGAGAAGCACCTGGTCTCGTGTGCACAAAGCATTTTAGATAATTATATTGTACACGTATTCGCCTTTGTCTTTACAAGTTTTATGATAAATCATTAATTTTATGAAGTTTTTTTTGTCAAAGCATTTAAGAATTTCCAATTTCAGAACGTTTTTCTCTCTCTATCTAACATTATAACATACACGTGCACTAAGCCGCGCGTTTATGACGCGTTCTAAGAAATGTGACATCACGATTAGTAATGACGTCATAGAGCTACGACCTTCCTTCAAAGAAAATTCCATGAATCTGAAGGACGCCATTTTCGTTTTCTTGTATCATTTTTCACGGACAGAAGGGTGGATAGACCTTATTCATAGAAAGTTTTGAGTGTATTCATGCACACATTAGTTTAAAGAACGCTATTCGAGTAAACTTTGTGCAAGTTCTATAGTTTCGAAGTAGGTTTCATGATATTTTGTGAATTTACAACTCAGAGACCAGACGAGTCCATTTTTATCCTTGGTGATCAGGGTTTCAATGGCATTAGAATTCCAGAAGTAATCTTGAGTAAAATTGAACTACACGTGTTTGAAATAACGCAGTTTTAATTGTCTTTTGAAGTTGAATACTTCCTATTTATGGTGAAGGTTGTTTTAATGATACAACTGGTCAAGAAAAATTGGGTGTGTTCGATCAGCGGAAGTGGGAAAGAATCAAAAGGAATTAATCCGCGATTACAGTTGACATTTCGCAAAATTTATTTCCCTTAATTTGTGAAGATTTACAATGTTATAAAAGGCCTCCGGCCTCGTGGATTATTTATTGTGCAGCCTAACTCAGAACCGTGGTTAAATAAACCATAAACCGAGGTAAAAAAAGATTATTTCTTAAATATACTTTTTGCGTAAAATGTACATTTTTTAACTTATTCTATGTCGTATTTTGCCGTTTCCAATTTTTTATTTGGACTTGTCTGGAAATTGTATGAGAAAGTGTTCACGAAAGGAGACATATTGGTTCGATTTCACCCAGTGTGCAGGCTGAGTCTAGAATTTAATAGAAGTGAGAAAAATATTTGAATCATCAAATCGTCCGTCACGTCAAAAATGCCGTAACTACAGCTTTTTCAAGCTGTAGTTACGACATTTTCCGAACGTGTCCTACGATCCTCAGACATGTCTAGTTGTTTGACACCTTATAAAATTGAAATTGAAGCCAGTCTGTCAATGCAGATATATTCTGGATTCAGTGTGGCATAGGTCAATGCCATTTTTTGCAGCGTGTTTAAAGCGTTCTGATATTTTTTCATATATTTTATTGCTTTGTTTATTGTGTGTCCGCCAACCCATGGCACCATCATTGAAGAGGGCGCAATACAAACGCCATGCCATGTGGTAAAATAGGATACCGTCTGAATGGAATTCTTTCTGTTTCGTGATCCTGTGGAGCTCAGTATCTAACCCTTTCCTAAACAGCAAAATTTTAAGATGGTACAATTCAAAATCTGCTGGAGATGACAAAATGAACGTTGAAAACGATTGGATTTGTGTACAATATAACACAGAAAATATTGAGGCAAAAGGAGAAACTGCTGATTATCAGCAGTTTCTTCTTTTGTCTCAATGTTTCCCAAGTCGTTTCTATCAGGGACGTCAACACCAGGTCTTGTTTGGGAAAGGATTAAAATGTCTGGAAGTCATTTGTTCAAGCCCTGTTTGCACCGTTGATCCTACTATTTTTTATGGCCTTTGGACAGACCGATCCATGTTGTGTGAGTTGTGATCCGAGTTTTCCCTCATGAAATTCGCTCTTTGGTATGTTGAAGTCGCTCATTTTCATCAGAAAAAACTCGGATTATGTGAGTTGCTTATGATATTTAAATCTATAGTCACTCTCTACTTGTATATGTGTACATTTAAAATGCCCAAAGCGAAGTATGCACGGACACAAAAGCAGATTATCTAGTTGTAAAATTGTGTCGTTTTGCAAAAATGAAATTTTTAGAATTTAATGATGGGTAAAGGGTCGTACTTTACGTAACAACTTTACGTGACAAAATGATCTATTTTTCATTTTAACGTAATGTGAGAGATTCACGCCGGAAATCGTTTAGGAAAGTACACCATTTATAAGCGTCACAATGAGAAATTGAAGAATATGTCCCTGGCATTAAACCCTTTCCCAAACGGTGAAATTTTTACCAAGTCCAATTTGAAAGCTGTTGATTGATTTTCATAATCATTGAATATATGTATAGGCGCTACAACATCACTCAGAAAATATTGAGGAAAAAGGAGAATTATACTGATTATCAGCGATCAGCGTTTTTTTTTTTTTTTTTTTTTTTTTTTGCTTCAGTGTTTTCCAAATAATTTTCATGTAGTGACGTAAATCCCAGGTCTTTTTGGGAAAGGACTTAATCTATAGCATGTAAATGTATGATATATCCTATCGGTCATTGGCTTTTAAGTTCGAAGTGAGTACGAGCACTGGTGGTGAACTCGGACAAAACGAGAGACGTTTTTTTTCGCGATCAATGTATTCCGTCGGAGTTGTTATAAAATATCGTAATTACGGCTTTATCGAAGCCGTAGTTACGGGATTTTATAACAATACCGACAGTTTGTCAATACAAAACGGTAAACCCGGTCTGTTTTAGAACAAATTCATTGTTATTAGAAAAACTATCCAATCAGATCTTTAAACTCACATTTAAGGGGGAATGCTCCAGTTTCCTAATTTTTTTCCCAATAATAGAATTTATTGATATTTTGTATGTTGAAATTACATGTTATTACCAATTGAAAAATAAAATAAAAATGGATGGTCAGTGATCTTGTTTGAATTTTATAGGCATTCGTATCACATACCCCTACAGCGAAAAAATGCCCAATTTCTTGCACCTGTCCAAGGTCACTAAATTGATAATAAAATGCTGTATACTCATCGTTTAGTCCCGAAAACGGATTTAAAGTAACCTCTTACATTTAATAAGAACGGAAAACCCAAAATATTTGCTATTATAAACGCGTAAATGTATAAAACAGCATGCTAACGTGTACAGTTAGATCAACGAAGCTGGAGTGTTTTATGTCAAAGTTTGCATATTTTTTGGAAATATTTCAAGTTCTACATAATAGAATTTGATAAAACTCCATAATTGTATTAAGCAACATGTCCTGGTAATAATTCAAAAAGAAAATGTATAGGTCAGCGCACTTATTAGTGAATTACAGCAATTTTTATCAGCTACACATGAATAAGATGACGCAAAACAGTGGTAACTGCATACACACTTACGACTGTCTTGCTCTAAATAATCGATTTCCATCTTGAGGAAATCAGTTTCGCATAATAAATACACTTTTACCGTCGAAAATAGTAAATTGTAATGATGTGTTATATTATTGAAAATATGGTAGCGAAACATATTGGTGCGAAACATTTAATTTACTACAGTAATGACCGAGTGTTTCGAAAAACTGGAGCCTTCCCCCTTAAACGCAAAATATCTGTACCTTGTTGTAGCGAAAAACGTCCTTCGCTTTGGCCGAGTTCACCACCAGTGATATATATATATATATATATCATATCAGTCGTTGGCTTTTGAGTTCGAAGTGAGTACCATGCGCTCGAGTGTAAGTTATTGTGATCGCTCAACATCCGTCCGTCCGATGGTTCCCAACAATCACACGGCACAGGGCTTTGAAATTTTGTATGTATGATCTTTCAAGATATCAAGAAAATAAAACAGGTAAATACTTTATGAAATTAAAATTAGACATAATTTAAGCATGGATTCTCATTGGGCTCTGCTTCAGGGGTTCAAACAATCTATGTAGAATAAAAGTAAGCCCCGTATTGTAGGTTCCCAGATTTAACTCAGTGGAAAACAGAATTCTTCTACGAATCGTCCGTTCCGAAAGTGCACAGGCTATACATTTGAAATATGTATAGTATTGGTTTATGACTTCTAACAAAACAATTCAAATGATTTCTGTTAAATTAAAATATCTTAATGTTTTGGGCGCTGGATTCATCATAGAAACAAAAGAGAATGACTTTGACAATCGCATCCTCTTTTTGACCAAGGTTTCCAAGAAAGGGAAAACAGAATAATATAGTGAACAATGCTTAAGTAACTAAACAGTGCTAAACACTATCTTGTTTCCATGTCCCTAACAAATAGGGGAATAATCGAAGTAAAAGAAGAAAAATCATGAAGGCTTTTAAAACAATAACACATCCATTTGATGTTTGGTATTTCGACTTTAATATCATTTAGTTGTGTCATTTGAATTGATTTTGGATTTTGAAATTGTGTTTTTAGTGGTGGAATGGGTTAAAATTGCTGTCACTTACAGCCTTTCTCAAGTGTTTGTTGTCTGAATAGAAAAGATTTACATAATACTTACTTTCGTGACAGAATGGCAATGCATTTTGTGCTAAAAATAGAATTGGTTTACCGTTATGTTTTGATAAACCGTAGGTGTTGTTTATGAAATAATAACAAGTTTAGAGGTCATTATTAGCCAAATAAAACCCGATGTGCGACGGACTACATGTGTAGGTAAAAACCGAGGCGCTCCGCGCCGAGGTATTTGTCTTAACATGTAGTTCAGAGCACAGAGGTTTTTATTTGGCAAATAAAGACCTCTAAACTTGTTATTATCTCCATTATAACACTCTAAAAAACAAAACGTACATTCTAAATGTGTTTTTAGTGGAAATTCTGTCATGATCTAGTTTTCGGCGTAGGAAACGCTTTAGCGGTTAAGTGACGTCATTGATGACGTCATTTGACGTTACCTTGACGCTACGTGACGTTTTGGCGCATACACAAAGCATAATTACATAGGGTCTTTATTGGTCAAATAAAACCCGATGCAGTTCTTCTTTCGCTATATATGGATTTTACGGAAACGTGTTATAATATAAAATCTCGTAACTACGGCTTGTATCAAGCCGTAGTTACGAGATTTTATAACAACATCGACGAAATACTATTTGTTTGTCCGAAATTACGTCACGGTAAACCGGATAAAATCATTCCCTATTGCCCGTTACTTATGAAATAATAACAAGTTTAGCGGTCTTTATTGCGCAAATAAAACCCGACGTGCGACGGACTACATGTGTAGGTAAAAACCGAGGCGCAAAGCGCCGAGGTATTTGCCATAACATGTAGTCCAGAGCACAGAGGTTTTTATTGCGCAATAAAGACCGCTTAACTTGTTATTATCTCCATTATAACACTCAAAATAACAAAACCCACATTCGAAATGTGTTATTTTGTGAAAATTCTGCATGAACTAGTTTTCGGCGTAGGAAACGCATTGGCGGTCAAGTGACGTCACTGATGACGTCATTTGACGTTACCTTGACGTTACGTGACGTTTTGGCGCATACACAAAGCATAATTACATAGAGTCATTATTGGTCAAATAAAACCCGATGCAGTTCTTCTTTCGCTATATATGCATTTTACGGAAACGTGTTGAAACCATTACAACATAATGACGCTTTTGACGCTACTTCATATTAAGCAAAGCCTTTTTTGACGATCTGGGGAGGGGTACGTTCATAAAACAATCCATCAAAAAAGAAAAAAATGATTACGAGGGTTGATTGGTAAGTAGTAAGCCTCTCATAGAAGGGGTCAAGCAAGTATGTCCATTTTCAGCCCCTTTATTATCTGGCGTTATAAAGGTGTGCAGCCGAAAACTGGTGTTATTTGGTCAGTTTATGTTGAAGAGGTAGCACTCTAAAGTAAACCGGGCAAGTGGCTTTTGCAAAATGGACAAGGTTGCGGAAAGAGCAGTGATTCAATACCTGTATAAAAAGGGTGTAACTTCGAAGGCCATCTATGCAGATATGGTTTCAACACTCTAGGAAATGTTCCCCCTCGTATGCTATGTTCAGTAAAGAGATGGGTAGGGGAGTTCAAGCGTGGTTGGCAGAGTCTTGAGGACGACGTCCGTCCTAGAAGGCATGTCACCGTTGCAACACCAAAAATGGTCAATAAAGTCCATGAATAAAGGGTCAAACAATTAACGGACAGTATTATGCATCGCTTTAAATGCAACTGAGAGAAACCATCAAGCTCAAACGCCGTGGAAAACTCAGCAAATGTGAATTGTTCCACCAGGACAATGCCTCTGTTCACAAATCTGCCATTGCCATGGCTGCCATCAATGACTGTGGGTTTGAACTAGTAGAACACCGTCTTATTCACCTGATCTTGCTCCATCAGATTTTCACCTGTTTCCACAGTTGAAAAGAGCCACACGTATTGCTGGTACTCACTTTCAGTCAAATGATGACGTCATACATGCAGTGGAGGATTATATTCACTTTCAGTCAAATGAAGACGTCATACATGCAGTGGAGGATTATATGACATAAAATACATTGTATTTTCTTGTGATATTTAGAAAAAAAAGGACACGTCGTTCCCGAGATATAATGTTGACACTGAGTTGTGCGTGACAATGCTTTTTCATGCGGTTCGTTAGATGGGTGAAGGTCTGGCGTAGTATCTCTAGCTATAAGCTAGAGATGCTTTGCTAGGTTATTTCTCGTGGCCTATAGCCGTACTATATTTGTACTTAAAATAAGCTTGTTATTTTTCGTACAACGTAAGTCGTAGGTAATTATTAATTAGTCAAAAACAAATTGAATCCATAGAAATGCTTTCTTGTGGATAAATAGACTCTTGTTTGAGACAAATAAATGATATCCAACGTCTGAAGCCTCAACAATTACCTAATCTTATTAACCACATTTTTCATTCTGTATATCTGAATCCTTTCCGAAAGAATCTCCGATTTCGGCGTCCCTAATAGGAAAGTATTGAGAAAACATTGAGATAGAAGAAGAAAATGCTGATAACCAGCATTTTCGCTTTCTGGCTTTATATTTTTGTGATATGTTTTATACAGATTCATTCTTTATCAACATAAAATTCATGTAGTCTCATGTAGTATGTTTCAATTTGGAACAGTTTACGGTTTGTCGTTGGAAAGGGTTATGGAATTTCCATGACGCACACTTTCTGTACCAATGATGCACGCATCCTGTATTGCCTTTCAGTAATTTAACAGGGGTCAATCAAATATTTTCTTTTATTCGAGAACATTTATAAACAGAACATGATTCTGTAAAACAAACAAAAACTTAAATATTCAATATTCGATTTGATAAGAAAGTACATACATTTATTTCCTAAATAATCATATGGCGGACAGACCAGTAAAAATGATACTCGTCATCAACAATTATATATTGTCGGTGTTATTGCAAAACATCGTAACTCCAGCTTGATCAACGGTATGCATTTTGTCTGACATGTTTCACAAAAGCTAATCTTACGAAGTAGACCATCTTACATTTTTAAAGAAGAATTTGAGTCAGGATTTATAAAAATGCCCACATTCACATGTCATTTATTATTGCCATTCCTGATAAGTCTGATGTTAAAATTAGATTAGTTAGGATCCATGTTGCTCTATGACTAATAATAATAAAGAGTTTTAATATGAAAACCTTGTAGATTTGACCAGACTGCATTTAAATCTAGACATGGTCCTGGTTTCTCGAAAAAACTTAAGTGCATACTCATGAGGACATGCTCAACTTCAATGGAACTCTCTCCAGCGTTGAAGGGTATTCAATTGAAGTTCACGTGAATTACGTGTGATTTGAGTACGGTGCTCAGATTTGAGTCTGGGAAGGTACTAAAGTTTTTTCGAGAAACCAGGGCCTGGATCTATGTTGATCTTAAAGGCCAGTAACGTATTCTTTCCATCATTAGATACCAAACTCTTCGTGCAATTCCGCCTGTATATTCGACGTTTGTCGTGAAAACGAAAATTGACGAGGGTATCCGGATTTTAAAAATCCGGATACTATCGTCATTCTCCGTTGCCACGGATTACTTCGAAGTATCACAAAGTGTTTGGTATCTAATTATCTATATATGGAAATCCTATATGCCCCTTTTCAAGTTCTCGTCTTAAATAATTCCCAGATCCTTAGGCATCAATGCCTTACTATATTAAGTTCACACATATATAAATTGAATTCGTTTTGCTCGATTAAATTGCCATTGGGAACTAAACCAGACTTTTTAAAATCAGGAAGAACTAATTTAATAAGAAAATAACTAATAAAGCAGACCAATTAGAGCGTCTAGCTGAAACTGAGGTTTCCTGGAACTCCGAAAAAATTCCATCCTTGAAACTTATATAACCAATTTAGTTCAAGATTACCGTTTTCAAAATAGTGTTTGGGTTTGTTTTATGTAAAAATGGAGACAATGTGAGAATGAGAATGATTCATTTTGTTCAATTTGGGATTGTCATTAATAATCCTTTTTAGCAGTTGATTTTTAAACGAGATATTAAATCCAGGCATTTTTTCACATTTTGTTTCTGCTCATGGATTTCAATGAAAGCTAGACGCTACTAATATCCCATCTTGGTTCCCTTACACCAATGTTTGCGCCGCATATTGGGCAGAATAAAACGAACGATCGGAACCTCTTGGTCACGACGCAAAAGCTCTATCTCTAGGCCATGAGCAACACTTTAAAAATAAGTAAAATTTTAGTCTTGTCCAAATTCAGAAATGTTGCAAGCAAACATTTCAGTGATTTTTATAAAAACAATACTCTACGTGTGGAAAACACTGTGGGAAATTAAGAAATTGTTTGTCCCAGGCAATTTCTAAACTATCCACATATGTTTTTTTAATGCTTAATCTTGCAAGGGTGTCAAAAATCGTCATTTTGTGGGAGTGGGATGAAAGAAAATGATACTGTATGGTATAAACCATTTGAATTTCCATTTCTGAAAAGGAAACGGATAAAGAAAAGAAGTAATGATTTAACGTTTTAATTGAAAATCAATAATCATTAACGAATCTTTCATCATTTACAACGTTACTGGATAAAACAAGAACATTCTCTGAAGATCAATGCACATTCCTTATCATTTATTCAACGATTTTAGCCCTTTTCTAAACGACAACATTTAATGCCAGTTCAAATGCAAAGGGAATGCAGATTTAGTTTGATAAATATCGTTGGTGGAATTGCAAATCCGTGTAACTCCAGCTTGATTAAAGCTAGAATTTCGAAGTTTTGCCTTTGCACCGACGATATACAAAATGTTTAAAAGGGCTATCACAGAAACCATTGAAAGAGAAGTCGTAATGCTGGTTGTGAACATCTCCAATTTTTCTGGGAATTCTTTTCAAATATTGCTTGATTTGGTACGTGAAAGCGAAGGCATGTTTGGCAAACAAATAAATCCGCAACAGATGAATGTTTCCATTCAGTTGCAAAATATGTTTGGTACGCTAGTGCTACCTTTTTGTATGTGTCCCGATAAATGACACATGACAGAGCATCTCTATCTTATAGCTAGAGATGCTCTGCCAGGTCATTTATTTAGACCTAATTATTCCTATAAAATTATGTTTACTTCTTTACTTAAAGATTCTGTTCTAGCTCATGGAATTGTTATGTTCAGTCAATTCTTTCCCAAATTAAACTTGATTTTGACGTCTCCGATTAATAAAGCTTTGGAAAACATTGAATAAAAGGCAGATGACTACCAACTTCGTCTTTTTCTCGAAGCGTTCATTGCTACAATATATAAAGTTCTTGTTGTGGAGTTTTTCGGGAAGGAAATATTGATAAATACGATAAAATACTTTGCTATGTCCTCTTAACTTACCTAAAATAGAAATGATAATTGTATCGAACGAACAAACGAGCGGGCGTCTCCATTTTAAAATAGCAATTTTGGAACGTTATTATTAAAATACAACGCGTGCACCAATAAAAATTGAAAATGACATACTTAGGCTACTCTCTAAATCCGAGGTCTATTGATTAACCATCAAATTTTGGTCGTCATAATCTAATAATAGCACATCATTTGAATTATAGAATCAAAATCATTCAGTTTTATCTTGCATGATCATTACGTATACATTACGTCGCCTCTATTTTTGGCTGAAACCGGTAATTTGAAGCGTCAGCCAATGAAAATTTGTATCTGCTTTTTAAATTGTTTTGTTGTGTAAAGCCAACGATTGGATACCGAAATCCCGCCAAGGCCCCGAGATTAGACGTGAAATGACCCCGCGGGAACAGAGCATCATTATATCACAATGGAATGAAGAGAGAATGTACTCTGTTCTTAAGAGAGTATATTATGTTTGCACATTGACATGATCGAGTTTTACCATGCTAATAAAGGTAACGCTCAATCATGTCAATCTGCAAACACAATACATAGGCTTGTGTTAACTGTCTCCAACCAGTCTCTTTTTTACCAGTCACAGAGCTATACTATGCGCATGCGATAAAATTGATTTTAAGTGGTCAGCACGTGCGTACGTCATCACGCTATTTTCAGGTGGCTTAAATGTTTATACTACTTCCTATGGCTCTAACAGTGTTCCCCGTCTGTTTCTTTGACATGAACGTATTTGTGACGGCATTCCGGCAAGAGATACATGTCCTGTTTCGGTAATGTACACTTGTCTCTTGCAGCAAGTGTAGCAGAATATACGACGAAACTGGCACCAAAATATGGTATTGAAAATACAATAAATAACAAAATTAATCGCGGAATTTATAAGTAAAAGGAGATCGGTTATTTCCCGGATTCCACGCGCCAGATAGTCCTCCTCTGAATATCCGAGTCCAAAGAATGTTGACATAATTGTGTCCGGTGTTATACAAACCAAGAATACCAAAATTACAGTTACTAACATAGTAGTTATCCTGTGCTTTTTCGGTGTCTTTGAGCGCAGCAATCTACAACGGCGTAATCCGTATAATATACATGTATTCAGAATAATAAGGATCACTAGTGGTATGATAGAGCGCATGAGATTCTGGAACCACGTAAATATCTGTTCAAACAGCACGTTCTCCCATAATGACGTCACGGTGACGTCATATTCTATGTCGCCTGTGACGTTGTTGTATATTTCGATTGTTTTGTACCGCATAGCGTACGGAATGGCTAAAACACTCATCACAATAAACACTGTAAATGATATAGTCCGAGCTCTATGTATGTTACAGTAAAACTTCACCTTTGTCGGATGACACACATAAACATATCTCTCCATGGCAACTGACACAATCAGCCACGCGGACACACACAATGAAGCGTTAAAGATGTAGTGCGCGTAGGGATACAACATGCCATAAGCCTTATTACCAGATCGCGGACTAATCTGGAACAGCAGTATCACGGTGAAATACAAAAAGTCACAGAATAACTTGATTAAATCTGAAAGCGCTAAGGCAAAGAGGTATGTGTTAGTTGATGACGTCATTTGTTTTTGTGACATCACAATAATGCTCATGACATTTCCGGTCATACCGAAAATGCATATGATTGGATAAAAGACGAGTCCCGTGATGAATCTAGCTCGTAAGTAGAACGTCTCGTAATCGTCCGAGTAGATTTCCTCCTTCAGCCCAGTGTGAAGATCGTTCACGTAAATGATCGAGCTGTTGTTTGTGATGGATAGGGGTTCCATGGCTAAAGCTTGCTGATCAAAAATCGCCATTCGGAGATCCTGAAAATAGACACAAGTTGTTGTCAGAGGCCAATCTTTAGTATAAAAATCCATACCATCGTTGTTATGACAAAGCCTCATAACTATAGCTGAAGCTACGAGGTTAACAAAATTTGATTAAAATCAGACGTTTCATCTTATTTCATATTATATCGTTACTATAATTTAACATTGGATTTTAATCAGACTGTTTAATATCCTACCACAAACCACCACCACAAGGATTATAGCGCTGATTTTTGTAAGCTGTTGTAGACGATGCAATCGATGTCGATAGGGACACGGTCTATGTCATGTATGTTCAACCGCAGAATGTTTTAGGCTCTCGTAGTTTTAAATGGTGAGTTTCTGATTGACTCATTGAGCCTCTAGGTTTTGCATATCAAAGCAAGGAATAATGACACAGGGAAATCATGTATGTGATGGAATTGTATCCATCCAGTTTACAGAGCAACATAAGTATAAGAGAGGGTAAAGGCATTCTAGAATTTTTATTTCAAATCCAAACCATATGTTGTGGGTACTCATTTGAATCGTCATGACGAGACGATTCAAATGAGTACCCACAATATAGGGTTTGGTGAACAATGAATGTAATATTAAATTTTGAAAAGCCATTTCCCCTCTTATCAGTAGCTCTGAGTTCAGGTGTTGGTTACACAAGCAAATTAGTTCAGATTCTGTTAATTAAAAACGTCAAATTGGGTTCTGAAAATATACCGAACAGTATACTTTGTAGTGGAATCTGAGAGCACACCTAATTACATAAGAGCGAGTTCTTGCCATGTAGTAAATAAGTTAAAGCATGAAGAGCTAAGAACATCAAAACGTATTGTAAAAATGACATTAAATTTGGATAACAAGTTGTGAATATATCGCTGCTTTTCTCATCTTCCAAAACATATTAACTACACCTTTAACCCATTTTTAGACAACAATATTTAAACTGGTCTAATTTGGAAGCTGATAAAGACAACACGATAGTTGGTAATAAAGATATGATTTGTGAACGATATAATTCAGACAATATGAGGCAAAAGGAGAAAATGGTGATTATTTGGACCTATAGCGTGTGCCAATGTTCTGTCAATACATTTTGAAATTCGAATCCACAGATGTCAGACGTGAAATAGACGTATAGGAAAGTCTTAATAAATGTGGGCGACGCGATCATTAGAACAAAATTAATTTTGTTTGATGATGTCTTAAGAGAATAGAAAAGAGCGTTTGATAGAGGCCTATCTTACTAAGCTGGTTTGCACGTCTCTAATAGGGAACGATTTTATACACTTAACCATGACGTAATTTCGGACAAACAATAGGACGTCGTATGTGTTGTTATACAATCTCGCAACTACGGCTTGAATCGAGCCGTAGTTGCGAGATTTTATAACAGCACCGATGGTTTATCAAAACATAAACGGCACACCCAGTCTATTTTTAGCACAAAATTCGTTGCTATTTTCTACAGACCATATTTGCCTACAGTTCTCTTAGTCCTCTCCAAAGTGGCACATGCTAAGACTTCTCCAAGTTTAAAACACGGTGTATAATCACGTGACTCAGAATTTCCGATAATCTTCAATATCTTTTTAATACTTGACCAATTTGAATTCGGGTTGAAGCAGAGTTTGTGGGAAATGCCAGGAGTAAGCTGGACGTGTTGGATTTTTTAAAAAAAATCAACTGATAAAAAAGTTATTGAAGATAAACAAAAAATTGGTTTATCTTCAATTACTTTTTTATCAGTTGATTTTTTAAAAATCAACCACGTCCATCTAATGCGTGTCGTCTGTCCACATTCTCTGATTCAAACCGAATTCAAATCGGTCGCATATTAACAAAATTATTGAAGATTTTCTGAAAATATTCTATCACGTGATTATCCACCGTGTTAAAAGCTTCTGTAGATGACAAAATGAAACATAATGTAGGAAACCTTTGAAGTAAACTTCAATCAAGGAAAAGTTGAAAGCCAGCTTCGTCTACCTTTGTCTTAACGTTTCATTTTTTGTTATAAATTGTCTTTCTATACAAAATTTTCTGTGGTCTGCAAAGGTTTTTAATATTGACTTGTCTAAAATTCCATGATTCGAGAAAGTCTTAATTAAGGTGGGCGACGTGCTCACGAAAACAAGATTCATTTGATGATGTCTTAAAAGCTTTTCAATTGCCTTTGATCGAAACTTTCTCTTTATAGTTGCAAGAGAAATCCTTTACTTTATGAGATGGATTCATTTGGAACAGCTAAGATGATGAGTGATTTTGGAAGGCAAATGATACATGACTTGTATTTCGTATGCAGAAATATCGTCATTGTCTTTAAAGTGACATTTCACATTTATTTCATTTTTTAAAAATATGTCTTGATGCAAAGAAAGATTATTCTAATGCGAAGAAATGCTATAAGTTTTTTGAAGCTGTTATTTATAAGCGAAAAATACGCCTTTAAAGTTGACACAGAAATGACAAATTCTTTATAAATCTTAACTATTGTCCACAACAATTTGTTTAATTTTAGCACAAAAATATATTTCTCGTAAACGGTTCAATAAGTTGACTTGAGATTTTCAGACTTTTCATAAGAAAAGTTGCTCTTTCAGAGAGAATAAAAGTAAAATTTATGTAAAATTAAATGTGAAATCGTCGGTGTAAATGCATAACCTCGTATGTCGATTTCTGCGATTTTCAAAGTACAAACTTGTGTGCCCAGCTCAAACAATTCTCGAAGGTTTGAGATATTTTTACTTATCAGTATTATTGACACATTATTTGTGAACAATATGACCAAATTTCAAGTAAAACCTTTCAGAGTGGGAAAAGTTTTTACACTTTTTGCCTCCCCTTTAAAATTTCCCAAAAACGAGATACGAGGTTTTGCATTTACAACGACGAAATGTCACTTTAAATAAGAGAATGAATTGTGTATCAAGCAGTGACGACGTAGGTGCACATGCGAAACATTATATCGTATCAATCTGCAATTTACTGACACTAGCCCATGGTTATATAAGAATAGATATTTAACCCATTCTCAAACATTGACGATTTTTGACGCCCGTTGAGATTGAAGCTTTAGAAAACATAGTGGAAAATTAAGAAATTGCTTGTGACAAGCAATTTCTTCATTTTCCACTATGTTTTCTACCCTAAAAGACCAATAAATATGAAATTATATTCACTTGAAATTGTCGTCTGCATCATCTTTGAATTTGGAACAGTCCAAAATGTTGTCGTCTGGTAATGGGTTAAGCAAATGATACATACGAGTATGTTTTACCATTTCCCAAACACAGCTTGATTTTAACGTCCCTTGATAAAACAGTTTTGTAAAACGTCGAGCAGGAAGAACACAATGCAGATAATCAGCATTGTCTTCTTTCTTTCTAGGTTTTAGGTTTTCTACATTTTCTAGGTTAAAACTTCACACAAGTCATGGTGTAGTCGTCTGCAACATCTTACAAATTGGACCAGAAAAACAACTTCGCTTGGAAAAGGCGTTAAACAAGGAAATATGGACTACTTTGAACCGTCATTCCATCATTATATTACTGCGTTTCAACAAAAAGCCCGTAACTGCAGCTTAAAACAAGCTGCAGTTACGATGTCTTTGTTGAAATGCGACGATCAATTATATTGTGGTCACCGCAACCAATAAAGCACAGTTTATTATACTACAGATTCCAGAAATACATTTTCGTGTGAAATACTATATTTATGTTTTTGCTGGAATAAGTACCGCAATTTCTAGGAATCTAGAAAACCTTGTCTGTTCATTCATTCTTTCATTCGTTCGTTCATCTGGTCGGCCCTTCAGTTATTTAGTCGTCAATCACTCTTTCATTCATTCATTCATTCATTCATTCATTCGTTAGTTCGTTCGTTCGTTCGTTCGTTCATTCATTTATTCTTTCATTCGTTAGTTCGTTCGTTCGTTCGTGTGTTCATTCGTTCGTTCATTAATCAATTCATCCATTCATCGATTTCATTCATTCATTCATTCATTCATTTATTCATTCATTCTTTCATTCATTCATTCATTCGTTCGATCATTCATTCATTCATTCATTCATTCATTCATTCATTCATTCATTCATTCGTTAGTTCGTTCGTTCGTGCGTTCGTGCGTTCATTCGTTCGTTCATTAATCAATTCATCCATTCATCGATTTCATTCACTCATACATTCATTCATTCGTTCGTTCGTTCGTTAGTTCGTGCATTCGTTCATTAATCAATTCATCCATTCATCGAATGCCACACAAACTTCGATGATTACATGATTAACAGCTTCTGGACGACGACCTTGTGCTGATGTCATTTTACGAAAAGCTCGAGAAAATAATAGAACCAATAAATAAAATGAAATAAAATAAAATACTGATAACCGGCATGTTTTTGTCATTTTGCACTAGTATTTTATGTTCTATTTTTTTCTAATAACAATAAATTTGTTCTAAAAATAGACCGGGTTTACCGATATGTATTGGCAAACCGTCTGTGTTGTTATAAAATCTGGTAACTACGGCTTTATCGAAGCCGTAGTTACGATATTTTATAACAACACCGACGGAATACTATGATCGCGAAAAAAAGTCCCACGCTTTGGCCGAGTTCACCACCAGTGTAAATGTTCACCAAATACTATGCTTTACTAATTCACAAACAAGATCTGATTTTCGTGTGCCTTGTAAAGTAATAACATGGGAAAGCGTTAATCCAGAGCTTCAGATAAGAGGGAGATGGTCTTTCAAGATGCAATGTTTCACTTGTTGTCCATCAAACCCTATGTTGTGGATACTAATTGAAATTGTCTCATCGAGACGATTCAAATGAATACCCGTAGCAAAGGGGTTGGATTTGAATAAACCAACCAAGTTACCAAATTACAATCGGGAGTATTCGTTCACGGAAAAGGGTTAAATAAGGAAGTATGGACTACTTTGAATCACCATTCCATAAATAAAGAGTGTGGTCATCGTAACCAATAAAACATCATTAATTCATACTACAGATTCCAGAAATACATTTTGTATGAAATACTATATTTATGTTCCTACTGGAATAAGTACCACAATTTCTAGGAAATCTAGAAAACCTTGCCTGTTCATTCATTCTTTCATTCGTTCGTTCATTTGGTCGGCCATTCAGTCATTTAGTCGTCATTCATTCATTCATTCATTCATTCATTCATTCATTCATTCATTCATTCATTCATTCATTCATTCATTCAATCGTTCATTCATTCATTCATTCATTCATTCATTCATTCATTCATTCATTCATTCGTTCATTCATTCATTCATTCATTCACGCCACACAAGGTTCAATTATTCTGAGATTAAAAGTCTCTTAATGACGACCTTGCGTTGACGTCACCATACGCAAAGCCCGAGAAAACATTAAGACAGAGAAATTGAAATACGGATGACCTGCATTCTCTCTCCATTTACCTAAATCTTTTTTTGTTCTAAATTTCATATTGGTTCTTAAAGTGACATTTCACATTTATTTCATTTTTTTAAAAGTATGTCTTCATGCAAAAATTGTTTATTCTAATGCATAGAAATGCTATCAGTTTTTTGAAGTTGTTATTTATAAGCCAATAATACGCGATTAAAGTTGAGATAGAAATGAAAAAATCTATATAAATCTGAACTGTTGTCCACAACAATTTGTTTGATTATAGAACAAAAATATACATTTCTCGTAAACGGCGAAATATTTTGGCTTCAAATTTTCAGAATATTCATAAGAAAATATGTTCTTTCAGATAAAAATAAAAGTAAAATTTATGAAACAATATCGTGAAATGTCACTTTAACCTTCATTCATTTTGTCGTCTCCAGCAACTTAGCAACTTTTCTCATGGGAATAGTCTAATTATTTACCGTTTGGGAACGAGTTCGATCAATTTTCTGTGTTTGACAGCACTCATGAAAGAAATCTTGAAAAGAATTGAAGAAAAGAGCTCTTTATTGATAAATAGCCAAGGCCAATAATAAAAGAAATCTTGAAAAGAATTGAAGAAAAGAGCTCTTTATTGATAAATAGCCAAGGCCAATAATGAAAGAAATCTTGAAAAGAGTTGAAGAAAAGAGCTCTTTATTGATAAATAGCCAAGGCCAATTTCTATTCTAGCCGGCGGTCTCTACGGTCTATTAACTAAATAAAAATATAGGCCAGCTATTCCAGTAGGAAATCGAATTTGTCCAGCTCCGGGAATTATTGAATTTTTTCTGTGGTTAGAGTATGACATGGGCAATATGTAGGCAAAAGAAGAAACTGCTGATCATTAGCAGTTTCTTCTTTTGCCCCAATATTGCCCTCTCATAGGAAGGTCAATATAGGCCAACTATTCCAGGATGAAATCAGAATTGTCCTGCTCCGGGAATTATTGAAATTCTTGTGGGCTTACGGTATGACATGGACAATATGTAGGCAAAATAAGAAACTGCTGATGATAAGGAGTTTTTTTCCTTTTGCCTCAATATTGTCCCAAATCCTTTCTACCAGAGACGTCATTTTGGCCAACTATTCAAGGAGAAAATCAGATTTGTATTGTTTTGGGAATAATTGAACTGTTTCTAGAATGACGATATAATCGAGTCGCCAAAATGCAACGCAAAAAAAAAAAAAAAAAAAAAAAAAAAAAAAAAATAAGCTGAACGAAGTTTGGTGTACTCAAAGGGCCTATTTGTTGATATACTCTTTATTTGTTTTGAATTACCTATTTCAAAATTCGAGTAATAAGCAAAAGTAATCATAAACGTCCTTTAGGCATAGGGCCCTTTTCCAGATCCAAGCTTATTTATCTTTATCGATATTGACCACTGTGACTGTATTCCGAAAAGTATAAGTAATAATAATGGGTAAGGGATACTTTGGACCTCGCTTACGGAATATAAAATGTATTTCCCATAGGACTACGTATTCTTTGAAAATGTCAATGTCATGCCGTTTTTGTAAATAAGCTGGCTAGGGTCAGATTGGACTTGCCAAGGGATGAATAAGATGTATATCCCATAGGAGCACATACCATGTATTCTATGGAATGTCAATGTCATGTTGTGTAAGATAAGATGATGACCTTGTAAATAACCATTTTCAGGGGCGACATATTTAATGTGTTTCAGTCGAAAAGCTCTTTTTATGTCGAATATCATTTCGCAAGTTGTACTGACTCAACTGGCTTGAAAACTCATTATTATAAAGTAAACTTTCTCCGGCGTATTTACAACAAAGTAAATCATCAAACGGGTATATATTCAAAAAGTATTTCCTATGGGAGTACATATTCTATCAATGTAATGTGTGAGTAGTAAAACCTAAGCTAATGACCTTGTAAATCTCAATTTTCAGAGGCAACATTTGTAATTTGAATACTATAACCTATGTGTCTTCATCGAATATATTTGTATTTTTATCAATTAAGATTGATTGTACAATTTTACGTACAATCTTTGTCAAATTGTCACAATGGGGAAGTGTAGGATAAACTGACAACCTTGAAAATATCAATTTTCAGAGGCGTCATTTGTAATTCAAGGGTGACATGTCTGTCGCCTTCGTTTTTGTTTAATTTGTCTAATACTATTGTTGTTACAATTGTGCCATTTACAGTGCTATGATTTCAAAGGAGCATATGTTGTATACATCAATGTCATGTTGGAGTAGTCTAAGATAAGATGAAGATCTTGAAAATATCCATTTTCAGAGGCAGTATCTGTAATGCATAATTACGTACGTGTATTGGTTAAATACATGTATCATTGGCGTTACAATTTTACGATTTACAGTGCTAACAGCACTTTGATTTCAAAGGAGCGCTTAATCCATAGAAATGTCAGTGTCACAATGGGGAAGTGTAAGATAAACTGACAACCTTGTAAATATCAATTTTCAGAGGCGCCATCTGTAATTCAAAGGAGACATGTCTGGTACGTAAAATAGTTTTCGTCAAATATCAAAGGCTTTATCAGTTTTGCAGACGAAGCTGGCTGCTTTAAAAGCTAGTTTTCATTATTCTACAGTACCAAGAAGGCGTAAGATACCACAGAACAGCCTTGCATGACAATAGCAATGACTTTTGTAAAAAAAATAGATTAGGTTTACCGTTATGTTTTGATAAACCGGTGTTGTTGTTATAGAATATCGTAACTACGGCTTGACTCAAGCCTTAGTTACGAGATTTTATAACGACACCAACGAAATACTGTTTGTTTGTCCGAAATTACATCATGGTTTTTCTGGATAAAATCGTTTCTTATTATCATACACAGTGTGATCTAGAAAATAGCCCCAAACACTCCCCCAAACAAGACCTAGATTTGACGTCCCTATTACAAAAATCTTAGGAAAAACCTTCATGCAAAAGAACAAATGCTAATGACCATCATTATCCCCGTTTGACTAATTATTTTTGTTCAAAATTGTACATAAAGCCGACTTTATCAACATTCATTGTGTCAGTTGCAGCAGCTTTTGAGATGACATTTTGGAAAAGCTTAAGCCAGTTTAAAACACAATGAATTCAAGTCGACATACGTTTTAAAGTGTACATATTGGCCGAGACCCGTCTTGCTCTATGGCCGCTATGTACTAAAAGTTGGTCTAAATACCATAAGTACCCTTATTCCAGATAAAAAAAAGACTTGAGAAAACATAGAGACGAAAGAAGAAACTGCTGATGACCAGCAGTTTCTCCTTTTGCCTCAATATTTTCTGTGCAATATTTTACGCAAATCTTATCGTTACCAACATCTGTTTTGTCATTTAGAGCGGCTTTCAAATCTGGCCACCCTAAAATTTTGACGTTTCGGAAATGGTTAAAAGAGAACATCTGTACTTTAAGCTTGAGTGGGTTTAATATTAAAGAAAAAGTTAATAAAGGGACTGTGATTTTTTCCTGTAATAAAATCGCAGACGGCCTTCGTAATACGAGAACGATAATGGTTGTTTACTACTAGAGATAAAGATGGGATACCAAGCAGTGCTTTTAGTTCTTTATATATTAGATTAAACCTTTCCCAAACAAGACCTGGTTTTGACGTCTCTGGTAGAACATTCGTGGGAAAACATTGAGACAAAAGAAGAAACTGCTGATAATCAGCAGTTTCTCCTTTTGTCTCAATATTTTCTGCGCCATATTTTACACAAATCCTATCTTTGATAACATCCATTTTATCATTTCTGGCAGTTTTTGAAGCGGATAACCCTAAAATTTTGTCGTTTGGGAAAGGGTTAAAAGTTTTCCAAATAATGTTTGGATTTGACTGATGTTATTTTTTTCTTCAATTTCCCTTTTTACATGGGACTGCTTCATTATTTGCATTTGCACGGTGGATAATCACGTGATAAAATATTTTCAGAAAATCTTTAATGATTTTGTTAATATGCGACCGATTTGAATTCGGTTTGAAGCAGAGAATGTGGACAGACGTCACGCATTAGATGGACGTGGTTGATTTTTGAAAAATCAACTTATAAAAAAGTTATTGAAGATAAACCAAAATTTGGTTTATCTTCCATAATTTTTTCATCAGTTGATTTTTCAAAAATCCAACACGTCCAGCTTATTCCTGGCATTTTTCCACCTTCTCTGTTTCAAACCAAATTCAATTTGGTCAAGTATTGAAAAAGATATTGAAGATTATCGGAAATTCTGAGTCACGTGATTATACACCGTGATTTGGAATACTGCATTTATTGAATTTAGTTTCACATTGACAGGGACATAACATTCCAATTTCATTTTTTGCCAAGATAATTTGAACTGCTGTATGTACATCATTTTATAAAATTTTAACACAAAAACATATCTTTTCTCATAAACGGCACAATATTTTGGCTTGAAACTTTCACAATTTTCATTAGAAAATATGCTTTTTCAGACAAAAATAAAACTGAAATTTATGAAAATATGTGAAATGTCACTTTAACATTGTTTGCTAAAATTTCGACAGCAGCCCCTATAATAGATAAACTTTATTTCTGTGTGTTCACCATAAATTATATTATACTGGTCAACGTGCACTTTATAGTTTCTTGGTATAATATGAAATTATAAATTATACAATCCATAAGCAAACGGCATTCTTTCCAAACAATCTTAGAATTCTGTTATATCGATGCTTTTCAACAAAATATTCTTAACTGCAGCTTGTTTTAAGCTGCAGCTACGAGTGTTTTTTTTTTGAAAATCAGCTATATGTGTGTTCCATAGATGGACATAGACATATTCCCATTACCAGACGACAAAATATTGGGGTAGTCCAATTTGAAAGAAGTTGCAGACAACATTTTCAATTTGGTGAAATTCTAAAATTGTATAATTTTTTGGATAGAAGACATTGTGGGAAATGAAGAAATTGCTTGCCACAAGCAATTTCTTCATTTTCCACAATGTTTTCCAAAGGATTTATCTAATGGAGAGTCAAAAGGCGTCACTGTGCAGTAATGGGTTAATGAAGTATTCAGGCCATTGGCCCATGATACACTATAATACAAAAACATGAACAAAACACAAAAAGCTACATATTTGTAACAGGGCATTCCACCTGCGAGGATTGTTATAACTTTAACTCATTCCCAACAGGCATAATTATATTTACATTACTAAACATTACTCTACATTGACGACAAGGTGTATTGTAATAGAGAAGTACTTTGTACATGTATCTCATGTACATTATGGCATAGAAAGTATTGAAGAAAAAGAAGAAAATGCTGTTTATCAGCATTTTCTTCTTTTTCCTCAATAATTTCCCAAATATTTTCTTTCGAAGATTTCAAACCAAAGGTCTGCTTCGGGGGTAAGTGTAAAGAATTCGCTAACTATGTAAAAACGACGATTTTATTGCTGCATTATCTTCAGAGGTCATTTCTTAACAATCAAGCGCGGTCTAAAACACCTGATCAAGAATTTTTCTTTGCCTCAGCCCTTCCTTCCTTAGCAAGCCCCGGTCCTTACGACGCCATCAGAAAAATGTGTATTAAAACATTGCGGGAAAAGCAGGAAATCCCTTACAGCTTTAAAGAGACATCACATTCCTATTTCATTTTTAAAGTATGTCTTGATGCCAAGATTGATTATTCTAATGTGTATAAGTGATATCAGGTTTTTTTTTTAAATGTTATATGCTTTTTTAAATTGTTGCTGATGGGCCAAAATAAATGCCTTTAAAGTTGAGACGGAAATACCAAATTCCATTTAAATCTGAATTATGGTATACCCAATAAATTTAATTTTAAGAAAAAAATATATTCCTCGTAAACGGTGCAATAATTTGATTTGACATTTTCAGAATTTTCATTAGAAGACAATGCCCTTTCAGATAAAAATGAAAATTAAATTTATGAGACAATATTCACGGAATGTATCTTTAAGGAAGGATAAAATGCATACATCAGCACATTCTTCTTCTCTTGCAATCGCAATGTTTTTATTTCGAAACTCACATAGACTATAACATATCTCCAAAAACTTTATCTAAAAAGTAGGTCAAACGAAGGGACTGTTTGGGAGAGGGTTAAGCATTATGTCATCTTCAGATCACTTTTTCTCTTTGACAACAGCGGATCAAAGTCTCAGACTATATAAGATGTCTTTATACATGAATTGCCGCGCCATGAATTTTCTCTTGCGTATGCTCACACTTTACCAGACCAAGTTCATGGTTTAGAGTTATGGCAAACATTTCTGATGTTTCTGCAGATAAAAAACAGACGGACAGTCAGGTTAAGAACTACACGAGAAAAGCAAAATCGGAATTCCAGTTTACACATTTCCCATCTTTGACTACTTCCATTCTGATTACAATCCGGTGGTACCTGACAGTAACATCTGACTGTGACCAGTAAGGAGTCATCATCTATGACCTATGACAAATCAAATAAACGTTCTCAAGATTCTGAAAAAGATTCAAATCGAAAACTAGGCCACGATGACATCATAATTCAACACAGAATCACGTGTCTGTACGTACTTGTCATGGAAAATTATTTAACAAGAGTTTTGATTAGTTAGAGTAGGCTAAATAAAGCCGATTTGGGTTTTTCCAAGTTCATAGAAGAGGACTTTTTAATGGTGGCGGTCAAATATTAAAGTGTGTTACTTCCGGATTTGAATCAGATTTCGACTACTTTCATATTCCGAACTTTGGATCAAGGTTTTTACGTTGACATGTGCATGTAAAATGTCATAGATTTTGGACAAATTCAAAATAATTGCGAGTATGACCTAGACAAGTGCTACGGTAACAGTATTTCGTCGCTTTTTCAACAAAAAAAACATCGTAACTGTTTCGTTTCTATTGAAAAGAAGCGGTTTAAGCTTTGTTTGGAAAAAAGTAAGTTATAGACATTTTCCCTTGGATATAATTACATGTATCTCAATATTTCAAGGTATAGACATGAAAACTGTAACTTTGAGGATCACTAATCTCACAGGCCAGTAGGATCAGGGGGAGCTAAGCCCACCCACCCACACCCCCAAATCCAAGTTGGCAAAAATACCAAATTTCCCTTATTTTACACTGGAAAATCATGGAAAATCCAATCAACCAATATCAAATTGCTTCCTACGGACTTGTGTTATCATCTCAAAGACATTTAGATTTAGAGAAGCCCAAAATATTGATGTCAGTGAAAGGGTTAATGACTTCATATAGATTTTGTAAACGTTAGTCAGCGGTTAATTGTTGAACAACAAGATTTATCTGGTAATTCTGGCATCAAATATTGACGGCCATTGATGACAAATGAAATATTGATTTGTCTCCTTTTGTCACCACAAAGTCGATGATTATAAAATGAATATCGTCGCTTTTCAACAAATACAGGTTTTTGTTGAAAAGTAGGGATATGAGATTAACTCTCGGCCAAGGCGTCAGGCTGTTGAATTTAGCAGAGATGATATTAGCCATTTCCCAATAAAGACATGTTTTTGACACCCCGAATAGAAACGATTTGGAAAAATATTGAAGCAAAATAAGAAACATTTTGTCATTTTGTATCAATATTTTTGGTGTTTTGTTGCACAAAGTCCTTTTTTATTCTTTTCTGTCGTCAACAACGGCTTTCGAACTGGAGCAATCTAAAATTTTGCCAGATGGGAAAGGGTTAACTATCGGTTAAAGCGTCAAACTGTAATATTCCCATGCCTACCTTGCAACTTTATACAGCTCAAGATAAATGACCTGGCAGAGCATCTCTAGCTACTAGCTAGAGATGCTATTCCATGTCAAGCGCGGATCCAGGTATTTTTCCCAGGGGGGGGGGGGGGTCATCTTCACCCCCTTTTTTGCCAAATTCCAGGGGGGTCAGGGGTCCCTCTGGATCGGCGCGTGCAGATACATGTCATTCCATGAAGGACCAAATATAACAACAGTTTGTCGTGGCACACAGGGACAAATGACGCAGCTATTTTGGGACATAAAAAGTAATTTTTTGATAACCCCTTATTTCGCCAAATTCCAGGGGGGGGGGGGGTCATGACCCCCCCCCTTTGGATCCGCGCATGCATGTCATTAATCAGACTGTAATATTCCCATGCATACCTTGCAACTTTGTACAACTCATGATAAATGACCTGGCAGAGCATCTCTAACTTAGCTAGAGATGCTATTCCATGTCATTTATCGTGAGCTGTACTCGGTAAAAAGGAAAATTCCACCAGGTTTGAGTGTAACTACATGTTATGAAATTGTGAGTACCAACAACAATGGGTCTGGGTGAGAAATACCCGGTAACAGAATCTGTAAAATTTAAGGCATGAAACCTAGTTACATGTATTTTATTTAAAACATTTTCCCAAACAAAATCTGGTCTAGTAGTGTAAACCAACAAGTCTAATTTCAAGTTTGTCTTATTCATAGAAAGTAAACAACACGTAGCACATAGGTCTCGTCCAATCATATGGCTTGTTTTGTAATTTGGATTTAGACAATCAATTTAGACACAGTGAATACGGCCCCTGGTACTTTCAACGAAGATTTTGCAACAAGATGTTTTTTCCTACTAATTATTTAATTGCACAAGAATTAGTTGACGCTGAGTTAACGAATCGCATCTATTATGCATAAGGTGACAGTTCCATAAACTTCTAAGGGTGTTAATCCTTTCCCAAACAAGACCTGCACTTCTAGCGCTAATCGTAAAAAGATTTTCAATGCATTTAGACAAAAGAATGATATACCAAAACTTGGCAAGAAAACGATTTTGGCAAGACAGAAAATGCCGTAAATAAGTAGGCCCTAAAGTTCCCTTTTCGAAAAAAGATAACTTTAGAAATGATGTCCCCGGCAGAAAACTTGTGTCACTGGGTGAATTTTAACTTGAAATTTGATTAATTTTCATTGAATTAATAAAAGTCAATTGATCAGTTTCATTTCATTTGGTTCGTCTTGCAGTCGAGCTTGATTGAATTACGTGACAAATGTAGAGATTCTGTGAAATAAATTTACACCTTATGATAAATTAACCAATTTCCTTACGGCAAAATTGTAGGCTTGTCTAAATTCATAGATGCTGTAGGAGGCACTTTAAATTGAATGATTTTTTACATCTTGCAGTCTTTCTGGTTAGAAAACATTAAGGATATGACTAAATTGCTTGGCAACAGCAATTTCTTCGATGTTGTCCAAAGCATATTGACTGAAACTTTTAAAAGCGTCATCGTGTGCGAAAGAATTGACAGTCGAGCACGGAAAATTTTGATTTGCATAACGGATTTAATTATATTTCGTTTGGGAATTTGAATTCAATTCATTTTCATGAAATAAACAAGGGACGAATTACCTAACAGATTCATTCAGAGATTCTGCGAAAATATATTTCTGCTTTTCAACAAAATCCTCGTAACTGCAGCTTGAGACAAGCTGCAGTTACGAGGTTTTTGTTGAAAAGCGATATATTGACAATATCTCAGGTCTTAGAAAATCGGTGACAAAATAAGTGATTGTCCCCAGTGAACAATATTGCAGCTTTAACGTTTCCCAGGACGACAAATTATAGTGTTTTAAGAAAGGCTGAATTTTCATAAAATCTCGAAGATAAATGTCATATAGCATCGCTTTTCAACAGAAACCTACTAACTGCAGCTTGTTTTCGAGCTGCAGTTACGAAGTTTTTGTTGAAAAGCAGTGATAGACAAGATTCTGAAAGCGATTTAAACCAAAAAACACCCCATACAACAAGATATTTGATTAGTTTGATTAAGGTTTACAGACCCTCAATAAAAACACCACTTTCTAGCCATATGGAATGCATACATTTCCGCACAATTGTAAATACACTTAACATAAGTTGATTCACCGTGCCGGATTTCAAGATTCTGCTTCAAGAAAAAAAAATACAAATATTATTTTACTCTATATTCATATGCAAGGGAGGTAACTTTGAATTGTTTTTGTCAGATATTTCCATAAGTATGCATTAAATCAAAATTCAAAACCCTTACAAAATGCTTAAGTTTGTATTCGGAATGGAAAAAGAATTACTGGCACTTTTCAAATTTCGTCTCTGGCTTTTTGGTGCTTGTGAGGGGTTGGATACCTTAAGAAGAAATGATATTGAATTTTCTGGGGTCATTGGAGAGGACCCCTAACTTGTGACTGTCAGATGTTACAAAACGAAATAAGATTAAGCAAATAGGGAGCGATTTTATAGAGATAACCGTGACGTAATTTCGGGCAAGCAAATAATATTTCGTAGGTGTTTCTATAAAATCTCGTAGCTACGGCTTGATTCAAGTCATAGCTACGAGATTTTGAAACAACGCCGACGGTTTATCGAAACATAACAATAAACCCAGTCTATTTTTAGCACAAAATTTATTGCCATTTTCTGGGGTCATTGAAGATAACTTGTGACTGTTAAACTTTAAAGAACGAAAAAAGATGAAACAAATTACATCTGGATCTAATCAGATTTATCGGTTTGATCTTAGATATGATTTCTTGTCTTATGCAGCTGACATTGATCGAATAACAAGACATATTCTGAGATTCTGAAAAATAAATTGACAATTTATCTGGTCTGGGAAATTCGCCGACAACTGTGACTGTCCCAAGTGAACAATGACGGGGCTGTACCGTTTTCCCACAACAAAATGATATAAACTGTATTGAACGTTGTCACAGACGACCAAATAAGCGAGCTATGATTTGTTAAAAAGATATTGGGGCATTTGAGATCAACATGGATCCAGATCAGCCTGTGCCTACGCACAGTCTGATCAAGATCCATTCCCTCATCTTTTTTTCAATTAATTAATCTATCATTTTTTGTTTGTTTCATCACATCCATAACAACATTTTTACTGGTTCCAACTCCAAAAGTACATGGAAAGTTGCGTGGGTAAAAAACCTTTTGACAAAAAGGGCATTTAGTTATCATTAGAAAATTCATTCTCAAACACATTTCCCGGCTAACGCTTTCCTACAACAGGTTGTACTTGTCAAAATCGTAAATTGTTGCGAAGAAAAACAATATCATTTAAAACATTATTACTAGAAAATCATTGAAAGGAAAAGAAAGTATACTGTGCTGAGCATCAGCGTTTTTTGTTCCGGTTCTGTGGTGATCGCAAAGTCATAACTTGTTTGACAAACAGTTATTAAATCGGCAACTCATCCATATTAAATGAGGATTCCTGTCTGCAATTCTTAGCTTTCATTTGCACAGTAAAAACTATTCTAGAATTTATGAATATTTACAAATTGATAACAATCGAAAGCGATAACAGAAAGGGAATTCATTATTTGATCGAAAATTCGCAAAAATCGTTCTTACGACATTTTGATTTGAGACCATCGTTGATTCAGACCATTTTATCGTCGCTTTTCAACAAAAATCTCGTAACTGCAGCTTATTCTAAGCTACAGATGCGGGGTTTTTGATGAAAAGCAATGTTGTACCTTAAGTGTATTCTGATCTGGATCCATGTTGCGCCCCCAAAGTTAAAACATGTAATTAAGAAGCACAAAAACAAAATGGACCATGATCAGACTGTACATAGGCGATGCTTGATCTTAATCAAAGTTGGCTTTGACTGCCATATTGGGCTTTTCCCAAAAGCATGCTATTTCGTCCTCTTGAGGCACAACTACTTAACTTTTGAAACGTGATCATATTTGGTTGCAATCTAATAACAGGCTGTGTTTAACCCTTTCCCAAACAGCACATTTTCAAAATTTCCATTTCAAAAGCTGCTGCAGACCACACATGGACCTTGTTTAAAATAGATTTGGTGTATAACATAGCTTAGAAAATATTGAGACAAAAGGAGAAACTACTGGTCATCAGCAGTTTCTTCTTTTGTCTCGATGTTTTCCCAAGCCTTTTCTATCAGGGACGTCAAAACCAGGTCTTGTTTGGGAATGAGTTTAATCATTACAGAAAAGAAAGGGAAGTATTTCTGCTCGTGCGATGCCAAATTCGGATACCATTTGTGTAAGGGTCAATTTAGACGGAGCCCAATCAATCCTCCATTGGATTAACATCAATCATGATTAAAGCAAGGTTAAAAGGTTGATGACTGATTGAAATAACTTCTGTAGATAACAAGTACATGTAAATGTACACATGCAGTTTTGATGCTGACAAGTAAAGCTGATTTGAGTTGAATATGTTTAGGTAGTCTACCCCTACAGGGATTTGCGCGACGTCGGAATTATTCGGGCGACGTCAAAAACATTCGGCGGTGGAACTTTCCACCCCTGAATGTTTAAACGACCGCGCCCGAATAGATTCGGATACGTAACGACGCCGCTCGAAAAAAGCCGATGTTATAATATGAATTTCAAAATTGCCACATTACGGGTATTCTACCTAAAAGCAATCTATCTTGATCTACTATGCAGTCTGATCTGGATCGAAATTTTGTTTTGGACAGTTTTCAATGTTCTTGAATACCTACTCTACTTAAATATAGACATTGTTCGAAAACATATATTTTACGTTGTATGTCCATAGGAAGCGGTCTCAGATTAGGGAAGGGGATAAATACGGATTTTCAGAATGTTCAGTGATATTTTTACCTTCCAGAACATTTTTCTTTGTCGACACAAGACACAATACTGTAATCTGATACAAGCATTCTAGTTTTGGGTACATTCATTTTGTCATTTGCTGCAATACTCTAAACATTTAACGAATCTAAAATTTTATCGTTTAGTTTAAAGGACTAAAACATTCTGGTCGCGCATTTTGAACATGAGAAAGTCATCAAAATTGTTTTGAAAAGCCCCCTCCTTCTTTTTAAAATTTTGAGGAAGGGACAGGGGTCCAAAAGTCCCCCACTCCCTCTGGATACGCGCACGTGGTTAATTAGACAAGATAGAATATCTCCTTTTACGTTAATTCTAATCTAGTTGAAAAAATTTGACGAGACTCAATAATTAGCAACAATCTCAAATATCTTAGCTTGAACCTACTCACCGAGGGAGAAATTTCGTAAAAATATCGTCGCTTTTCTTCGAAAACCTCGTAACTGCAGCTTGTTTTAAGCTGCAGTTACGTGGTTTTCGATGAAAAGTAGCGATATTCAAGGCAAATTGAGGAGTGTTTCTCACAGGAGACCTGTTACATTAATCCTTTTACGACAAAACGACAAAAATGGAATATATTCCAATTTGCAAGTTAAAGCAGACGGCAAAATGGATGTTGATAGCAGATTCGAACCCCCATTCTCCAACCCTAAGATCCGCGCACGTGGTTAATTAGAATAGATCGAATATCTCCTTTTACGTTAATTCTAATCTAGTTGAAGAAACTTGACGAGGGGGGGGGGGCGTCTCCCCGTCCCAAACCCCTATTCCACTGGATCCGCGCACGTGGTTAATTAGACAAGATAGAATATCTCCTTTTACGTTAATTCTAATATAGTTGAAGAAATTTGACGAGACTCAATAATTAGCAACAATCTCAAATATCTAAGCTTTAACCTACTCACTGAGGGAGAAATTTCGTAAAATATCGTCGCTTTTCTTCGAAAACCTCATAACTGCAGCTTGTTTTAAGCTGCAGTTACGTGGTTTTCGATGAAAAGTAGCGATATTCAAGGCAAATTGAGGAGTGTTTCTCACAAGAGACGTGTTACATTTATCCTTTTACGACAAAATGACAAAAATGGAATACATTCCAATTTGCAAGTTGAAGCAGACTGCAAAATGGATGCAAATTCGACCCCCCCCCCCCTCTCGTCCCCCCCCCTCTGGATCTGCGCACGTGGTTAATTAGACAAGATCGAGTATCTCCTTTTACGTTAATCATGGTGGGGATTGTGCATGATGGGATGGATAACGACTACCGACAATAGGAACGATTTTATCAAGTAAACCGTGACGTAATTTCGGACAAATAAATAGTATTTCGTTGGTGTTGTTATAAAATCTCGTAACTACTGCTTGAATCAAACCGTAGTTATAACTCATCGGCTATAAAAGTACACTTGTATACAAACACTAAAAAACAAATACATAGTTTTAACATTTACCAAACCATTTATCGTGAGCTATACGAGCGATTCAATGTCCTATTGTCCAGCAAGATTAACCCGGGACATCTGCATATGTAATGACCCCACTTCGGCTTTGTTTTGTTAAGACGCTCCACTAACGGACTTTGCGCACGAAAATTAAGTTGTCCCGGGTTAACCTTGTTGGACAATAACTCGTTTAATCCCAAAAGATAAAGTGTTTGTGTTGGGCCATTTATAAACAAAAAGAAGTAAAGTGTTTGTATACAAGTGTACATTTAAACCCGATGAGTTATACGAGATGTTATAACAACACCGACGGTTTATCAAAACATAACGTTTTAACTCAGTCTATTTTTTGCAAAAAAATGATGCCAACTCGCCTCGCTTCAGGTAAGACATTTTGCAATAACTCTGTTATTTCTGTATCAATTTTCAAGCGGTTTGCTGCATGTACCCCGCCTTATCGAGCTCTTTCATCGGATGTATGACATATTAGATAACTCATGATGCTTTTTCCGAAATATTGTCCCAACCGACCAGAAAGCGAAACGGTAACGGCTACGGCCAAATTAACCACGCTTCAGGTAAGAATTTGTGCAATAACTTTCATATTTTAGGGTCAATTTTCATGCGGTTTGTTGCATGTACTCCGTCTTACCAAGCCCTTTTCTCAGATGTATCATTTATCTGGAACTTCCCTGTACTTTTCTCAAAAACCGATCCCAACCGACTAGAAAAAGGGCCTGAATTTTTTGTCGTTTTTCTGGTCGGTTGGGATCAATTTTTGGACAAAGTACAAAGATTCTACAAACAAGTCATATATCCGAGGAAAGAGCTCACTAATGCGGGGTACATGCAACAAACCGCTTGAAAATTGGAGCAGAAATAAGAAAATTATTGAACAATTTCTTACCTGAAGCGAGGCAAATTTTGTCCGTATACTCCAAATTCGTTATCCATCCCATCATGCACAATCCCCACCGTGTTAATTCTAATCTAGTCGAAGAAACTTGACGAGACTGGATAATTAGCAACAATCTCAAATATCTTAGCTTGAACCTGGTCACTGAGGGAGAAATTTCCTAAAATATCGTCGCTTTTCTTCGAAAACCTCGTAACTGCAGCTTGTTTTAAGCTGCAGTTACGTGGTTTCCATGAAAAGTAGCGATATTCAAGGCAAATTGAGGAGTGTTTCTCGCAAGAGACGTGTTACATTAAGCCCTTTACGACAAAACGACAAAATGGAATATATTCCAATTTGCAAGTTGAAGCAGAAGGCTAAACGGATGTTGATAGCAGATTCGAAGGGGAGGGGAGCATTTTCTTCTTTTGTCTCAAAGTTCCATAGGCCCGTTCAATTAGGGACGTCAAAATTAGTTATTGCTTGGGAGGGGGTTACGACTTTCTCAAACAACTAACGACTTTTAACATTTTGGACTTCATTCCTATTTGAAAACTTCCTGTAGACGACGAAAATAATGCTGAGAGAGAAAATATGAGAAAATCGTCGGTCATATTCGAAAATGTAACTACAGCTTCAAAAAGCTAAAGTTACGACATTTTTGAACCTGAACTACTAATGCTGATGATCAGCATTCTTTTTTTTTGGCTCAATGTTTTCAAATATCCTTTTCATTGGGGGAAAATTAAGTCTTGCTTTGGAAAAGGTTAAAGAAAATCGAGAAGTTTTCCTCGTAGAAAGCAATTAGCTGAGAGCATTATTATAGACCTGTTATATTAACACTTGCCAGAACACGCTCTTTTGTTGACGCCTTTAAAAGGAAATCAAAGTACTGAAGGTACTGTTGGAGAGTTTATGTTGGAAAAACAATGTCTTGTCTGGGAAAGGGTTAAGGAACAAAATCGAAAAGTTTTCCTCGTAGAAAGCAATTAGCAGACAGCATTATTACAGACCTGTTACATTAACACTTTCCAAAAACACGCTCTTTTGTTGACGCATTTAAAAGGAAATCAAAGTTCTGAAGGTGCTGTTGGAGAGCAAATTTGTTTATGTTGGAAAAACAATGTCTTGTCTGGGAAAGGGTTAAGGAACAAAATCGAGAAGTTTTCCTCGTAGAAAGCAATTAGCAGACAGCATTATTACAGACCTGTTACATTAACACTTTCCAAAAACACGCTCTTTTGTTGACGCATTCAAAATACAAATAAAGGAGAGAAAAGGAGAAAAAAATTATCCTTAACATTTTCTAGATTTCATTCGATGTCTCCGATGTTATAATCTACATAAATTGCATTTCAGCTTATGTTCACTTTATGGTCAGAAACATTTTAACCTTTTTTTCCTCTAAAAATCAGCAGTTGTTTTGGGAAGGGTGAAAGAAAAGTTAGATAAGGTGACATTATTGTACACGTAGGATTTGTTCTTTCCCTTAGAATAAACAGATAATACCCTTTCACCAACAATAATTTCATGTAAGAATCGAAATCGACAAATCTTTTGAAATGTATTTGAGAAAAAGGACGGAAATTCTACTAGCAGCTTTTGGGTGCTTTTCAACAAAAAGTTAAAGCTGCAGTTACGAGGTTTTTGTTAAAAGCTATGATGTACTCCTTTACCTTTTTTCCAAAACACCGCAAATGAGTCGGGCACTTGCGTAGGGGCCTTTGTAACATTTGAGACAAACACGTATCTAGACCAGTCTTTATATACGAAGTCTGATCAAAATATACGCCTTTGGATTTCTCTAATAGACTCATCATTACCTTAGCAACTTTTGACGACAAAATGGATACCAAGTTTGGATTTTAGCACACTGAATACTGAGTACCATAATTAACGCACCACCAATCATTCTGTTTCTTTTTTGTTTCTTCTTTCTTTCAAATTTAAATCAAAGGCAGACGAAATGCCACTTTATACCTATTTCTGTAAGGCTTTTAAATGGCGTTTAGTATAGAATACGAATATTACATAGGTACTGATTTTCATTGTTTCTTTTTAATAACAAATTTCATTACTTGAGACGATATTTCGATTTCTACAACTTGTCAAAAGTTTTGTTTTAAATAACCAAGCCCAATTTACAAATGCATCCTCCCTAAATATGAGAAAACTGTTTTAACAAGAGTCAATTTATTAACCTAATTTGAAGTTTGCATGTTGAGGAAACATTACGCAAACAATAACAATCTTGGATTCGATGCACTAAATGTTATTTAACAGAACGACCTTGAAAGTTTCATGGGTTTTTTTTCAAAATTCTTTAATAAATACATATTCCAAACAAGCATTGCTTTTGACGTTCCTGTGGCTTATGTATGTAACTGGCGGAGAACATTGTTTTGTAAGTAAAATTCGTGGCAAATTAAAGAATTCATCTCCTCCCAATATGAGGCCAAGTCGATTGTTCAGTGCGAAACAGTTGTAACTGCCTATAAACATATAGGCAGTTACAACTGTTTGGCGCTGAGCCATCGAAGTGTGCACATCGGGAATAATGCAGTTAACCAAAAAAGTTGCAAGAGTCAAAAGTCTATATTAAAGGTGCACCTATGAAAATACAAGTGCACTTGTATATTCTGAAGTGGTGTTTTTTATTATAAATCTTATACGTGCACTTGTATTTCTATTCGTACACTAGTAAAGTTTGTAAGATCACCTCAGAACAGTGCACTTATATTTTATAGGTGATTGGACAGCCTCGTTTTGACACGTAAATCTATTTATAGAGTCTGATCGTGTACAAAATACAAGGCTTAGTGCACGTATAAAATTTACAAGTGCACCTGTAAATTTCAGCTTGGTTGTATAAAAATACAAGTGCACGTATAAGATTTTCAAAACCACCTCAGAATATACAAATGCACTTGTATATTCCACAGGTGTATGCTAAATATAGACTTTCGACCCATTTGGTACGGCATAGCATGAACATTGTCACAGACACACAGAGCTGCCTGCTAGCAAAGTGGTGCTTTGGACCCCCAAGCATGGACAGAGGTACAGAAGACGCCCCCAACACATCAATGGTGGACGTTTTGATGCATTAGATCAACATTAAAAATCAAGTAAGATCTAGGTATATATATTTCTTCTAGTTCTGTGAACGATATATTTGAGCCAGAATTTGGAAAAGGTCCCTTTAAGCGTTTTAGACAGCCATGTTTCAAGATCAGCCTATGGCTAAGTAGTGTCCGACAGGGATTTATGCCGCTCTCTCACAGTTGTTACAGGTCACGAAGAAGCTACTGGAGACCAACATGGTTCTTGATCAGACTGTGTGAATACTCAGGCTGATCTGGAACCATGTTGGGCTCAAAAACCTTAAGGAATATTTTTCCAGAATACGGCTCATTTAGATTTGGGTGGTGGTTGTGGTGTGGCGGTGGTAAGATAGTGGCAGTGTTGTTGTTAGTAGTGGCGGGTGTTGTTTTTTCTTTTATCTTTTTTTTAAACATGTAGTAACCGACCTTTAACGACTTCTTTTCATTTCACTTTTCGTCTTCATAAAGTTACTGAGATATCTTACTATTACTGTAACGATAAAGAATCGCCATGTCTTGAAAATCGCTGAATAATCATTCAAAAGCATTGTCATGTCTTAAGAGCATTATGTCATTCTTGAATGGGTGGCTACATTATTGTTTGTTGTCCGACATGACAGAAATATGCAAATGTCCGTCTATCATATGTTAGAACCTTTTCCCAGAACAGGCCCTACTTTTGACACAACAAATCAAAATTGGATTGGAAAGCATTGAGGGAAATGGAGAAAATGCTGACAATCAGCATTTTCTCCATTTCCCCCAATGCTTTCTAACCTATAACATATATATATCCCCCCTTAATGACATTTATTTTTGTGTTGGCATGCCCCTTAAATTTGATCAAGTCAAGATACTGTCATTTTGGAAAAGGGTTAGCAAATGAATTTCTCTATATAAAAACCAACAATACGTTGTTAGGAGCGAGGTGTGCTATAAATTTTCATTGTTTTTATTCGTTCTTCGCGTGTACAAAGATCATAACTTTTTTTATGGAAACCAATGACAAGTAAGAATTATACAAGGGACAATTTGATACAAGGAAACATTGGCTTTATTGGCGTGGTAACATGTATCACTCCCTGACACAGGTTTATTGGTAGCAATTTTAGAATTTGGATATGTAATTTTTTTCCTACTAACACTAGTTTTCATTCATACGTAGCGTTCACAAAGTATGCCTTAAAGTGACATTTCACAGATATGTTTTTACATAGATTTTATTTCAGTTCTGTCTGAAAGTTCTGAAAAATTAAAGCCAAAATATTGCACCGTTTACGAGAAATATATATTTTCGCATTAAAATTAAACTAAAACATGTATACAGCAACTGTATATGTGTTTCGGCGGCCATCTTGGACGCCATCTTGAAAATAACCCTTTTCCGTGACCCAGTATATGGAATTCGTCATTTCTGTATCAACTTAAAAGGTGTGTTTTTTGCTTATCAGCAACAACATGAAACAACTGATAGCATATATACGCATTAGGATAACAAATCTTGGCACCAAGACGTACTTTAAAAATTGAAATGAGAATGTGATGTCCCTTTAAGAAGATGAAACAAGAGGACCATGATGGTCCTAAATCGCTCACCTGAACCAACATATTTTGTCAAATGCAAAGGCATATAACTAAAGACTCTCTGTTCCAATCAAGTCTAAAAATTTAGAATGTTCGAATTTGAAAGAAGCTTCAAACAACAAAATAGATGTTGATAACGACAAGATTTGCTTAAATATTATGCAGAAAATATTGGGGCAAAAGGAGAAACTGCTGGTTGTCAGCAGTTTATCCTTTTGTCTCAATATTTTCTCAAGTCTTTTCAATTAGGGACGGCAAAACCAGGTCTTGTTTGGGAAAGGGTTAAACCTCTACCAAACAGGACCTCATTTCCATGTCCCTATTAAAAATAGTTTGGAAAACATTGAGACCAATACCCCCGGAATTGAAAATACTAGTTTTTACGTTCAGTTTTCGGAATAACAGACGGACAACGATAAAACAACATGCCCTGCTCTTTTGGAACGGGGCATCAAAAGGATTTTCTGATTATCAGCAATTTCTCTTTTCCCCTCAATATATCCTACAACATTGCACATTTCTCTTTTTGAACTCAAATGTTTTGTTATCTGTAACTACTTTAAAATTTGACCAAACCATTCTGGAAAAGGGTTACCTAAAAAGGCTAGGGAAAACATTGCGGCAAAAGAAGAAAATGCTGATAATCATAATTTTCTTCTTTTGCTTCAACAATGTTTGTGGTATATTGTTCACAAATCTTATCTTTATTAACATATTTCTTTTTTCAATTATGTGCTACAGCCTTTAACTTGGATTGTTATAAAAAAACATGTTGTTTGGGAAAGGGTAAAAGTATGGTATGGATTCCAAGAGGGTAGGATTCAAAATAAAACAAAATAATAATGAAAATTTTACACATGAAACTTTTATTGTTGTAAAATGAAATGACATATCATTCAAAATACAAATGAATAGGTAGCTTAAACAAATTATTATAAACTAATCAAAGAAAAGATATTTTGACCATATTGTACAGTGTTCATCATCGTAGTGATCAGTGGTGAGAGTCATGTGATGTATCACTGTCACATGACAACAGGAGAAAATTACACACAGGTGTTAGTTCCAGCACCTTGTCATGGTTCAGTTATGGTCTTTGCTGTTTGATAATAATGGCTTCCTTGACTCCACGTTTGATGAGTGAATCTTGGTGTTATATGGATCCATCTTATGTTTTTTGTGTGTACAGTATTCATATGTAGCTGAATTGGATTTGATATAGGTTATTTCATTCTTATGTCCAAAGAACGACCAGTTTTGCCAATATAACCATTTTCACACTGGCCACTTTTTACATAGTACACTACTCCACACTTTTTCAGCTTTCACATGGGTTAACTGTTGTATGATGGAATTACAAGGCTGGTGGTACATGTTAATGCCACGTTTCTTCAATGTTCTGTGCAAGATCTCAGATGTTGCCCTTACATTTGGCATCCCAATGTTGACATGTTTGCCTCTTTCTTTTTGACCTTCAATCTGCTCTTTTTCTTTGGAATCTTAAACATCCATTCGTGGTTGCCATTCTCCCTCAGAGCATTCTTGTAGTGTTCTATTTCTAGGTTCTTATCTTTTTTCATGGTAACAATTTTTTCAGCTCTGTGGAATAATGTACAACTGACAGTTTGTGATCTAGGTGGTGGTTGGAATTAGTATTTAAATACTCATTTTGGTGGTACCATCATCATTCATGTGGATACAAGTGTCCAAAAAGGGTATTTAACCATATTCTTCTTGCTTTGAAGTGAATTGAATGTGTCCATCAGGTGGGATGAAAAGTGCCCAATATCATTCTCATGGAGTTTTGTCATGGTGTCATCCACATACCTGAACAATAGAGATGATAGGTTTCTAAATGTATCCGATGCCTCTCTTTCAAAGTGTTTCATGTGGTGGTTGGCAACAATAGGGGAATTCTCTCCTCTGTCATGTGACAGTGCTATGTCACATGACCCTCACCACTGACCCCTACGCTGATGAAGACTGTGCAATTCGGTTGAAATATTTAGCGTAACACATACAACCTGACTTAGTACCATTGCATGCATCCTCAAAAATAAGTAAATATTAATTTATGAAGTCACTCATTACATGAGTACAGAGCAATTGTATGCTTAAATTTATCTATGCCTTAACCCTTTCCCAAACAAGACCTGGTTTTAACGTCCATAATAGAAAAGGCTTGGGAAAACATTGAAACAAAAGGAGAAACTGCTGATAACCATCAGTTTCTCCTTTTGTCTCAATATTTTCTATGCCATATTTTACACAAATTCCATCTTAAGTAACTTCCATTTTTGTCATTTGTAGCAGTTTACAGTGGATTACCCTAAAATTTCGCAGTTTGGGAACGGGTTAAGTTAAGAAAAATATGAATGACATATCATTCAAACATGATTTTAATTTATTAATAATCATTAAACATGAGAAAGAGTCAATAATGAAAGCATAAGGTGAATCAAAGTTTTGAATAGAAACTTGGTGAGATTATTTCATGCTGACCCCGAAATTTTTAGGTCTATCAACAGGCAGCATAGGAACAAAATAAGCCTAAACAATGGAGGAATCTGGTTTTAACATACACAATCTGAGTTACAAATACATATTTCTAATCCATCATGAAAAGATAATACCCTTTCCCAAGCAATATCTGACTTTGACTTTTCTGAAAGTAAACATCATTAAAACATTGAGAAAAAAGAAGAAAGTGTTGATAACAAGCATTTGCACCATTCATCATTTTTTATTCATATCTATGTTGTTAGCTGTAGCGACTCTAACCCATTACTGCATGGTGATGCTTTATGACTTCCTCACAAGAAAAGGCTTGGGAAAACGTGGAATTTCTTCATTTACCACAATGTTTTCTAACCCAAAATCGAGAAATCTTCAAAATTTAATCATCTTGAAGTTGTCGTCTGCAACACCTTTCAAATTGGAACAGTCCAAATGTTTGTAGTCTGGTAATAGGATAAGGAAGAATACAAGTAATGTCGCCATTTTATGATTCATAAAAAAATCTGCTTTTTTCTAGAAGTGTTGTTACATATTCAAACCTTTTCGGGCACGGTCGTAAACACTGCAGTGGAGAGTTCCACTGCTGAATGTTTTCAATATCTCCCGAATAATTCCAACGTCACACGAATCTCATTATGGGTAGATTACCTTAAAACTTGAGCAGAACTTTCAGCAAAACAACAACTTTCTTTCTTTAGGAATGGGTTACATAATACAATACATGTATTTATTCCTTAATATTATGTCATATACATTTTCCCAACTAATACTAAATATTCTTGCCTTTACTTAGAGTTTGGAAAACATGGAGAGATGGAAAGAAAAAGTTGGTAACTATCATTTTTTGCATTTCCCTTGATGTTTTCTTTAATACAAAATACAATGCTTTTAACAACATTCATTTTTTGTCTACATCTTACTATGTAGATTTTCAGTTGTTCAATATCTTTTTTTTTTGGTAGGAGGTTAACCCTTTCCTAAACAAGACCTAATTTTGACATGTAATACAGAAAAGGTATTGAGTAGCCATGAGGGAAAAGGTCAATCACATTATCTTTTTCTCCTCAATACTTTCCAAGCTCTTTAAACATAATATCTATTATTATCCAAGATACAAACTTTATGTTTAAAGACATATAAACCTTACACAGTTGGTATCATCATGGTGAGGGGAAGGTGGACCTTGTTTCTTTTAATGCAAATAATTGGCTGTGAAAACATAATGAGAAAAGAAGATCAACAAGAGCTGTCACTGTAAGATGACAATGCCCCCGACACCGCTTTGATTTTAAATTATGGCCAATCTATGTTCAAGGTCAAGGTCATCCAGGGGTCAAGGTCACCAAAGTATGTGCCTACAGAAAGGTAATGTACCAAGGAATGTTGTTGTAAAGTATGAAGCGAATATGTTAAGTAATAAGGAAGTTATGGCCAATGTTAAAGTTTTTGGACGGAATGACGGACGGACGGACAGACGGACGGACAAGTCAAATTTATGATGCCTCCCTATCGGGGGCATAAAAAAGGTGATAAAATATCCCTGCCACTACATTTGACCGGACAAGCATTTTTGTAAAAAAACAAAGGACATAACTCACAAAATAAGTAAAATAGAGTTATGCTACTTGTACACTGCACTTCTCCAAGGCAAATTCTATCTACCCATATAGTATCAGGATCATAGGTATCATACTTTCAGAGATATGGTATGGAGAAGTATTTTGTACACAAACAGGCTGATTCCTGGGTATACTTCTGAAAACATTCGTTTGCAGGGGGGAGGGGGGTGGGGGGTAATTACTCACTTTTCCTATTATGTTCCATAGATAATTTTACAAACTTCATTAACATAACAACTTAAGTTATATTTTCCTATCATATTTCAATTCACACATAAGATTCTAATCTTAATGATCAGAACTATGGACCAGTAAATCTATTATTTATCCCTTTCCCAAACAAAAAATGATATTGTCACCTTAAATAGAAAAGGCTTAGGAAACATTGACAGAATTGAGAAAATAAGAACTTGCTGAGAAACATCAATTTCTCATCCTAATTTTCCTAACAATAATTTGTGAAATGCATTTTTTTTTTAAATCGAGAACAAGCTAAACTTACGTTGTTGGGGAAAGGGTTATAGCAAGTTTGTTCAAAGAAAATAATTGTTTAACCCTTTCCCAAACAAGACATGGCTTGGGAAAACATTGAGACAAAAGAAGAAACTGCTAATAACCAGCAGTTTCTCCTTTTGCCTAAATATATTCTGAGCTACACAAGTCATGTCTTAATTAGCATTTATTATTTTGTAAGCAGCAGCTTTTAATTTTGAATTGTCCAAATTGGAGCAGTTTGGGAAAGGGTTGAAGAGGATGGTGGCCACCCTTACAAGAAGATCCACCTTTTACCTAACTCAATGTTTGTATAAGAATGTATATTCATTCCTGTACAAAAATTGAATTAGGTATTCAAACATCATGCGGGTGATACTATGGTAGGAAGTAGTATAACACCTACAAATTACAAGCTAACACTTTTAAAACAAGTTTGGAAATTGCAGTCATACGAACCTTCATGTGTTTCGACATGTAAAGAAGTAGACCATTTTATGATCAGACCAGTATGTTTCTATAGTCCCCGCTACACTGTCATTGTAATTTGAAAACACCAGATCTAATGTCGAACCTTGGTCAGTAGTGGGTTCACCAATCATTTGTTGGCACTGAAATGTTTCTAACATATACTGTTCAAGACTACTTTGCTTTTGAGACACATCTATATTGAAATCACCCATGATCACTAAAGGTTTTAATGGGTCCAGGTGTTGTACAAGTTCGCTATTCAATGTTGAGATGAACTTTTGATAGGATAAACCTGGACACTTATAAACAACTACAACCTGAATTTCAAGTAATCTGTGAGATCCATTTATGAGAGTATACTCAAATGTGTTGTACTATAGTGATGACATTTAGATATTGCGATATCATCTCTAACATACAATGCTAGACCATGAGGAGGTCTGATTTTCTGTGTAGTTTGATTCTGGTCATTTCTGAGAAGATGGTAGCCAGCAATCAAATAGTCAGAGCTGAGGTCCCTTTTAACTAATCTTGTTTCAGCAAAACCAATAATATGTGCTGACAAAATGTTCTGTTCTACTTCTACATCTCTGAAGTGTTTGTGCAGAGACCTGCAATTGTTATAAACTATTTTCAAATGGTTATCAGAGTTTACTGTATCCAGAGGAGTATAACATAGTTGAAGCTTTGCCTCAGAACATAACCTTTCTGATTCTTTCACTACCCTTTCGTCTAATGATAGAGCCTCCTCATTAAAGTTTACAATATGAAGGTTTTCAATACACCTTACTCTGCTCAAAGCCACATAATGGATATGGGGATTTTTTCTGATCCTTTTCTGGGACAAATCTATGACAACTTTATTAAGGGTAGTTCCTTGAGCCCTATGAACAGTGCGACCTGCAGATGGCTGTAATGGAAATTGTATTCTTTGAACTGTATTATGGCGTACTATAAATGATCTCTCAATGTCAAATATTGGAGTCCAATTATTGTCAATTAAATTGTGATAAAAACCTCGACTGAAGTATTTCTTTCTTCTGTCACTTCCAATTTGTTTATCATCAAACTGAACCCAAACAATGCTAGGCCTCTTTGTCTCAGCCTGCTTATATTCCACAAACTTCACTGTACAAGATGCCCCATTCGTAAGTCCATCTTCTGTATCTATGTTGACTGTCAAGTCATATATCATACCAATTACAATAGTGAGTGAGTAGTGCAAACCCATGGTACTAGATGTATCTTTCTGTAGTTGGCTTAGAATTCTTTCTTGTTTTTCCTGTGATATGTTTGCAGCCAAGATGGAATCATGACAAAGAATTTCAACCTTTTGAGCATTGATATTGCTGATAATTTCATCATTGAATAATTGCATAAATGAATTTTCAGCAAATATATGAGGAGCATTTTGTGGATAATTTTCTGAGTTTGGAATTATCATACACTGTTTTATCTGTTTTTTTATCTTGCTCTGTCATTTCATTGTGCCTGAGTCTGTTTAATAGATTAGCAAATGCACTATCATCCTTCTGTCGCATAATCTCTGTCAACTCAAACATGGTGAAATGTTCTTTCCACAAATTTACAGCTAGGGATGCAACGTCACTTGTAAGGTCTTGAAATATCCAAGAACCAGCAACTGGTTTTAACTGAAACAGATCTCCCACAGCTATTATGCTCTTGCCACCAAATGGTAATCTTGTGCCTGTTAGCTCCTGAAGTCTTTGGTCAATAAACCTTAACATAGTATTGCTTACCATTGATATTTCGTCAATTATGACAACAGACAAATTTCTATATTTAGACCTAAATGTGTTAAGTTTGTCACATGTTAATGTTTGTTCTTTTTGCATAAATTTCTGACAGAATGCTGTTGATATGGTTGAACCATTAATGTTAAAAGCTGCTTTACCAGTGTATGCACACAATAAAACCCTTTTCTCATCTGCATTTTGACCCTCACTAAGGTTCAGATATCTATACAAGGTCTGATACAATGCCTTTATAACAACGCTCTTACCAACACCAGCTCCACCAGTTAGAAAAGCATAGAGAGGGGCATCTTTTGTTTTAATCCAATGAATAACATGGTTATAGAAATGCCTTTGCTTTGTGTTCAAACATCTAAGAAGTTCTCTGTACTGGTCATCTGGCATAACATTTTCATTTACTTCAACTGAAGCTGTAGCCACATTGTTGCCTAATTCGATTCCTATGTCATATTCCCTTTGTTCTAAAACTCTGTCTGGATTGAAATAGACAAATGTCTCTGATTCAGCTGAACCCTCCAAAGCTGTTTCTGCCTCTTCTTGTTGAGTTCCTGAAGCTATTTCATCAAACATACTTGTTTCATTTTCTGCAGCTTCTCTTGCCATCTCTAATTCCTCAATATGGTGTTCATACTCCTTAGCTTTGTAATCAACCTGACGTTTTTTTGCCTCATAATGTTGTTTATAAGTTTCATAATTCAAAAGTACATCAGTGTGTTCGTTTCTCCATGGAAAAAATAGCAAGAGTTTCTCACGATAATGATTCTCTTCATCAGATTTGCGATTAAATCGTACATAGCGGATCACTTTGGCAATTTTCTTCTTTCTTATTTTGATGCCATTTTTCAAAACAACTAGAGTTTTGGAATCATTGAATAATTCTTCAGAATTGATATCATCATCATCATCATCATCATCATCATTTACTTCTTCGTCAATTGGATTTGCTTCACCATCTTTAGGATACACAACCTCTAGCTGAGATACATAATCGGCAAGGCACCAATTCTCAAGACATTTTGGCCTTTTCGCATATCTTTTTATGACATTATCTGCAACAATGTCTGTTGAAGAATCAGGTAACTCATCTAGTTCATGTTTTGCCTTTAGAAGTTGAACTCTATCATTTGGCTGTGAAGTATTGATGAAAACTACATCTCTAGTACCCTTAGACAATGGTATTTGAAGTACTAAGTAAACTGCTTCTTGAGCACTCACTTCAACACTATTTGAGAAAACATTTCCAATATGTCTGACTTGTCTTTTGATGTCAAAATTGCCATTCCTTGCTTCTTTTGCTGCAGCATGTAATAAAGCACTCATTCCACGCTGTGATTTACTGATGTAGGATACAATGTACATGGCACAGGCATATGGGTCTAATACAAACTGTATATCAATGTTTGCCTTCCAACCCTTCAGCACAGCTTCATTGTATAAATTCACACGAACATCTTTGGGTTCTCTTTTCAAAAACACCTTTGACGCCTTCAAAGAACTTCTTATGCATTTTATGTAGTCATCTTCACTCAGTTCCACAACATCTGTTAAGAACTTTTCATAGGTCATGTCATACCCTTCTTTTTCTGCATTCATTTTCTTTTGTATTCTCTCATACATTTTCTTGTACTTCTCAGCATCTGATTCAAGTGGTTCAAGAACCATTGTCTTTTTCAAAGGTGGCAATGGATATCCAAAGCGACATATCTTGTCTTCTTTTTTATGACAAGTTCTACTATGCTTATGAATTTGCAATTGAAGTAGTTCTTGTAGATGTTCATTTTCTGCACTACATTTCAAGTATTTATCAACAAAGTCAACTATTTCATCATTGGAGCTGTTTTTATACTTTGGTGAATTTTCCACCCAAACAAGCATGTGAATATGAGGTGAGCCTCTTTGTTGGAATTCAACACGATAAAAATAATCTGTCACTTGGCCAAGGCAATCATGAGAACTTTTTAGGACAACATTAATAAATTGCTGAACTCTGTGGTCAAAATAACGAGAGCAAGTTACAGGATCCTTCTGAACTAACTTGATTTTCTGCTCCCATGACAAATTTCTGATTTCATCTTCAGAGTAGGTGTAACCCTGATTAAGACTTGACAACATATTTAATAAGTCTGACCATCTTGTATCTGCAGATGATAATGACATGAACCATGTAGGCAAACCAAGTTGTCGAATCATAGCAAACACATCTTTCTTCTTCGTTTCCAAATAGGCAGGAGAATTTCTTAGCTGTTTGAATATATAGTAGCCTTCATCTTTACGTACTATGTTCTCCATATAGCTCATATCTTTAGCCTGACCAGCAGTCATTTTGTTTTGAAACTGACCTCTTCGTACAGCAAGATTCACTTTGTCATGCAGTTGTTTCATCTGAATCTTTTTCAGTTTGAAAAATATATTAGGCACACTATTAGCTGCTCGCCTATCACTGCTTCTGAGTTCCCATTTTGCAATGTCAGAGTAGTTTACTGGAACAAGTCTTTCATCACTTTGAGCCCTCCTTTGTCCACAATAAATTGTTGGAAAGCTCAGAAATTCAGAATCAGAATCTTGATATATGCTCAATGGTCTCTGACCTTCTCCTGGTGCAAAAGTAAAAGTGTCCGTTCTATTTTCAATATCTGCATCATCAAGTAGTGTGTCTATGTTTCCAACGTTTTCTTGTGTGTTTTCTTCTGTATCTGAATCATATATGTTCTTGTGTTCAAAGTTTTCTTCGTCACAAATATTTGTTTGATCCCCTGATGATTCTTGCGTAGATGAAAAGAACTCTTGTACAGTCTCTTGACATTCCCTTGTTACACGGGCAGCCCATTCCTCATCAATTGTCACCGACGAATTTGCATACAAGGAACTGTTTTTCATTAACCAGTGTAATGCTATTAAAACACGTAATGGTCTAACACTTTCTGTAAATACACATGATTTGTTTGACAACCTCTTTTTGAGCTTGACTGCTACAGTTACATTTTCATCAAATGGTCTAGGAAGTGCATTTACAACAGGTTGAATATCAACAGGTACGTTCACAACATTGCCTTTCACAGAATACTGGCGGCCTCTTGGTAATTCTCGAATTTGCATAAAAGGTATCCGTAAAGCAATTAGTCTTTCTTCCAATGGATATAATTGTAAGACTTCTGGTTTTTCAGGCCACTTCATACCATTTACTTCAGATAATCGTGGAATCTTGCTGTTCATCAGATTTCTTCTGCAGGTAGTACATATCCATTCTGAACCATCCACTGATAAAGTATCAGTTAAGAATTTTGAATCGACAATGCCTTTCATACTTGTGACACCACACACACTTTGTTTGAACCAGGTTTGCTTACAACAGGTGCAGATATATTGACGTCCAACCTTAATACTCTCATGAAATAATGCTATGCATTCATCTATATCATCTCCATGTTTTCTTCTTTTAGCACTAGAGTTTTCATTTTGTCGAAAGTCTGTTGATTTCCGTTTCATGCATTTTCTGTCTCTATCACTCAGTTTTTCTGCTTCTTTTACAGCATCTTTTGACCGAGAAACCTGTTTGGCAACTCTTTCCTTCTCCAAGTTGTAAGGGTTCAACCTTGATTTCCTTTTAGATGCAGATTGAATTTCTTTTTCTTTCTCTTTGAAGTCTGTATCACATCTTGCTTTTCTCTTTCTCGTATTTTCCCCTTCTTTCTCTTTCTCTTTAAAAACAATATCACATCTTGCTCTCCTCTTTGATGTATTTTGCTTTTCCTTCTCTTTCTCTTTAAAGGCAGTATCATATCTTGCTTTTCTCTTTGACATATTTAGTTTTTCCCTCTCTTTCTTTTTAAAGACAGGATCGCTTCTTAATTTCCGAATGTATGTAGATAGTCTCTCTTTTTCTTTCTCTCTAAATCCTGTATCACATCTTGCTTTCCTCTTTGATGTATTTTGCTTTTCTTTCTCTTTCTTTTTAAAAACAGTATCACATCTTGCTTTTCTCTTTGATGCATTTTGCTTTTCCTTCTCTTTCTCTTTAAAGACAGTATCACATCTTGCTTTTCTCTTTGATGCATTTTGCTTTTCATTCTCTTCCTCTTTAAAGACAGTATCACATCTTGCTTTTCTCTTTGATGCATTTTGCTTTTCATTCTCTTCCTCTTTAAAGACAGTATCACATCTTGCTTTTCTCTTTGATGCATTTTGCTTTTCCTTCTCTTTCTCTTTAAAGACAGTATCACATCTTGCTTTTCTCTTTGATGCATTTTGCTTTTCATTCTCTTTCTCTTTAAAGACAGTATCACATCTTGCTTTTCTCTTTGATGTATTTTGCTTTTCCATCTCTTTCTCTTTAAAGACAGGATCACATCTTGCTTTTCTCTTTGATGTATTTTGCTTTTCCTTCTCTTTCTCTTTAAAGATAGGATCACATCTTGCTTTTCTCTTTGATATATTTTGCCTTTCCTTCTCTTTTTTCTTTAAGACAGAATTCTTTCTTACTTTTTTACTATATGCACATTGACTTTCTTTCTCCTTCTCTTTGAATGATGAGTCAGAGCGCTGAACTTGTTTATATTTTCTTAAATATTCTTTTCTGTCAACAGCTTTAGTTTTGATGCAAAGATGTTCATGGTCTTGTGATTGCTTACTTAATTTCATGTCATTCTTGATTTTTTGATCTTCAAAGTATTTCTTTATCAAATTTGAGTAAAGCTCATCTCTTTCATTACAAAAAGAAAATTTCAGAGGCAATACTTCATACGGAGAAGACAGATCGATCCTCATACTCTCATACATAGCATACAAAAAAGTAACAATTTCATCAATTGTAGCAAAAGAAATCAACAATGATTTTCCATCTGAATTGGACATGCCATTATTTCCATGTGAATGTGAATCAAAAAGCCAAAATGTGTCATCTTTAACAAACAAAGCAGAGCATATAGCACCTATCATTACTAAAACATACTGCACGCTTAGAAAAGCAGTTTGTAAGGATTTGTGCAAAGATGGAAATGGAGAATCATCTAGCTGGTCAACAGCATTTCCTGATATAATGTTGCCCTTTTGAATAAGCACTTGTCTTGATAACACATCAACTTTATCCGGAATTTCATCGAGAGAAAGAAATCTGTGCTTGAATTTACCTTGTTGGTTCAAAGTTTGCAATACATTTCTATACAACTGATCACCAACTGTTAAAACTTCATCCATGTTCGATGCTAGACTAGAAAAATGTGCATATATTAACGAACACAATGCATTCATTGTACACTGGCTCCCTCTAGAATATACAGAAAATCTTCTGTTATTTTGACTGTATGATCCTAATAGTAATGTTGTACAGTTAAATGGATTGTTTGAATGGTGCTTGTACCTACTTGCAACACATAAACTCTGATCAAGGTCAGATTTCAATGGCTCAGACAATAAAGATGTACTTGTTTTAGCTTTTACATGCTCAGACTCAATAGGCTCAGACAATGAAGATGTACTTGTTTTAGCTTTTATATGCTAGGACTCAATAGGCTCAGACAATGAAGATGTACTTGTTTTAGCTTTTATATGCTCAGACTCAATAGGCTCAGACAATGAAGATGTACTTGTTTTAGCTTTCATATGCTCAGACTCAGTTGGCTCAGACAATAAAGATGTACTTGTTTTAGCTTTTATATGCTCAGACTCAATAGGCTCAGACAATGAAGATGTACTTGTTTTAGCTTTTATATGCTCAGACTCAATAGGCTCAGACAATGAAGATGTTCTTGTTCTAGCTTTTATATGCTCAGACTCATTTGGCTCAGACAATGAAGATGTACTTGTTTTAGCTTTTATATGCTCAGACTCAGTTGGCTCAGACAATAAAGATGTACTTGTTTTAGCTTTTATATGCTCAGACTCAGTTGTCTTAGACAATGAAGATGTACTTCTTTTAGCTTTTATATGCTCAGACTCAGAAATTTTTGATATGTTACCATGTGGTATTCTATTTGCCATTTCATTAGTTGATTCAATAATCACTTCCATATGCAAGTCATCAAGTAAATCATTTAGCAAATCATCAAGTAAGCTATCAGATAAATCTCCAAGCAAATCTACTGGCAATTCACAAGGCACAGACGGCACGCTGGCTATATAGAGGCGGGAATTGACCTCCGTCTGTTTACTAGTTCCCGGCACAGATGGCCCACTTATGGATGGACCACAAGTGGGCTTAAAGAGGCGGGCTTCGACCTCCATCTGCTTACACTGCACCCTTTGAACAGATGGCCGAACTGCCGAAGCAGTCATATCCGGCACAGTCCATATGAGGCCTGTAGGGTCATCTCGACCCTCATCTGCTTTCCTGGATCCAACACCAGGGCCGGAACTATCACCATGACCATCACCAGGACCATAACCACCACCAGTCTCATCTCTCACAATACGTCTTGACCTCATCAGAGACCGCATCGCGACATTCCTCTGCGAAACAGACTTGCGCTTCAACCTTGGCATTCCTTAAATAGAAAAAGTAAAATACACAACCCTCCCCCTTTTCAACCTTTACCATTTCCCAAGTAATAAATTGTTTTAGAAAGAAATGGAAAACTGACAGGAAATGAAAAAATCTGATAAGCAGAAGTCTTCTTTTTTTCCTTTACCATTTTCATTGAAATCAGAATAACTATGTCATGGGTACTTCTTTGAATAGTTTCTTAGAGACATTTACAATAAACTGCAACATAGGGTTTGGAGAAAAATGAAAATATTTAGACAATATCCTTTCTTATCTGAGACTCTGAATGTGACAAAGTATGATTAATTTCTGCAACTCCTTTCAAATGTAAACAGTCACAAATCTGGTATTTCGGGAAATAGTAACAGTAGAATGAGCTTAAGCACTGTCACCTAAAATTATTTAGTTACATTCAGAGATTAACACACCAAACAAAGAGCTGTTCCTTCTCCATGCTAAGAAAGTATTCTTTTGAAATTTTCATTTAATTAAAGTTAATTAATTATTATTATTTAAAGGCTGAATCTCTAATAGAGCCCAAGATGTAGACTAGGTTAGAGGATTTTTGTGTGGTTTTTTTTTTAAGATGCAACACCCACGCAACATCAACACTAGGGTTGTGACACTAGCTTCCCGGGAATAAAGTCCCAGCTCTCTAAAAAAGATTTTCATCACCATATTAACAATTGTAATTAGTTCAGATCCTAATCTGTATGGGTATAAAATGGATCCAGATATGTTTATGAAACCAAAATGCAGCGGTATCTAATTTACTTTCCATGTTTTCCAAAAGCTTTTTACAGAAACATCAAGTCCTGGGCTCCTTAATTTATCAAACATGTTGTTTTCTGTACATATTAATCATTCTAAAGTTTTGCTGCTTTGTTAAGAATCTATAATGCAACTTTTGCACAGCATAACTATGCTACTATACTCACTGATTTATATAGGTTGGAATCCAGGATTTCCTCAAGACAATGTTCTACTTCACACACTTTTCTCCTCTTCCCAAGCTGATTTTCAATCTGTTCGACAGTCACTTCACACAAAACAATCAGCATTCATCAATCTAATAAATCCAATCTATTTTCTATAGTCTCTATCTATATGATCACTGATAGGAACACTGTTTACATAAACACAACAGTATCAATACAGTTCACAGTACTTTAAACTTTATAGTTTAATGTCACTCTCTGATGAAAGTTGAATCAAGTTTTTATAACCTACAGAAAAAAAGAAAAATATGATACAAAAGGGGAATATGTGATCCATCAAGCAGAGAAGGAAATTCTGAGAAAAATTAAAAGCCTACCCAAGTTAGACCATGATATTTCATTTTCTTTTATAAATCAATGGATACTTTACAATATTTGGTATTTTACAGTGAATTTGTGTACAAAATAGCAAAGAAAATATTTAGAAAAAAAAAGAGGAAAATTCTGATTATCAAGCGTTTTGTATAACAGACATTGAAACAAGGTATTGTTTAGAAAAGGAACAATTGGTTTAGAGAAAAAAGCATATTCTATAATTCATGCATCAAACCTATTTTAGACTATCCAGAGCAGATAATTTCACAGATTCTCAGAAAGTCCTTTTCTGGGTGACGGATCACATATAACATTTCTTTTCACATCTAAAGATACAGTAAAAATCAGCAAGGCTGTTGTCCCAATCAGAAGCCCTTCCAACCATTGGTGAGAGTACATGTATTTTACAATTCATAGAACCTTAGTCTGTTCCAAACATAACAAATTAAACCTGATTTAACCAATCTCTGCAATATGGAACAATGTGCAATATTGTGTTAATTGTTTGTAAAATATTTCCTATCAGCAAAATCCCTTTTACCTATCACCAGTGGCACTTTCGGTTAATACCAAATACCTGGTACTGGGTTGACGCCTTTGGATACAACTAAGATAAGTTCAGTTCAAAATTTTAACTCTGTTATTCGATATTCTGTGTTCATTTCAATTCTTTTTCAAATATATGTCAGCTATCAATGAATTCTTATTCAATTTTACTCAGACCATTGTGTTGAAAGACAGGGATTACTTTCTCAAATATCAAAAATGTAGAATTGTTCAGATTAAAAATTACAGATTAAAATAAATATTATTGTAACTTTTTTTTAAATTAAAAAACAAAATTTGATGAATAAAGAGAACATTATATTTACCAACTTTTCAATCAATTGTATCTAGATATCATAACAAGGGAATGTAAGAAAAAATGGTTAAAGGTTGCTTGAGAAAGAGTTACTCTAAAATAAACTTATTCTAAAAGATCTTAGTGCTGAGTAGAAATATTTGCTATGACAATGTAAGAATTAATCTGCTTGAATATCAAACACAGAATTTCTTCATTGTGATATTCTATAGTGCTTCAAGTTGAACTTGGTCACTGTATGTTTGTATTGATGGATCCATAAGACTGTTATCAATTCTGTGTCTGAAAAAAAGGAATTCATTATTTAACCCTTTCCCAAACGGCAAAATTTTAGGGTGATCCACTTCAAAAACTGCCACAAATGACAAAATGGATATTATTAAAGATAAGATTTGTGTAAAATATGTTACATGAAATATTGAGACAAAAGGAGAAACTGCTGGTTATCAGCAGTTTCTTCTTTTGTTTCAATGTTTTCCCAAGCCTTTTCTAACAGGGACGTCAAAACCAGGTCTTGTTTGGGAAAGGGTTAAGCATGTATGTAAGCTTTTGCAAACAATACCTGGTTTTGCATCTTCATAAGGGAAAAGTTTGAAAAACCATTGAGTTAAGAGAAATGCTGACAACAAATATTATCTCCATTTCTCATTTATTTTCAGCCCTAAGAATGCAAGTTCATGACATCTTTCTGTTGTTTGAAAATAAAAATGTAATTCTATCAATGCCATGGCAATAGTGCAGTTGGTAGCGCATCTGCATCTCACTCTAGAGGTCCCCGGGCGGTTTGATCCCCGCTGTGACAAATATCCTTTCTGACAAAATGACACCCACCAATGGTTTTATATCGTTAACCTATATGGGCGAGCAGCTGGAGGCTTATTTAGGGTGTTGTGGTAGTACTGGTATGGGAAACAACAGGAATCAATGGTTGAGTGTTCCAGTGGCCGCAATATAACCAAAGCAGTTGAAAATGGCAAAAAGCAAGATCTGATGGTCAATAATAGTGTGTCCAAGTTTTGTCTTCATTGATCAATAAAAAATTATTGTAGAAGCTATAGTGTAAACAAAGTCGAAAACAGTTAAAAACAGCAATTTTGTCAATTCAAGGGCAGATAACTCAGGACTTTCTGATCCAATCAGACCAAAAATCAAACTCATCCGAGATCTTATGGTAACCAAGATTGTGTCCAACTTTTGTATTGATTGGTCAATATTTGTAGATGCTAGAGTGTAAACAATGTCAAAAGTAGCTATTTTTTACATTCAAGGGCAGATAACTCCAGACTTTCTGGTCAGATCTGACCCAAAAGCAAACCCATGCAAGATCTTATGGTCACTAATATTGTGTCCAAGTTTTGTACTGATTAGTCAATAATTGTAGATGCTATAGTGTAAACAAAGTCGAAAACAGTCAAAAACGACAATTTCGTCAAATTCAAGGGCAGATAACTCAAGACTTTCTGGTCCGATCAAACCAAAAATCAAACTAAAGCGAGATCTTATGGTAACCAAGATTGTGTCCAACTTTTGTATTGATTGGTCAATATTTGTAGATGCTAGAGTGTAAACAATGTCAAAAGTAGCTATTTTTTACATTCAAGGGCAGATAACTCCAGACTTTCTGGTCATATCTGACCCAAAAGCGAACCCATGCAAGATCTTATGGTCACTAACATTGTGTCCAAGTTTTGTATTGATTAGTCAATAATTGTAGATGCTATAGTGTAAACAAAGTCGAAAACAGTCAAAAACAGCAATTTCGTCAAATTCAAGGGCAGATAACTCAAGACTTTCTGGTCCGATCAAACCAAAAATCAAACTAAACCGAGATCTTATAGTAACCAAGATTGTGTCCAACTTTTGTATTGATTGGTCAATATTTGTAGATGCTAGAGTGTAAACAATGTCAAAAGTAGCTAATTTTTACATTCAAGGGCAGATAACTCCTGACTTTCTTGTCCGATCTGACCCAAAATCGAACTCATCCAAGAGCTTATGGTCATACATGTTTTGACCAAGTTTGGTTAACATTGGCTTATATTTGTAGATGCTAGAGTGTAAACACCAAATTGTTGACAGACGGACGGACGGACGGACGGACGTACGGACGGACGGACATACAGACGGACAGACGGACGACGGACAAAATGCAATCACAATAGCTCACCTTGAGCACTTCATGCTCAGGTGAGCTAATAAACGAGACAAAAAGGTAAACAAGATATAGACATTTATGTCATAAAATGGGAAATGTTTGCACAGAGCATACATGAAGCACGAATAGTCTGCCTGAAACACTTTGGTAATTAATTAAATAGTCCATTCCTATCAGCAATGTAAATAACGAAGATAAAAGAAGTGACATGTAATTTAATTTTCCATTTTTTGTGGTATTTTATATTTGCCAATGGAATATAACCACAGACTGCATTTTTTCATCAAAATACGAAACAATTTAAAATAAAGAATTGTAAAGTTATGTCGTATCGTAAACCGGCTAAATATTTTCTTTGCTGTATTATTGTATTGTGGTTTCTCTACGGTTTTTTTTTTAGTCACATAGTGCACTCGAACTTGTTTGTCTGAGAATTTTTTCCGTATTTAGATGAATGGATGGTTTTATGTTATTATTTTGTAGTCAGTGTTTAATTAGACGCCCAGAAACAATCCCTGCACTAGAGAACAATCGTATCAATTCTTGGTTGATGGATCTGTCACAGTGACACATCGTGCATTTCTCGCGCGTTCATCTTAATTCACGACACATTTTTTGTTAGAAAGACAGAAACAAAAACTAGTGTGATGTAACGTGAAAGTTTGAGTCTGAGATATTCTCAAACAATCGTATCAATTGTGGGCTGATTGATCAGTCACATTGACACATCGTGCATTTCTCGTGCGTTCATCTTAATTCACGGCACATTTTTTGTTAGAAAGACAGAAACAAAAACTAGTGTGCTGTAATGTGAATGTTTGAGTCTGAGATATTCTCAAACAATTGTATCAATTCTGGGTTGATTGATCAGAAGCAATGGCACATCGTGCATTTCTCGTGACGTCGCGCACGGTATTCGGGAACTTTCAAAAACGCCACCCTCTACGATTCATAACTGAATTTTGTAAAAACCGTTTTCCCTCTGAAAACTTTGTTATATGTCAAAATAACCGTGAAACATTAATCTTTTTCAATTACATACTCTTTTCAGGTTGTTAGTTTATATAAAGTTGCTAGGAAGACTTTTTGTTCTTAAATTCGGCGAAAAAACGCGTGTAACATGTAACATAAATTTTCAACGGCGAGGGATATTTATTAACAACTTTGCGATTTAGTAACGTCAAACACATCGAAAAATAGATTATATGACCGTGGAAATGCTGTAGAATGTTTTGCCGAACGGAAATCAAATTTCGATGTCGATTACGCAAATAAGCCCTATTTGTTCACCAAAAATCGCAGTGTAACAATTAGAATTACGTCGCAGAAAAAATGACAATTTTGTTTGATATTTTTTGAATTAATGACTGAAATGCATCAAAACTTAATATGAAAAATATTATTTTTCTCTATTTCTATAATATATACAAGAAAATTAGTTAGCATAATAAACGAAGCATTAATGATATAAAATGCGTGTGGACAGAAATTGTTTCAGGCCGTCGAAAACTCTACTTTTTTACCCTTTAGAGTTTAAAAAATACCGGTTCCATTATTCATACAGCGATTTAATTTCAATGTGAAAATATTATTTTTTTCTTGTTTGTTATATCAAAATTTCAACGCAAAATAATGAAACGTAAAAAAGATATTCAAATTTGTTCGTGTGGACAGAATTTTTATAAACGTAAACCTTTTTAATTGGCGTAGCCTAGAAAGTATCTATTTAGCGCATTTTAAGACGAAAATAAAACGAATCAAATTGAAGTTAAAGCTTAACAAGTGCAAAAGACCGAAATAGTGAAGTCCTTAAAACATTGCCTTGTCTTTTTAAATCATTTCATTAGTTTGTACAGAGAGTAAGCATTAAAAGTACAACACAACCGTCTACGTAAAAAATCCAACGTTATGCAATTATTAGAATAATGACGTTCGCTAGTTTGACGTTACATTTAGTTCCCCAATACCGTGCGCGACGTCTCGTGCGTTCATCGTCATTCGCGACATTTTTTTTCTTTTGAAAGCCAGAAAAAGACCTGAGTGATTAGATATTGATGGGACGACAATCCCATAACACATTAACGAACACAAATTATTGTAATTTCCATGTGATGGTTCGATTCGAACCATCACATGCAAAATTGTATTGAAATTTTGGAACGATCCCTGCAGTAGAGAACAATTGTATCAATTCTGGGTTGATTGATCAAAAACACTGACACATCGTGTATTTCCCGTGCGTTCGTCTTAATTCACGACAGATGTTTTATATGAATGAAAGAAAACATTGATGTGGTTAGATATTGAGGGAATGACAATCAAGTAACATATTACCGAAATTTAAAGTATTGTAATTTTGCATATGATGTTTCGAATCTTGCAGGCGTGATACACCTGCAAGATTCCGACCAACACATGCAAAATTGTTTTGAAAATTCGGAACGATCCCTGCACTAGAAAAAAATCGGTTCAATTCTGGGTTGATTGATCAGTCACATTGACACATCGTGTATTTCCCGTGCGTTCATTTAAATTCACGACAGATTTTTTTTAACCGGAAAAAGGAGGAAACAAAAACTAGAGTGACATAATTAAAGAATGTGAGAGGTGTTCTCAAAGTAAAGTTTTTAAAAAAGTGCAGAGTCTAATCCGTTATCCCATTCCCAATTATTGGCGCTTTTGACGCCCCACAAGATTTGTCTTAGGAAAACATTGTAAAAACTGAAGAAAGTTCTAGTGACAAGCAATTTCTTTATTTTCCACAGTGTTTTTCTACCAATAAAGATAAAGAATTGTAAAATGCAATTCATCATGCAACTATTTTGAAATTTGATCAGTATACGTCTTCTAATTAGTTATGCATCTTTACTGTTGAACAGAAACAAACTTTGGCTTTATTAAAGATTAGTTATTTATTCTTATAACCTTTTCCTTAATCGACGAGAATTAAGAAAGATGTCGAGGGAAAAGAACGCATATAATAGGACAAAAGCTTAGTTGTAAAAAATACAAATAGCCAAATAAGGAAATGAAATACTTTGGGAGAAGAAAAATGAAAATTATATTTTGTCATCTACTTTCAATGTCTTTAAAGTTTTTTTCTTCTTATGGCGCCACTTTATTGTAGATATGAAGAAACAAAGAAGTACTTGGATACTTATTGTCTCTTGGTTTGTTGTATTTGATATTGTTTTTGATGATAAATGAACGGACGACCCTCAAATGAGATGAAAAAAGTCGAACCATAGTTGTTTTTTTGTATTTTTTTTTCTAGTTTGGCGCTTTTTGCTACTTTATTCAAATGGATTGAGTTTCTATATGTGTCGCTTTTTTTCTTATTTTTTTCTTTATTATGTAATCGTTTTGCGGTTGTTGTTTTGAAACAGAGTTTGTGCTTCATTATATCTGTTTGTCTGTATATGGTAATAGGGGCTTTCCTAGAAATGATACAACGATACAAATCGATCAATTTCTCGTTTCGAGCCAATTACGTTAGATTCTATATATCAGAATCTCGTGACTTTGATATATTTGTCGATTTAAATTGCAACCTTGAACCTCGAATTATCCTTCAGTCCTTTCCAAGATGACAGAATTTTTCCGTAGTCAAAAGCGAAAATTGTTCTAAAAAAATGTAGTAAACACAATAAAGGAGGGGTTTCCATAAGGCCATTTTCCTGGGACCTAAATTTTCGAATGATATTTTTAGTACAAACAGATACATAAAGGGGACGTGTTTTGCCGAAAAATCTGAATCGAACGGACCTTTGGTTTGGTGTATATTGTATATTGAAATTGGGTGGGGTAATTCTTTTCATGCGCTACCCAAGGTTCTTATTAATCAATTTTCTATCTAAATGTAAATAATTGGCGTTTTTTTTTTTTAAAAACATTATGTTTTGTATATGAGCCCATGTTAAGATGACATTAAATCCATTGGCTTGCTTATTATAAATATAGAAATATTTGGAATTGTATGTAATTTTTCAATTTTTTGTATACTTTCATCTCCCAACTTTGGGGAAAAAATCAACACTCCTTTCAATCATAACGATTGGATAACAAAGCATCTTGCTTTATCATTTGTATACTAGGGCAGTTAATGCATAACGTTGAAGACATTGCAGAATATTAGATCAGATTCCGGACAACAGCGTTTTCTCCTTTTCTACCAAAAATAGCTCAAAGCAATAACCCTTTGGGTTAGTAAAAACCAACAAGATTTTCGACTGGAGTTTTCTCTTTTCTAATCCTTAAAGTAGCATTCGCTGTGTCTTCCCCAAGAGTAAACTTTAGTAATCGTTGCGATTTAAAACGAAAATGACGAAAATGCACATTTCTCATTTTTCCCATTTTTTTTGTTATTATTCACATATTTGTTGCATTTCCATTCTCTGAGGATCTGCAACACATCATGACTAGTTGTTTTTTTACGAAAGGGTCAAAAGAAGCTGTCCAATTTCTTGTTAACCCTTTCCCGAACGACAAAATTTTAGGGTGGTCCACTTCAAAAAATGCCGCAAATGACAAAATGGATGTTATTAAAGACAGAATTTGTATAAAATATGGCAAAGAAAATATTGAGACAAAAGGAGAAACTGCTGGTTATCAGCAGTTTCTTCTTTTGTTTCAATGTTTTCCCAAGCCTTTTCTATTAGGGACGTCAAAACTAGGTCTTGTTTGGGAAAGGGTTAAATCAGAGACAAAAGAATATATGGGAAGAACATATCCCCCAGCTATCCTTTCTCTAATTGTTTTCATTTATCTTATGCTCCTACGTAAAGTACATTAGTCCACATGCCTTCAAGATATCGCCGCTTTTCAACAAAAACCTCGTAACTGCAGCTTGTTTTAAGCTGCAGTTACGAGTTTTTTGTTGAAAAGCAGCGAATTATGATGTAGTTTTTTCTACTTTTTAGAAGTACATTTTTATTATTTATAGTGATAAATTAAAGGGGGGCGAGCTAGGATGTCGAAAATGCAAATGGCACAATAATTACAAACCAGAAATAACGTACGAAATTACCTGAAGGGGTAGATCAATTATATCCATTGTAAGCGCTCATCGAGCTTTATCCAAGTCAATTGGTAACATGCTGGCAGTTTATTATTGTCATTGTTTTTGTTTTGTAACGGTTATATATGCCCAACCTTCAAAAATCAATTACGTCAGAGGTACGTCATTTGTGCTCAGCGAGATTCAACACACCGTACAACCGGTTGCGTCGAAAGTCAGCGAAGACAGATTCGGCATCTGATGTCACGTGTATGGTAGGTCAAAATAATTCACTTTTATAAATAAACAAAAAGGATCTTTGGTATTCTATAGTTGATAAATACGCGTTTTTATGTTCAGTGCTTGTACAAAATAAACCTTTCCACGTATCCCTCGTAAATAAGGTCACAGTCATCGACACAGCCGGTTGTACGGTGTGTTGATACCGCGGAGGTGTGTCTCGTTGACCTTGACCTTGTCTTGTTTTGAAGTAAAAATAGAATGTGTAAACACGCTTGTAACGGATTGATCTATAGCAAAGGAAAGATGGTTATTCGACGTGATTGGGGTTTTTATGCATTGCAAATTGTTTTTCCAAGCACAAATATGAGTTCCCGTACAGTTAGGAAGCATAAAAACCTAGCATGGCCCCCTTTAATTATCATACAAGTTTTTATCCTTTCCCACATATTTTCTGAGTTGAATTGTCTACCATAATTGAAACTGTTTGGAAAACACTGGTGGAAAGCAGGATAATCTCATATAAAAAGGCTTCCGAAAGTAAAATGATTATAGAAAAAAAGCATGTATAACACGAAATGGTTATTGCGAGAACAGGGCAATACATTAATTTTGAAACGAAAATACGGCTGTTACTTGTTTTACCTTTGAGCCAGAATGCTCTGACGTCTTATTACGTGGTCACATCTGAAGTTCAACAAAGCCCATATAAATTTTGTATAATTTCACAATTTCATAACCAACTATTGTGACTCGTCAGGCTTAAATGGACTTCTTGGAAGTGTGGAACGTATCAACCCCAGTCATTCTGCGCAGTTCGCGGAGACTGGCTAGGATTGATATTTCTCTCCCTTATATTAATTTCTGAACCTAAAACGGTTTGCCTATCTTACTAAAGGATGTTCATTTTGCAAATACGTCACCCGGTTGAACTCTACGACTGATCTGTTTCTCAATATTTCGTTTGATTCTCATCTTAACCCTTTCCGAAACAGCAAAACACCCCAATCTGAGAGCATGTGGTGACGGCAAAATTGGTGTTGAAGTGGATATGATTTACGTCAGAATTGGCACAAAAAATATTGAGACAAAAGGAGAAAATGCTGGTTATCAGCATTTTCTTCTTTTGTGTAAATGTTTTTCCAAGCATTTTCCAGTATGGACGTTTTCAAAAGCATGGTACATGTAACATGTTTTCTATTCGACATTTTTCTTGAAAACTTCTTTAAATGATACGTTTTATTCTGAATAGATAATTTAGGGTCCAACATCTCTTTAGAGAACCTACGTATAAAAACAGCTTATCTGATTTTAAAAACTGCCTTAACGCATTAGCAGATAACACATTTTTAGACTGGTCCAAATTGAAAGAAGTTGCAGATATATTCGATGCGATGAAATTTTGAAGTTTAATTACTTTTTGGGTAGAACACAATTATGGAAAATTAAGAATTGCATGTCACAAGCAATTTCTTCATTTTCCACAGGCCTTATATTTTGGAGGGTCAAAAAGAGTCGATGTGTAGAAAAGGGTCAAACTATCATTTGGGGAAAACTTATTTCAAAAGTTGACCCCCCCCCCCCCCCCCACACACACACACACACACTCCATTTGATATTCACAATTACAAAACATTGTGTATAGGTTAGACAATAGACAATTATTTGAAGACGTATTTTACAATTTCTTGTCACAAACATACAGCATACAAATACTAACTTTAGATATACTAATATCAGCCTTCGATTCCGGGTATCGAACTAGCTACCTCTTGATCTTGAAGCGACTCTATTTCTTTCGATCTTAGAGATAGGCATTAAAACAGTAATCGAGACTAAAAAAGAAAATGAAGATAACAAGCGTTTTGGTCGGTTTCATAAACAAGAGGGCCAGAATGGCCCTATATCGCTCACCTGAAAGAAGTTTGTGACACGCCCACTTTTTTTACAAATAAAAAATTCGTGAACAAATTTTGAAAAGGGTCGCTCAAGGAACATTGTTGCCAAGTTTGGTTCAAATTGGCCCGATGCTTGATTTTTAAAGAGTTTTCTTATGATTTCTCTAAGTCCGATAACCCTACCCTGCCAAACCCACATTTTTAGACGACTAAGAAAATTTGTGTACGCATTTTTACAAGAGTCACTCAAGGAAAATTCTTGCTATATTTCGTTCAAATTGGCCCATTGTGTTTTTATTAAAGAATTTTCTTACGGTGTCTCTAACTTCGATAAGCCACGCCCTGCCACGCCTGCTTTATTTGACGAATCAAAATTCGCAAACAAATTTTAAAAAGAGTCACCCAAAGAACATTTCTGTAAAGTTTGGTTCAAATTGGGCCAACGGTTGAATTTTGAAGAATTTTCTTAGGATTTCTCTAAGTCCGATAAGACATGTCCTGCCACACCCACTTTTTCTGACGAATCAAAAATTTGCGAACAAGTTTTGAAAAAAGTCACCAAGGGAACATTACTGCAAAGTTCTGTTCAAATTGGGCTTATGGTTGATTTCTAAGAAATTTTCTTAGAATTTCTCTAAGCCTGAGAAGCCACGCCCACTTTTTCTGACGAATCAAAAATTCGCAAACAATTTTTAAGAGAGTCACAAAAGGAACATTTCTGCCAAGTTTGGTTCAAATTGGGCAAATGGTTGATTTTTAAGGAATTTTCTTAGAATTTCTCTAAGTCCAATAAGTCACGCCCTGCCACGCCCACTTTTCCTGACGAATCAAAAATTCACAAAAACATTTTGAAGAAAGTCACCCAAGGAACATTTCCGCCAAGTTTGGTTCAAATTGGGCCAATGGTTGATCCTTAAAGAATTTTCTTAGGATTTCTCGAAGTCCGATAAGATATGTCCTGCCACGCCCACTTTTTCTGACGAATCAAAAATTTGCGAACAAGTTTTGAAAAAAGTCACCAAGGGAACATTACTGCAAAGTTCTGTTCAAATTGGGCTTATGGTTGACTTTTAAGGAATTTTCTTAGAATTTCTCTAAGCCCGAGAAGCCACGCCCACTTTTTCTGACGAATCAAAAATTCCAAAACAATTTTTAAGAGCGTCACAAAAGGAACATTTCTGCCAAGTTTGGTTCAAATTGGGCAAATGGTTGATTTTAAGGAATTTTCTTAGAATTTCTCTAAGTCCAATAAGTCACGCCCTGTCACTCCCACATTTTTTGACGAATCAAAAATTCACGAACAAGTTTTGAAAAGGGTCACCCAAGGAATTTTCCTGCCAAGTTTGGTTGAAATTGACCAAATGATTTAGGAGGAGAAGATGTTTAAAGAAATGTGAACGGACAGACGGACAGACGGACGACGGACGGTGAGTGACCACAATAGCTCCCCATGTGCACTTCGTGTACAGGTGAGCTAAAAACGCACAAAAACTCGCAATTGCTGCTTAAAGCTGCGGTTACGAGGCTTTTGGAGAATAGCGACGATTTAATTCTTTTTAAAAATATTGTCTACTCTAAAATTAGAGAAAAGAGAGTAAGAATAAAGGAAAACTGTAAATATCTTTTTCATACTTACAGAAACCTGCCTTTCAAGACTGTCCGCGGTGCTGTTAAACATGTATCCTCTCTTTTTCTGTTTTACGAAGTAAATATCAAAACTTCATTACTTTTGTCGTAAAGAACTTAAAATCCATAAGGCAATCTACACTGTTAATCTATTTAGATCTTTGAGAAAGTCTAACATTGTGAAACTGTAAAGATAAACTATAGTCTAGTCAAGATATAATGGCACATGTTTACACATTTTACTAATGTTAACAATGAAAAAAGCGTATGTATGTTAAAATTTTGCATGCATTGGTTTGAATCTTGCAGGTGTGAAACACCTGCAAGATTCGAACCATCACATGCAAAATTAATTACAGTAGTTTGGAGTCAGACATTGTGTTGTTAACATGGGTAAATTTTGTAAACATGTGTCGTAATATCTTGATCGGCCTATACACTAAAAGTCTGGATCAATCAAAGACACTGTCTATTAGAGCATTCCGGGCACGTTAGCATGCACAGAGAACGAACGTTCTCTTAGTAAGACATTACTTTAACCTATTACCACACATTGACGCCTAATTCTGACGCCTCTCAAGAAAAATGTTTGAAAAAACATAGTGGACAAGAGGGCCAGAATGGCCCTATATCGCTCACCTGAAAGAAGTTTAAGACACGCCCACCTTTTTTGACAAATCAAAAATTTGCAAATAGATTTTGAAAAGGGTCACTCAAGGAACATCGTTGCTAAATTTGTTTCAAATTGACCCTATGCTTGATTTTTAAAGAATTTTCTTATGATTTCTCTAGTCTGATAAGCCACGCCCTGCCACGCCTACTTTTTTTGACCAATACAAAATTTGCCAACATATTCTAAAAAAGGGTCACTCAAGGAACATTTCTGTAAAGTTTGCTTCAAATTGGGCCAATGGTTGATTTTTAAAGAAATTTCTTAGGATTTCTGTGAGTCCGATTAGCCACGACCAATTTTTTCTGACGAATAAAAAATTTGAGAAATTTTTTTGAAAAGAGTCACTGTAATACAGTCACATTGAAGTTACTTTTGTGATGCCGTTTCTATTGAATCTTTTCATAATACTGTGCATGTATATTAAATCCGTTTATATTGATGGGTATCCTGGTAGATGTAAGATATCCTAGTTGTTGCATCCTTGTTCGTGCACTGGTCAGGATATATGTCCGTTTAGACTTAGGTATAAATAGTCACCGCTAAGATACAGAAGGGAGACGAGGATTTGAGATCTTGATGAACTTGTCACATTCAATATGTAATTAAACTGACATAACCGAAGCCCCTGTGTTGTTCTTCACCCCCTCGAGCCGAGCCACTGTTGCTGCACATGTAGATTGTGCTACATCACCCAAGGAACATTTCTGCCAAGTGTTGTTCAAATTGGGCCAATGGTTGATTTTTAAAGAATTTTCTTATGATTTCTCCAAGTCCGGTAAATGCTGACCTGCCACGCCCACAATTTTGGATGAATAAAAAATCCGTGAACAAATCTTAAGAAGGGTCACCCAAGGAACATTCCTGCCAAATTTGGTTTTAATTGGCCCTATGGTTAAGCAGAAGAAGATTTTTGAAGAATTTTTTAACAATTTCTCTTAGTTAGATAAGCCCCGCCCTGCCACACCCACATTTTTTTGACAAAACTAAATATTTATGAACAAATGTTGAAGAGGGTCACTCAAGGAACAATTCTGCCAAGTTTGGTTCAAATTGGGCCATTGGTTGATTTTTAAAGAATTTTCTTAGGATTTCTCTAAGGCTGATAAGCCCCTTCCTCCCTGCCACGCCCTCATTTTTTGACAAATGTAAAAATTTGTGAATCAATTTTGAAAAGAGAGATTCAAAGAACATTCCTGCAAAGTCTGCTTCAAATAGGCCCAATGGTTAATTCTTAAAGAATTTTCTTATGATTTCTCTAAGTCTGATAAGCCCCTTTCTCCCTGCCACGGCCACAATTTTTTACAAATGAAAATATTTGTGAACAAATTTTAAAAAGAATGGCTTAAGGCACATCCCTGCAAAGTCTGGTTCAAATTGGCCCAATGGTTGATTTTTAAAAAATTTTCTTATGATTTTTCTAAGTCTGATAAGCCCCTTTCTCCCTGCCACAGCCACGTTTTTTGACAAATCAAAAATCTGAGAACAAGTTTTGAGAAGGGTCACTCAAGGAACAATTCTGCCAAGTTTGGTTCAAATTGGAACAATGGTTGATTTTTAAAGAATTTTCTTAGGATTTCTCTAAGTGCGATAAGCCCCGCCCTGCCACGCCCACATTTTTTGACGAATCAAAAATCCGCGAACAAGTTTTAAGAAGGGTCACTCAAGGAACATTCCTGCCAAGTTTGGTCAAAATTGGCCTGTTAGTTTTGGAGAAGAAGATGTTTGAAGAAATTGTTGACGGACGGACAGACGGACAGACGGACGACGGACGGTGAGTGACCACAATAGCTCCCCTCGAGCACTTCGTGCTCAGGTGAGCTAAAAACGCAAGCAATTACTTCATTTGCCATAATGTTTTCTACACTGAATAATCCAAAAATGCAAAATTTCATTCACTTGAAAACCGTCGTATGCAACATCTTTTAATTTAAACCAGTCCAAATTTTTCCGACTGTATTAAAGTATTCTGCACACGTTAACACGCAAAGTGAGCGTTCTATTACGTTACTTTAATAACTCCGGCGGGACACACAATCCGTAATTTGTTAGGGAAAATTCTCCCAATAGCGCACTAAGAAATCTTTTATTAAAAGAAGGCCTACTTTTTCCAACAAGTTTTGCGAAAATGAGATTCTTCTCTCTAGCAAATTGTAAAATCTTTTATTAAAATTACTTTCTACGAACAAGTTTTGCGAAAGTGAGATTCCTTATACCTGTATTTACAAACAGGCACTAAGACAATATTATTCCCCAATCCTTATATCGTTAGAAACGTAACATTTTTGTGAACATTTCAATACCTTATTTCATTTTAATTTAGGCTACTCCGTTGTTTGCTTTTTGCAATAAAAAACATTCTAACACTCTCATGTCCAACCTCCAAATTGAATAAAAATATCAGTTAGTTAAAGTCCTAGAAATTCTAGAAATATTTCTATTTATAAAGTGTTCTTTGATTTCATAAATAATTTCAAAACCTACAAACAAACAAAATTAATAATCCATCGAAAGTAAACAAATGGGCGGTTTTCAATTAACTAAATGTCACAATAAATTATTTCACAAATCGCCGCTTTTCTACGAAAACCTCGTATCTGCAGGTTAAAACAAGCTGCAGTTACGAGGTTTTCGTAGAAAAGCGACAAAATTCCATATGTCATACATATTGCGTATCACCATTAAACCTGATCGTTCACTAGCAGGTTCCGTGGCATTATATTCTGATATTCCGTTATAACGGGCGAGCCCTATAACACCACTGCAGGCCTAGGCTATAGACTTTGTAGCTATAGTATAGGCTTTGTAGAGCCGATCGGAAACTTCTTAAGATGAGTTTGCCCCCTTAATCCAATCCTTTCCCAAATGGCAGACATGACACTACTGCTCCGATTCGAAAAGGACTGTGGGCGATACATAATTTGTGCAAAAATATCAAAGAAAATATTGAGGCAAAAGAAGAAAATGCTGATCATTAATTGTCTCAAAGTTTTCTCAAAAGCCTTTTTTGTACAGCCGATCGGAAACACCGTAAGATGAGTTGGCCTTTTAGCCATTTCCCAAATTGCAGACATGTCACTGTTCCAATTCGAAACATGCTGTGGACGATACATAATTTGTGCGACAAATATCACAGAAAATTTTGAGGCAAAAAAAGAAAAAAGCTGATTATCAGCATTTTATTTTTTGCCTGAATATTTGCCCAAAAGATTTTTGTAAAGCCGATCGAAAACTCGGTAAGGATAGCTGGCCTGTTAACCATTTCCCAAATGGCAAATATGTTACTGTTTCAATTTAACCCTTTCCCAAACAACACCTGGTTTTGACGTCCCTAATACAAAAAACTTGGGAAAACATTGAAACAAAAGAAGAAACTGCAGATAACCAACAGTTTCTCCTTTTGTCTCAATATTTTCTGATCCATATTTTACACAACTCCTATCTTTAATAACATCCAATTTGTCATTGTTTTTGAAATGGATCACCCTAAAATTTTGTCGTTTGGGAAAGGGTTAAAAGTGTTGCAGACGTCAAAATGAAAGTTAAACAACAGTTGTCTGCGGACAAAGTAGCTCGCCTACACAAAGGCTTGTCGCAAAAAAGGATTCCAATGTCAAAGGTCAATGACACTCGGTCAAATGTCATGATCTCAATGTCAAGGTCATGACATGAGGTATCCATATGGGAAGTATCAAGGTTCTATCTATAACAGTGCACCAGATATAGGCCAGGTTAATGTTTTTTGCAAGTAGGTCAAACTCCAAGGTCAAGGTCACAATATCAAATGTCATGGTTCCAAACGAAAGGTCTTGACAAGAGGTATCAATATGTGAAATATCGAAGCCATATCATTAATAGTGCATGAGATATTGGCCAGATTAAAGTTTTTTTTAAAGAAGATCAAACTCAAAGATCAACGTCACTAGGTCAAAGGTCATGGTCCTAAATGAAATTTCTTGGCGAGGTATCCATTTGTGGTTTATCAAGGCTGTATATCAAATAGTGCCCGAGATATTGACCTGGCCCCGGTTTCTCGAAAAAACTTAAGTGCGTTCTCAGACTCAAATCTGAGCACCGTACTCAAATCACACGAAATCCACATGAACTTCAATCGAATACCTTTCAACGTTGGAGAGTATCCCATTGAAGTTGAGCAGGTACTCATGAGTATGTACTTGAGTTTTTTTCGAGAAACCAAGGCCAGGTTAAAGTTTCTAAGTGAAAATGAGACGCGACGCGACGGGACGGGATAATAGTGTACAAAATATCACAGAAAGTATCGCGGCGAAAGAAGAAAATGCTGACTATCAGCATTTTCTTCTTTTGCCCAAAATTTTCCCAAAAATCTTTTATTGAGTATGTCAAAACCAGATTTTGTTTGGGAAAGGGTTTTCTCTGGTAAATACAGAACAGATAGATACCACAATGTGGTTATCGGGAAAATGGCAATTATGCATCATTTCGTGTTGTTTCTGGAAATGTGGTTAGGTTTGCTTGTTTAAAAGTTATTTTCTTATATTTACCCTTTCTTCTTTTGTCTCTATGTTTTCCGAAAAATCTTTTATTGAGAATGTCAAAACCAGGTTTTGTTTGGGAAAGGGTTTTCTCTGGTAAATACAGAACAGATAGATACCACAATGTGGTTATCGGGAAAATGGCAATTATGCATAATTTCGTGTTGTTTCTGGAAATGTGGTTAGGTTTGCTTGTTTAAAAGTTATTTTCTTATATTTACCCTTTCTTCTTTTGTCTCTATGTTTTCCGAAAAATCTTTTATTGAGAATGTCAAAACCAGGTTTTGTTTGGGAAAGGGTTTTCTCTGGTAAATACAGAACAGATAGATACCACGATGTGGTTATCGGGAAAATGGCAATTATGCATCATTTCGTGTTGTTTCTGGAAATGTGGTTAGATTTGCTTGTTTAAAATTTCTTTTTTTATATTTACCCTTTCTTCATTTGTCTCTATGACTTAACTAACTTTTTATACGGACTTCAAAATCAGGTATTGTTTGGGAAAGGATTTTCTCTCGTTAATACTATACATTATTTCGTGTTGTTTCTGGGAAGGTGGTTAGATTTGCTTGTTTACAAGTATTCATTCTTTTTATATTAACCCTTTCCCAAACAACACTTGTTTTTTACGTCTGTAATGAATAAGGTTTGGAAAAACATCCAACCTGCCTTTTTTATTTCTAGTAACGTTTATTTGAAACTGGTTCCCGATATGAAGCACATCACGTCTTGGTACCGTCGCTAAGATATTTTTCTGTCAGACCAAGGCCTTCTTCGAATCAGGTGATAGCTCGAGTGATAGCTCCAATCGAACACCGATAGTACGAGCTATTTGACGTCATTTCCGTAGCTATGGGCCGACCACCGGAAGAACTGTGGTCGGACCGTCGAGCCTTTAAGTCATTTGGAACTCCTCGGATAAACAGCGGACCCATTAGTGTCAAGTTAACAAAGATTTTGATTGGCTGACACAAAACGGGAAGTGAATCTAATAGATAGAACAGCGCTGGTTCCCAACGATGCCGCGAGCCATTGCCAATCGAAGTCGGCCCAAGATAATGCGATTGACCATCCAACCACGCAAACTCTGATCGCCCCAACGTTGTTTTGATATCTGAAATATCTACACGGCGGAGAATCAGCAACAGAAACAATCGCAAAAAATCTTCAATAAATATAATATATACGTACGTGCCCTTTTTGAAATCAGGAACGTGTAAAAATGCAAGGGAATTGTTGGGTCTGATGGATATTTTAAACATGACACGATTAAAAAAATATTGACGACCAAACAAAGTTGTGTCCATGTTGTTTTAAAGATCCACAACACCAAGTTCGCCTTCTCTGCTTCAACCCATTTTCAAATCAGTCACGTGTTCAGAAATTCATTGAAAGATATCGAAAATGGCATGTGACGTGATTCTACGTTGTTTATCTGACACGTGTCCCTTTAACACGAGCGTTGATGAAATAAGATAAATCTGTAGGAGACGTGATTGACAACATGGGTCCTTGTAATTTGTAGACCCACCTGTAAAACACATGTGGATTTTATGACGTTTTTGTCATCTGCCAGGTCTTCTTTGGGGAAAAGTTCATTTAAAAAATTCGCACAGAAATTTAAAATGAAATATTTGTGTCGAAGATTTGACTAATTGACAACAGGGGTCGTTGTTAACAGTAATTAAATTTTAGACACACCTATGAAACACATGTGGATTTGATGACGTTTTTATCGCCCATCAGGCCTTGTTAGGAAAAAAGGTAATTAAACAAATTCGCGCAGAAGAATCAGTAACAATATATTTTTCACCTTAACACAATCGTTGATTAAAAGATATCTATGTCGGAGACGTGACTGGTCGACAACAGGGGTCGTTGTGAACGGTAATTAATTTGTAGACCTACCTATGACACATGTGGATTTTATGACGTTTTTTGTCACATACCAACAAATTAAATTTTACCATATTTATCATCATTTGCCAAGCCCCAGTGACTCAGTTGGTAATTCGGAGTCTGTCAGTCTAGTCCGGGTCGTGGGTTCGAATCCCGGTTAGTTAAATATCCATTCTGACAAAAGTCATTTGTTTCTTACCAATGAGTGTGAACCATCTATGTGAGAGAGCAGCTAAATGCTAGTCTTGGATATTGTGGTAGTACTGAGGTGTGTTGAGAGAAATACAAGGAATCCACGGTTAGATCCTCCAGCCGCCATGATATGTCCACAGTTGTTGAAAGATCAGTTGAATTTGCCTAAACATCATTTGAACTGGAGTCGGAGAAAAAAACTTTATATCATTTTAGACAAAATTGTTTTTTCAGATCAGCGTGTATCTTATCGCATTTGTATCTGGGTTTATGCTACTATAGGTAAGAAAATTGACTCAACGTCCTGGGAACGCACCATGCTACTATCTACTAACCCTTTCCAAAACGGCAACGTAAGAGAGTTCTCCCAATTATTTTTTAAAGCTGCAGCAGGCGACAAAATGCATGTTCATAAAGAGGTGAATTTGTGTAAAAGATAAAACATAAATAATTATTTTGTCTCAATATTTTCCCAATCCTATTTCCTTATGAGTGTCAAAACCGGATTTTGTACAACTACTGTCCTGATATAGTCGCTACCGGCCATAAGAAGCAATAAGAGTAAAACGTGGATCTAGATCAGACAGCGTGTATACGCAGGCTGATCTAGATCCACGTTATTCTCCAGTACCATAAGGGCCCTATATTTCCAGATCCCGGCTCATACAACAACAAAAAACAACAACAACAACAACAACAACAACGAAAACATTTTTTTTTGCATTTTAATTCTTATCTGTTGTACAAGTTTGTGGACATATACCCTGGTTGAGGGTCGTGTCAGAATTAAAACATTGAAACCTTGAGAAAAAAACGTGTCGCAGAAGTAGGCAAAACACGTGACTGAATGTCAAATGTGGTGGTTTTACAGTAATCTAATAGTAAGCCTACATGATAATAAAACATGTGAATTTTATGACGTTTTTTGTCACCTATCCGCGAATTAGTTTTGTCATATCAAATATCATTTCTTTCTTTAGAGAAATATAATATAATCTGGATATACGTGTATCGTAGCGTTGCTTAGTTACAGATAAGCTAATTGCAAAATTTCCACGTGAAAAAAAATGTCTCGTGGATCAGTGCTTTTAAAAGCAATGAATTTTGTGCTAAAAATAGATTCGGTTAACCGTTATTTATTGATAAGCCGTCGGTTTTGTTATAAAATATCGTAACTACGGCTTGAATCAAGCCGTAGTTACGAAATTTTATAACAACACCCACGAAATACTATTTGTTTGTCCGAAATTACGTAACTGTTTACTTGATAAAATCGTTCCCTATTCTAAACATGGACTGTAAACCATAATACGACAACCACATGTGAATGACCAAAGATTAGCAAGTCTCAATTGACCGGGGAAGAGGGACTTCGAAAAATGAAAATCTGTGATTCAAGCCCATCATTCTATCATACATCGACATAGAGACAGCTGCCCATATTCTATTTTGGTTATAGTTAATTGCTCTTTTTTAGAATCGAGTTATGGCCCTTTGTTGGAAATTGGCATTGGTAAAATTAACGTGTTTTGAGACAATGTAGTGTTGGAAGGGAGGGGTATTATTACGCTTTCAGTGATTGCTCTTCTTCTTCTCAGCACAACACATCTATGTCATAAAAAAGAGGCGACCTAATAATTTTGAGTTAAAAAGCACCAGTTATATTATGTTTCGTAGTAATGGATTTTATTATTATGCTACAAAACTTGCGTAGGACTGATACACCACGATATAACATGGTTTATTTTTACAGCACAACACATCAACGTCATAAAATAGAGCTGTCCCCATAATTAAGAGTTAGATAGCATCGGTTTAGCCATGTTTCTGCGTAATTGAGTTAGCAGTGACAGTTTGAAAGCCCAATAGAGGTCATAACGTCTGTACCCCGTGGTGTATTCTTTTGAGCAGTGTATATCGATGAAGCAGTATACAATAAAAAAGACTCCAGTTGAAGGCTAGTTAGCACTGGAGAAAGTTGTAAGAGATCTACCTTAGTGAAAAACTATTGGCAGTGCTTGTTACATGTATATCTATAAGTATTTACAATGGTTATGCGATGATTTTGTAAAGTACACTCGTGTGTCGTCGCTTTTCAAAAAAAAAAAAAAAAAGAAAGAAAAAAAAAAACACTCGTAGATCTAACTGCAGCTTGTCTTTTTTTTTTTTTTTTTTTTTTTTTTTTTTTTTGATAAGCAGCGAAATATACTTTTAACCGGATTTAACCCTTTCCAAAACAGGCTCTGGAATTGACATCCCTATCAGAAAGGGTTTATGGAAACGACGCCATATGAGACATGCTGACAACCTCTTTAATTTTACATATTTTGCATTAATATTTTCTACACTAAACATGACAAAGACTATTCTCGCCAACTTCCATACTGTCGTCTATGTTTCTAGCTCCTTTCAGATTGGACCTAATATATTTTCGTCGTTTGGGAAAGAGTTGCGTTGACATATAAAAGCAAGTTCAATGGCCAAGTTCTTAAGACGAGAAGCCTCACACCGGCTCTTTTTTTTTTTTTTTTTTTTTTTTCTCAATCTTTATTTATCCAATTTGTACAATAAATAATGCATATAACAATATATAACAAATTACAAATGAAATTTCTTAAATAGCATACATGGTATTGTTTCAATACATTGCTAGCGAATCAAAAGAAGTATCTATGCTTCAAATCTATGAGAAACAGTAGGAAAAGAATTGAAGATTTCTTCAATAATTATGTCATCTAGCAATGGATTAAAACATTCGGATTTGGTTATCTAGTAGTACATTGATGTATAATTTACCTCAAGCATGTGTAGCTTTACATAATTAATGAATAAGGATAAACAAAGATATATGCTAATTAAAGATAGGAATAAAGAATGTTAGATGATCTTATTTCTTAAGCTTTCATGTATGTTTTTAAGTTCTCTGTGCCATCCTCCTAACAATTGCCCAGTTTATTTTAAGCCGTTCTTTATTTTTTGTTTTATCGATTATTTCGATCGTTAGCTTTAAGAAGTTTAAAAATCCGTTAACAGATGGGTTAGTCTTTTTCAATTTACGCATGTGGATATATTTTTTGTATTCTAAACATAATATATCAATATTTGATTTATTATTGCACCCTAACATGACATCTACACTGTTTAGATGAAAATTGGTATAAAAATCGTTGATACTTAGGTTTAGCAGATGGATTATCGGCTTTACCTTAACACAGTCATAAAAAAGGTGTAAAAGAGTCTCTTCATTTGACTGACAAAAGGTACAGAGGTCATCATCAGTGATGGCCATCTTTTTTAAAAGAGAATTCGTTGGAAGTATTCGGTGAGATATCCTTGTTTGAAACCATTGCGTGTAAGTATCATTAGTTAGTTTGAAAATTTTGGAGTAAATAGTTTTCCAGTCTGTGTTAAAATGATTGTAAATTGAGAGCCACTTAGTTTGACTTGTTGGTTTTTCATCGTTTATTATTAATGTTGAATAGATGATTTTGTTCATATTGTTTTTTGTGATCAATGGAAAGATAAAACAAGATGCACATGGGTTATGTGCAGTAAATAGCTTCGAGTTATCAACTTCAAAGTTTTGTTCTCTTATGAAAGTTTTAACTGCATTTCGAATGCTGTAAAACTCTAGAAAAAGCAATCTACCTTTTACGTGATCTTTTATATCTTGATAATTCTTAAAACTGCCATTTTCAGTCAGAATATCTTTAACGAATCTTATACCATTTTTATAGAGACAATCGTTATAAACAAACTTTGAATCTATTGTAATTTTGTCGTTGTAAAAGAGCGGGAAATGTAGAACTTGAGTCCAATTTTCTAGGACAAACTTTTCGGTGTATGAAATATAAGCTCTTATAACATCAGCCCAAAAGCTATTATTTATGGTCTTAATAATGTGATCACCGAAATACTTTCCAGTATTAAAAAGTTTATCTATATCAAATAAAGTATTAGCCAATTGGTAGCATAAACTATCTGGGTGTACAACCATATTCTTTAACCACTTTATTTTCATAGTTTTGATAAAGCAATTAATATCAGGAAATCTTAGCCCACCGTCTTCATAATCTTTAATTAATATCGAAGTTTTAATTTTCGGCCGTCCGTCCCAAACAAAGTCTATAAATAAATCATTAATCTCTTTTAAAAAATCTGATGGTGGTGTTGGTAAGCTGATAAAAAGGTGGTTCATCATGGGTAAAAGAAGAGACTTTATGACAGTTATACGCCCTATTGGTGTTAATTTCCGCCTTTTCCAAAATGTTATACAGTTTTTTATGCTTTTTAACTTTGGATAAAAATTCAAATTAATCATCTTTTTTAGATCAACATCAAATAGTATACCTAAAAGTTTAAATTGTGTTTCACCCCACGATAATTTTCCATCTCGTTTTAATGGATCGGGTGCTGTATTTCAAAGATCCTATCCATATAACTTTTGTTATGTCAAAGTTGACGTTTAAACCTGATAATTCAGAAAAATGGTTGAGTATGTCTAGAACTGAATGTAGCGATTTATCTTTCCCGTCTAGAAGGAGGGATGTGTCATCTGCAAATTGTGAAAGAAGAAATTCTTTGCCATTAACATTTATACCGGAAATGTCTTTGTTTGATTTTATCATTAAGTTTAATACTTGCGAACATAGGATGAAAATATAAGATGAGATCGGATCGCCTTGTCTGCATCCTCTTTTTACGTGGAAATTTTCGGAAATAAACCCATTTAGCTGTACTGACACTTCGGTGTTGTACAGAAAAAGTTCGATACACTTTTGAATAGAGTCGCCAAATTGAAAAAAAGAGAAAGTTTTCTTAATAAATTTAAATGATAAGGAGTCGAAGGCCTTTTCAAAATCAATAAGCATTAAAAGTCCGGGTATTTTCTTTTCTTCACAAAGTTTCATAACATCATATATCAATCTGGTATTTTCGCCTATATATCGACCTTGTACGAAACCTGTTTGGTCGGGGGAAATGAGATGATCTAATGTTGATTTTAATCTATTAGCGATTGAACCAGAAGCTATCTTATATAAGACGTTTAATAGTGTTATTGGTCTCCAATTTTTTAAATATTGTTTTGCTTTATTTTCCTTTGGAATACAAGTGATAGTGCCAAGTTTTATGTTTCGAGAAAAACAACCAGCCATGTATGCATAATTTAACGATCTTACAACAAAATGACCTATTTTTTTCCAGAATACTTTATAAAAATTTGATGTGAAACCATCGCATCCTGGGCTTTTATCATTTTTCATTTGTTTTAAAGCTTTCGATACTTCATTGTAAGTAAGTAAGCCTTCTAGAGATTCTGCTTGTTGGTGATTTAATTTATTATATTCAACATTTCGGAATTCTCTTTCTAGGTTAATATCTGTTTTATGTGGACGTTCATTGTATAAGTTTTCGTAAAATGTTTTAGTTTCTTTCAAAATTTCAGTTTGAGAGTATATGCGAGAACCGTTTTCTTTTTCAATAAAGGGTATGGTTTTCTGTTGTTGATACCTTTTTTCGAGATTGCAAAAATAATTCGTAACTTTTTCACCTTCATCAATCCAGTTCGATTTTGATCGTATAAAAGCGCCTTTTAATCTTAATTGTCTGATCTCATTTAGTTCGGATTGCAAGGTTAATAGTTGTTCTTTATTTGTGTCATTCAAATTTTGTTCTACTTCAATGATTTGGGACATTAATTCGTTTTCTCGTTGCACCATTTCTCGTTTTTTATAAGACGAATATGAGATTGTTCTACCACGTATTTCCATTAACAAGGTTTCTAAAAATAGTTGATCATCAATAACAAATTGAATTTCTGATTTATCCATATTTAAAACTGTTTCGGGATTGTAAACGGGTAAACAATATTGTAATACAATTTCATCGATTTTCTCGTTAATACAATTAAGGAAGTTTATATCATGTAAGTGCGAATTGTTGAATTTCCAGTAACCTTTTCCGTAACTGGTTTCTGAGAATTTTAATGCTAAGAAAATAATAGAATGATCAGATTTGTAACTTATATCAATGTCACAGTTTTTTACAAATTCAAAAATGTCATTAGATGTTAGGAAAAAGTCTAATCTTCCTTGTTGAAAAGGAGTGAATCTTTTCCATGTAAATTTTTGGCTATCTCCATGAATATTTCTAAAGGGGTCTATAAGATCCCTATTGTTTATTTCTGATAACAAATGTTTTCTAGCCTTAATGTTGTTATTAATGTTTTTGTAATTGTTATAATCAAGCGATGGATCTAAAACAAGATTGAAATCCCCACAGACAATAAACTTATCATCACTATTCATTGAGTCAATAGTTTGAAATATATATTGAAAAAAATTTGGATCGTCCTTATTTGGTGCATATATATTTATCAAAAGGAATTTATGGTCTGAAAAAGATATTTCTAGAGCTAGAAATTGTCCTTTATCATCTTTTTTAGTATTTAAAACTTTTATACCAGAATTTCTTTTGATTAAGATACAAACACCTTTTGAGTTGTGATTTCCATTACTAAAAAAACAATCTCCACCCCATTCTGAATAAACTGTTTTTTCAACATCCCCGGTAAAATGCGTTTCTTGCAGACAAATAATATCAGCGTTTTGTTCTTTAAATAATGTAAATAAATCAAATCTTTTCTTATTTTTGTTTAAACCACGGCAATTGTAAGATAATATTTCTAAACTATCTGTCATTGTAATGGAAGTCAATACTATAAATCTCTAGTAGGCTAATTAGTAAACAGGATGGCACAGAGCTACACATAATATTAAATATTAGCAACCTTCTCTCATGGCAATTCTTTTTAATCAATGATGAAGTAGATTTTAAAATATTACTATGATCAAGGTCATCTAACATAAACAAACTATTGAGAACAAAACGAGGTAACAAAACTAAATCTATAAACATAGTGAAAAAAGAAAAGTTGAGTTTGGTTACTTTAAAAAAAATGGATATTGTTTGATTTAGTTCAACATGTGTAATAATTAACAGGCGTTCGATTTTCTAACCACAGTATGTATGTCAGTCACACCGGCTCTTTGTTGCTATGGAAATAGTTCCACCTCAAAACGTCCAAGATTTGACATGTAGAACTGACCGAGATATTCAGCCTGTGACATCTAAATGATATCTCGATTCATCAGCTAAAACTGTGCAATTGTTACATATATCAAGTATATACGCGCAATTTGAGATTGTGACAAGCGTAGAGGGAGCTTCGGACACAATTTCATGTCATTTTTTGTTACCAAGAAGCGCTAGAAATTTGACTACTTACAAGGCGTTTTTACGTTCCCGCCCATCATTACATATTAACCCTTTCCCAAACAAGACCTGGTTTTGACGTCCCTAATGCAAAAGGCTTGGGAAAACATTGAAACAAAAGAAGAAACTGCTGATAACCAGCAGTTTCTCCTTTTGCCTCAATATTTTCTGTGGCATATTTAACACAAATCCTGCCTTTATCAACATCCATTTCATATCTGCAGCGAGTTTCGAAGCGGAAAATTCCAAATTTACATCGTTTGGGAAAGGGTTAAAAGACTTCATGCAGTTTTGCCACCATCTTCGGCATTATTAGTGACTACGGAAATTGACGAAATTATACGGATTTTTCAAATCCGGATAATCTTGTCAATGTCCGTTGCCACAGATGAAGTTTTTGTTTTCTATTAATTGGTGGAATAGAAGATGTAAAGCGAATCAAACACTGAATAGGGTCTAAAGATAATCTAAATTAGTAAATACCAGTAGATCTATCTCTTCCAAAATATTATATCTACATCTCAACTAGGCTTACAAAAATATTACATAACCCTAAGCCAAGACCACTAGGCGTTTGCAACGTGGTTGTGGGAAACTTTCACACAGCATGATACATAAAAGTCATTTGAAACTGACTTTCAACACAATGTAACTTCAAACCCTCTGCATAGTTTTAGTCACGATGTATCTCGGATATATACCGTCCTATGACATGATACATATATCTATCCAGAATAGACAAGATAATAAGCTGTCCTCTATTTACACTATAAAGGTTAGTATTTATCTTCTTTCTGGGAAATATATCAGACAGGCACAGCTTTATAGACAAATATAATTATATGTATTGGTTATTGTTCATGGTAATAAACGCGGTGTATAATTACGTGACTCAGAATTTCCCGATAATCTTCAATATCTTTTTTAATACTTGACCAATTTTAATTCGGTTTAACCCATTCCCAAACATTGACGCTTTTTGACACCCTTCAAGATAAAGGTTTTGAAAATCATTGTGGCAAATGAATAAATTGCTTATTACAAGCAATTTCTTCACGTTTTCACGATGTCTTCCACCCTAAAAAGACAAAAGAATATAAATTCTATTCACTTGAAGTTGTCGTCTGTATCTTCTTTAATTTGGAACAGTCCAATATTTTGCTGTCTGGTAATGGGTTAAAGCAGAGAAGGTGGGAAAATGCAAGGAATAAGCTGGACGTGTTGGATTTTTGAAAAATCAACTGATAAAAAAGTTATTTTAACTTTGACGTCTGTCCACATTCTCTGCTTCAAACCGAATTCAAATCGGTCCAGTATTTACAAAGTTATTGAAGATTTTCTGAAAATATTGTATCACGTGATTATCCACCGTGATAAAACAAGAGTTCAGATCTGGAAATCTCAGACAATACACAGGTTTAAAGTAAATACGTACCTTTCGAAATTCTAGCACAGGATGCACATACTCGTATATACGTACCTTCAAAGGACTTACAAACAAAGATCGTTACCTTTAAACACAAACCTCGTAACTGCGACTTAAAAACAAGCTGTAGTTCCGAGGTTTTTGTTGAACAGCAACGAACTAGTGTATCTTCCAGCCCTTTGAGTTGTTAGTACGATGTTTTGGGGATACCCTCCTACATGTATGACATGATACATATATCTATCCAGAATAGACAATATAATAATCCGTTCTCTAATTACAATATAAAGGCTAGTATTTATCTTCTTTCGATAGACAAATATAATTATATGTATCGGTTATCGTTCATGGCAATAAAACAAAAGTCATTTGGAACGGGACTTTCGACGATACACGACTTTCAAGTAATATCTTTCGAAATTCCAACACAAGATGCAAATAATATTATGTATCTCCAAAGAACCAGTAGTGTATTGTAGCATGCATTCCTATAAGCTATTATTACGATGTTTCAGGGATACCCTCCTATGACATGATACATATATCTATCCAGAATAGACAAGATGATAAGCCGTTCTCTTATTACAATATAAAGGCTAATATTCATCTTCTTTCTGGGAAATATACCAGACTGGCACAGCTTAATAGACAGATATAATTATATGTATTGGTTAATAGTTCATGGTAATGTAACAAGAGTCAATCGGAGCAGGAATCTCAGACAATACACACGTTTGATGTAATATCGTCGTTTTTCAAAACTTTTCACCGAAAATCTCGTAACTGCAGCTTGAAATAAGCTGCAGTTACGAAGATTTCGGTAAAAGTGGCAATATTTCGAAATTCCAACACATGGTGCGAAATTATCTTTAAAGGACTTACAAACAAAAAGAGGGAATCTTCCAGTCCCTTGAGCTATAATTACGATGTTTCTTGGATACCCTCCTATGACAAGATACATACATGTATATCTATCCAGAATAGACAACATAATAAGCTGTCCTCTTTTTACAATATAAAGGCTAGTATTTATCTTCTAGGAAATATACCAAACAGGCATAGCTTTATCACGGCCGCTTATCTACTAAATCACAACATTTTGTTGTGTATGAAAAAAAGTTTAGAGGATATCCGGTTGGCAGTTAAAGGAGCCGACAAATCGGCGGGTGAAAGGTGAGTTTCGTCTTTTAATCGAAATGTTCTTGTTTCTAGCTCGAAAATCAAACATCGGAGAATGTCATACAACCCTTAATTTATTTTCACATATTTGTGAGCCCCATCCAAACCCCGATTCCCAGAGATTGAACGGAAATTCATTTTCTCCCGTTGCAAGGGTAGCCCCAATATTGACATTTCGTCAATCCTGATGAGCGTTTGTCCACTTTCTGAGGATGAATGGCCCAAAACCTGTGTGTATTATAAAATAGTTGTATGTACATTACATTGTGCAAACAATATTTTAATAACTTACTGTCGATCTTTGAAGAAAATCGGTTCTTCCGGTCAGTTTGTGCGTTAGAGGATAGGTTGTGAGTAAGAGGATAGGTTGTGATTTAGAAGACAGAATGCATTCATCGCATTTAATACCATTTGTCATTGTTTATATGCGAATTAAGCCAAACCGAAATACTCTATGTGATATGTCTATTTTCAAAGGGTGAGTGAAATGGCATAACGTATTTTTACGCCCAGTTACTAGACTAGTCATTACTAGACTAGTCTTGTCCAAAGATTTAACCCTTATTTCACTTAAGAATCACTTTGTCATTTTTATTTGACAGAGTACGAGTTCATTGTGATATGATAAAGAAAAAACCCTTTTTACACACCAGTTATATATATATATCATATTACATTATCTCATCTAAATGAATGTAAGGTTCTTATGCGTAATAGATTGATAACAATGTTTGATATAAACATTCACTATCCTTTGCGTTTCTTTCTGTCTGTCTGTACGCTGTGCGTCTTCATGTGAACTTTTATACAATTCAAAGTAAATACTGTGCAATATTCCAGCCATTTTTGTATGCTCTAAAGTAGCCTCTTTAAAAAATAATGCGTAAGAAGTGGAAAAAACGGAGACAATAAAGACGTGTCAAAAATACAGATCTGTAAATCTTGTTTATCCATAGATCTTCTTGTTTATTGATTCAATATGTTTAATATTAAGTCACCAATCATATAGGCCTACGAATTGATACATTAATAAATTTTGCAAGTTGTAACATACATTAAAGATGAACTTTGTGAAATCCGTACTTTATCACTTTCGTCAACTTCAACGATGGTTTGTCTAGGAGGTACAAACCACGTCATCGTTAAAAATATCCACGCATGCCTCACTTCCAAAATATTGTAAAGTTCCTGCAGCTTATTGAATAAGCGATAGAAATAGCCTAAAGTTTTTCCTCTCCATACATCCCGTATCAGATTAGTCTGATCTCATTTGTGGCGAGGATTTGGGTCAACACATCCTGAAAATCAACAAAAGCAAATTATTAACCTTGGACGTAAGAAATTCACCGCTAGCATGCATCTTCATATCAAGCAGAAACTAACGACGGTAAATAACCCTTTTAGAAATGATTCCAATGTTGTAATATATCGTTTTTGAGATCATTCCATGAGACAATCAATGACACAAAGATTATCACTTTACCTCTCTTAATTAAAACGATTTATGGCCATTTGAAGTTCATACAAATATAGACAAAATCTGTCGAATCTACAATTTTGCGTGTAGGATTCTTAACATCATTCAATACTCCAAAATAAAGGGCCACTAAAATAATTGGATGACAGATCTAAGTTTGTCTACTAGTCTCGAACACTTTTCTGTACTTACTTTATATATCTAGGGACACGACTTGTATTCAGTTCAAACAGTGAGTTTTCTAATAAGTACGTTATACCATGCCTTATATGAGAAAGGGTTTAAGAATCCCATTTACACATCATGTAAAAGCAACGGAACAAGAGAATTCGATTTCCTTCATAAAGATTTCTCCAAAAATCCTGTCCCATACAAGATATATTTTATAACTCCCTTGTAAAATAGTTTCGGAAAACATCGAGAGAAAGAAGAAATTGTTGATTATCAGCCCTTCCCTCAATATTTACGCCATCAAACATATACTTCTCACATCTGTAACTCTTTATAAATAAAGCAGTCCAAAATTGTGTCATTTTGAAAACACTTTTGAAAACACTTCACCCATTACCAAAATGGCTAAATATTTGACTTTTCCGAAGCAAAAGATGTAGGCCTAGCAGACAAGAATATCAGGTGTATGAAATTTTAAAAAGAGAACGCGCAAACGCCCTCTTAACTTAAATTCTCATTTTAAATTATCACATGCAGATTGGCAGACAAGCAGACAATGTTAAAGGTCTGTGTCCCTGATGTATCAATTTACTGGGCGTAAAAATACGTTATGCCATTTCACCTACCCTTTGAAAATAGACATATCACATAGAGTATTTCGGTTTGGTTTAATTCGCATATAAACAATGACAAATGGCATTAAATGCGATGAATGCATTCTGTCTTCTAAATCACAACCTATCCTCTTACTCACAACCTATCCTCTAACGCACAAACTGACCGGAAGAACTGATTTTCTTCAAAGATCGACAGTAAGTTATTAAAATATTGTTTGCACGATGTAATCTACATACAACTATTTTATAATACACACAGGTTTTGGGCCACTCATCCTCAGAAAGTGGACAAACGCTCATCAGGATTGACGAAATGTCAATATTGGGGGGCTACCCTTGCAACGGGAGAAAATGAATTTCCGTTCAATCTCTGGGAATCGGGGTTTGGATGGGGCTCACAAATATGTGAAAATGAATAAAGGGTTGTATGACATTCTCCGATTTTTTATTTTCGAGCTAGAAACAAGAACATTTCGATTAAAAGACGAGACTCACCTTTCACCCGCCGATTTGTCGGCTCCTCTAACTGCCAACCGGATATCCTCTAAACTTTTTTTCATACACAACAAAATGTTGTGATTTAGTAGATAAGCGGCCGTGTTTATAGACAAATATAATTATATGTATCGGTTATTATTAATGGTAATATAAAATAAGACACACTTTTTAAGTAGTATCTTTCGAAATTTCAACACACGAGGTATATATTTCAAAAGAACTTTGAAAATAACGCAGCTTCCAGTCCCCTGGGTCGTAATGACGATGTTTCTGGGATACCCTCCTATGACATGATACATATATCTTTCAAGAAGAGACAAGGTAATAAGCCACCCTCTTATAACAATATAAAGGCTATTATTTATCTTCTTTCTTTGAAATATATCAGACAGGCATAGCTTTATAGACAAATATAATTATAATGTATCGGTTATCGTTCATGGTAATACACCAAGAGTCAATTGGAGACAATACACAAGTTTCGGGTTAATGTATTTCTATATTCCAACACATAATGCATATACACGTATGTATTTCCAATGGAATTGCAACCAAAATCGTCACTTTTCAACACAAATCTCGAAGCTGCAGCTTCAAACAAGCTGCTGTTACGAGGTAATTTGTTGAAAAGCAGCGAAATAGTGTATCGTCCAGCCCTTTGAGCTGTAATCTCGATGTCTCTTGGATACCCTCCTATGACATTATACATAATATCTATTCAAAATAGACAAGCTAATAAGCTGTCCTCTAATTACAACATACGGGCTATTATTTATCTTCTTTCTAGGAAATATACCAGGCAGGCATAGCTTTATAGACAAATATAATTATATGTATCGGTTATCGTTCATGATAATAAAGCAAGAGTCAATAGCGGGAATCTTAAACAATACACAAGTTTGGTGTAATATATCGTCGGTTTTCACGGAAAACCTCGTAACTGCGGTTTGAAATAAGCTGCTGTTACAAGCATTTCGGTGAAAAGCGGCAATATGTCGAAATTCCAACACACATATCATCTTCATGGGACTTGCAAACAAAAGTAGTATATCTTCCAGTCCTTTGAGCTATACTTACGATGTATCTGGGATACCCTCCTAAGACATGATACATACATCTATACAGAATATACAAGACAATAAGCTGTCCTTTAATTACAATGTAAAGACTAGAATTTATCTTCTTTCTGGGAAATATACCAGACAGAAACAGCTTTATAGACAAATATAATTATATGTATTGGTTATCGTTCATGGTAATAAAACAAGTGTCAATTGGAGCTCAAATAATACACACGGTTGATGTAATATATCGTCCGTTTTCACCGAAAACCTCGTTACTGCAGCTTGAAATAAGCTGCAGTTACGAGGATTTCGGTGAAAAGCGGCATTATTTCGAAATTCCAACACATGATGCGTATATCTTCAAAGATCTTACAAACAGAAACAGTGTATTTTCCAGTCCTTTGAGCTATAATTACGATGTATCTGGGATACCCTCCTATGACATAATACATAATACATGACATAATACATATATATTTCCAGTATAGACAAGATAATAAGCTGTCCTCTAATTACAATATAAAGACTAGTATTTATCATAGCTTTATAGACAAATGTAATTATATGTATCGGTCATCGTTCATGATAATAAAACAAGAGTCAATTGGAGTGGGAATCTCAGAGAATACACACGCTTGATGTAATATATCGTCGTTTTTCAAAAGTTTCACCGAAAACCTCGTGACTGCAGCTTGCTTTAAGCTGCAGTTACAAGGGTTTCGGTGGAAAGCGACAATATTTTGAAATTCCAACACATGATGCGTAAATATCTTTAAAGGACTTACAAACAAAAGTAGTATATCTTCCAGCCCTTTAAGCTAGAATTACGATATTTCTTGGCTACCCTCTTATGACATGATACATATATCTATCAAGAATAGACAATATAATAATCCGTTCTCTAATTACAATATAAAGGCTAGTATTTTTCTTCTTTCTGGCTATATAGACAAATATAATTGTACGTATCGGTTATTGTTCATGGCAATAAAACAATAGTCATTTGGAACGGGACTTTCGACAGTTTATGAGTTTCAAGTAAGAACTTTCGAAATTCCAACACACGATGCATATATGTATCTCAAAAGAACTAGTAGTGTAGTGTACTATGCATCCCTATAAGCTATAATAACCAAAATTTAGGGATACCCTCCTATGACATTATTCATATTTCTATCCAGAAGAGACAGTATAATACGCCGTCCTTTAATTACAATATAAATGCTAGTATTTATCTTCTTTCTGGGAAATATACCAGACAGGCACAGCTTTATAGACAAATATAATTATATGTTTTGGTTATCGTTCATGATAATAAAACAATAGTCATTTGGAGCGAGAATCTTAAACAATACACACGTTTGATGTAATATATCGTCGGTTTTCGCGGAAAACCTCGTAACTGCGGCTTGAAATAAGCTGCTGTTAAAAGCATTGCGGTGAAAAGCGGCAATATTTCGAAATTCCAACACTTGATACATATTATCTTCATGGGACTTGCAAACAAAAGTAGTGTATCTTCTAGTCCTTTGAGCTATACTTACGATGTATCTGGGATACCCTCCTATGACATGATACATAATTATATCTATCCAGAATGGACAATATAATAATCCGTTCTCTAATTACAATATAAAGGCTAGTATTTATCTTCTTTCTTGGAAATATATCAGACAGGCATAGCTTTATAGACAAATATAATTATATGTATCGGTTATTGTTCAGGGTAATAAAACAAGAGTCAATCGGAGCGGGAATCTTGGTCAACACACAAATTTCGAAGTGCAAACAAAATCGTCACTTTTCAACACAAACCTCGTACCTGCAGCTTTAAACAAGCTGCAGTTACGAGGTTTTTGTTGAAAAGCAGCGAAATAGTGAATCTTCCAGCCCTTTGGGCTGTAGTTACGATGTTTCTTGGGTATCTTTCCAGTATAGACAAGACAATAATCCGTCCTCTAATTACACTATAGGCTAGTACACACATGTATTTATCCCCTTTCTAGGAAATATACCAGACAGGCACAGCTTCATAGATAAATATAATTTTATCATATGTACGATAGGTTATTGTTATTGTTAACAAGCGTACGTTTTAGCAAGCCTACTTTTTAGCCAGGGCCTCTGACAAAATAATAGGCCATTCTCTAATTACAATATAAAGGCTAGTATTTATCTTCTTTCTAGGAAATATACCAGACAGAACCAGCTTTATAGACAAATATAATTATATGTATTGGTTATTGTTCATGGTAAAATCCGTCAATTGGAGCGGGAATCTCCCGCGAATACACACGTCTGATGTAATATATCGTCGGTTTTCACCGCAAACCTCGTAAATGCAGCTTGAAATAAGCTGCAGTTACGAGGATTGCGGTGAAAGCGGCAATATTTCGAAATTCCAAAACATGATGCGTATATCTTCAAAGGACATACAAACACAAGTAGGGTATCTTCCAGTCCTTTGAACTATAATAAATGTATCTGAGACACCCTCCTATGACCTGATACATATATCTATCCAGAAGAGACAAGATAATAAGCTGTCCTCTAATTACAATATAAAGGCTAGTATTTATCTTCTTTCTAGGAAATATACCAGACAGTCACAGCTTTATAGACACATATACTTATATGTATTAGTTATCGTTCATGGTAATAAAACAAGAGTCAATTGGAGCGGGAATCTCGGACAATATACAAGTATGTCGAAATTCAAACACATCATGCATTGTTATGTGTATCTCCAAAGGCCACCGAATTTAACGTAAAATCGTCGCTTTTCTAACAGAAACCTCGTAACTTCAGCTTAAAACAAGCTGAAGTTACGAGGTTTTTGTTGAAGGGCATCGCAATAGTGTATCTTCCATTCCTTTGAGCTTGAATTACGATGTACGATGTATCTGGGATACCTTCTTATGACATAATACATATTTCTATCCAGAATAGTACGTATAAAGGCTAGTATTTATCTTCTTTCTAGGAAATATACCAGACAGGCACAGCTTTATAGACAAATATTATATGTATTGGTTAATAGTTCATGGTAATAAAACAAGAGTCAATCGGAGCGGGAATCTCAGACAATACACGTGTTTTTAAGTAATATATTTCGAAATTCTAACACATTTGGCATATTCGCTCGTATGTTCAAACGAATTTTTTAAAAAATGTACATTTTTATATCTCTGATCTGTAAAAACGATTTTTCGGGGATACTATCGTGTTTCCTGGTAAATATATCTTTCCAGAAAGGCCAGGATAATAAGCCATCCTCTAATAACACTATAAAGATTTGTATGTATCTTCTTTCCAGGAAATACTAGTACACTAGAAATGCACAGCTCCATATAGACAAATGGACAAACATATTTATATGTATCGGTTATTGTTCATGGTGATAAACCGAGCGAACATTTGAGCGAGGATCTCTTGGATAATACTTGTTCTAATCAAAATATACTAGAACAAAAAAGATACGCAACTCCAATTTTTCATAATATTTTCGACAAACTATGTTTTTAATGGCTATTGAGTACATTTTTAATATTCCTACCTCCATACGCATAAATATAGTGTCATTTTCTTCAGATGTCGTAGATTCATCACGTGATACATAGCAAATGGTTGAATACTGATTATCCCATGTCGTGTTTTCTAAATGACTACTATCAAAATAATTTTTCTTCAAACACAAGCTAAAACATAGACCAAGAAGAGGCCAAAGCTTTCACACACTTCTCACTACACTACGCATAGCGGGGCTACGTCAAAACCAGCGCCAAACTGCAGTAGGGATGTTGTTAGGTGGAAAAAGTAAAAGATGTTGTGCAAGACATTGATAGGGAAACAAATCGACACTTTTTCGACTGTACACGCTGTTGGCTCACAATGGGAATACAATCGATCGAGCACGGAGCGGACGTGCAAGAGATAAGACGTCACGACAGTACCGTATTTTCAGGTAAACCCCACCTATGTGATAGGTTTAAAACTGCAACGGAGGACGCTAGTAAATCGCATGGACTTCACAGCGTTCGAATATCGGACCAAACTGATCGAAACAGATTGTGTTTTTCGACCTACATTCACTTTTTTTGTAAAATTGTGTTGATGCCCGGTGTAAACTGGGTGTTTTCTTATTAATGGAATTTACTACAAACAAGATTTTGTGAACTTTACAAGGTGAAATGTTATTGCTTTAAATGAATTATATTTTTTTAAATCTGATTTGATGTCTTTTCGTAAGAAGGAATTGGAAAGGAAATTGCGTTTCTTTTTTGTCTAGTATATAAAGGCTAGCTTTTATCTTCTTTCTAGAAAATATATCATACAAACACAACTCCATAGACAAAATAATAATTATATGTATCGGATATTGTTCATGGTAATAAAATTACAGTTCAATTTCGTTTTTATATCAACGTGAACACTGCAAGTGCATCAAAACGCATGATAGAATGTTGTTAATCCTTTCCCAAAAAAGATCTGGTTTTGACATACCTAAAAATGGTCGGGAAAACATTGGGGCAAAAGAAGAAACTGCTGATAACCAGCAGTTTCTCCTTTTGTCTCAATATTTTCTGTGCTATATTCGTCACAATTCGTACCCCTGTGTACATATAATTTGTCGTCTTCAACAGCATTCAATTTGGACCAACCTAAGATCTTGCCGTTTGGGATAGGGTTGAATTTAGAAACAACTACAACAACAACAGTCGTAGAATAAAGTAGAATTTGATAGGAATCAGAAACTAGATTTTGTATAGGAAAAGAGCGACCGTTTAGACATGACGAACGATGGGAAGCTACCGTCGCTTTTCTACGAAAATCTCGTAACTGCAGCTTCTTTCAAGCTGCAGTTATGAGGTTTTCGTTAAAAAGCAGCGATACTCTCTATCGAATTATGTTTTGTGTTGTGGGGTTACTTGGTCAAAGGTGAAAACAGCATTCTGATTAAGTGATTTTATTTTGTCACAAATTATATAAAATCATTGCAATTGGCGCATAAAGGAGAACATCTTGCATACAAATCATTACATATTGAGGATATTTGGCAGAAATATGGGACTGCTGTGGTTAGCTTTAGAATATAGTTATCTAGATAACAAGTTTCTTTTTAGGATTGTGGTTGTTTGGCCACTTAACTTTTTCCCAGACATGACATGTATTAAACGTCCGTATATGTTTCGGGAAATATTAAGACAAAAGAAACAAATGCAGATAATCGGCATTTTCTCTTTTTGTCTAAAATGTCTGATCTATAACATCAAAATGATGTCTATATTCATTTATGTTTAAGTCTGCATAAGCTTCTATATTACAATAATCGAAATACGTATATGCCGTTCGGAAACAGATCAAGATTAAGGTTTATTAGTCCCCCACCGGTTACCGTTTGGGGGACTATAGGTTTGCTCGATTCTGTCCGTTCGTCTGTCTGTCCGTCTGGCTGTCCGTCCGCCCGTCACACTTTTGTCCATATCTTTTGAATCACAAGTGCTACCAACTTCAAACTTAATGCATTTATAGGACTTATTTTGCAAAAGTTTCATGCACAAGAACCGTTACTCTGCTACGTCCACAATTTTAGTTATTGCCCTTTGTAGTTTTTATCCTTACATTCTTTTCCTGAACGTTTCTCCTAAACAGTATGTGCTAGCAATTTCGAACTTTGTGCACTCATGGGTCTTATTGTGGAGAAGTGCCGAGTACAATAGTCATCACATTTTTTGAGTTATTGTCCTTTGTTGATTTTACCATTTCAAATTAGCCTGAAAGATATCTCCTAAACCGTAACTGCTAGCAACTTCAACTTTTGTACTCTTAAAGATCTCATAATAGAGAAGTGGCACATTTGATTAGATGTTTTGTAATCCGGTGGGGGACTCCTGCATGGCATCGCAATGCGTCATGCACTTGTTTGAGTATATATCAAAGTAGTTCGAGAGGTGAAATCAATAAGCAATTTTGTCGCGGTATGAAATTATCAAAATTCATTTTACCGAGAAACCCCAGGAATGTACTACTAGGTATGCCATAACATAGATTTCCCCCGTTTTTATTTGGCATTGTCCTTTATACAGATGTAACCCATTACAAGATGGCAAAATTTAGACTGGCCCAAACTTCAAAAAGACGTTGCAGACGACAATTTCAAGTAAATGCAATTTTATATTAGGCCTATTTGATTTGTCTTGGTAGAAATTATTGTTGAAAATGTATAGACAATATTAAAGGAAAAGAAGAAATTGCTGATTACCAGCAATTTCTTCTTTTCTTTTTTATATTTCAATTTCATTTCTGCCAGGGACATTAAAATCGTGTCTTGTTTGTGAAAGGTCTCAGGATTGTCACCTTGTAAAAAGCCGGTATGAATGGAGCATAATGAGGTCCATAGAAGTTCATTATCGACTCATCCCATTTAAGCACAAGTCTTTTCAAACAAGCTTCACTGTCAAAAGTCAGAGTATTATATCAAAACAATTTTTACTTAAACTAGAAAGTGCCAGATTGAAGTATAGAAATTTTATCAAGAAAAGGGGAAATGCCTATAATAAACTGTTGTTGTTGTTTTTGTTGTTGTTTTTCTCATGAAGTGTTTTCAAAACTGCTTTGTTACAAGGACATCAAGTTAAAGCAAGCAATCATTGTTGTTTTGGAAAAGGGTTAGCCTTGATCTGATGACATCTACGTTAGAGATTGCTGTAACTGCAGCTTACTAAAACTGTAGTTACGAGTCTTGCGACCCTTTCAAACGTAGACAACTATCATGTACCTATCATTTATTAGAATACACAGATTCTGAAACATAAATGGTATTCGAAAATAATTAAAGTGTGAGATCTTTATTTATGAGGTTTTATACCTCAATTAAATATCATATTTACGGTGATTTAAGAGACAATCACAGAATAATTCCTGACAAATTGTCCGATGAATAACAATTATGTTACACGAGACATACCTCTTGATCAAACTGATTCACTGTCTTCTAAATGGCGGATTGGTGCTGTTACAACGCGACAGACTCGTATTACCTCAGGTCGCAAGTTCGATTCGCCATTACTCTTGTCATTCGAATGAGACTTAAAACCGAGGTACCGTCTCCATGTGACATCGGCTATTGAGCACTGTGTTGTGAGCTGTCCGTTAGATTTGTGTAGTTTGTACGGAAGTTTTGAGTGGTCAATCAAAGATGGCGTCCGTGAAAAATCGTGAGAGGTAGGTGTCGCAGCTTTTCGTCGATAATTTCCTTAAATAGCCGTATCTTGTCTTGATACTGATATCATCGTACATGAGAAATCTATACCTATTCACGGTGCTATATAGCCAAGTACCAGTTATGTCCTATCGCCTTTGGCCGTAGTGCAAAGACAGCCCAACACGGAAAACTTTTTTCGAAGCGAGAAAGTTGGCCTTTTTAGGATGATTACATAGTAAACAGAGAACTACTTAGTAAGCACGCACATATGTACGCACATTATGGATATTTCTATATCATAATCCGGTTACGATATCATGGCACATGTTTATAATATACCCTATGTAAACAACACAATATCAAACTCCAAACTACAATTATCTTGCATGTGATGGTTAGAATCTTGCAGGTGTCTCACACCTGCAAGATTCGAACCAACACATGCACAATTGCCCTCAGTTAGGAAATTTTCCCCCTTTGTTTACATTGGTAAAATTGTAAACATGTGCCATTGTATCGTTACTGGACTATATCCGTTTGTTTGTGAGTGTGCATGGCTTTAAACATAATTATGTAGCATGATTAAACGTAGCCAGTGTGTGCGATTTTAGCTGCTTCCCTCGGCTCAAATATTTTAGCTTTTTGTTATGCCTTGTATGTCATTATTCAATTTAAGGTTTACGAGCTGAGAATGAAATGCAGAGCCAGAGGCGAAATGTGAAAAGTGCCAGTAGTTACATTTCCACTCCAAATACAAACAGAAGCATTTTGTATGGTTTAGAATTTTGAATTAATGCATACTTGTGGAAATATTTGACAAAAATGTTCAAAATTACCTCCCTTGCACATGAATATAGAGTAAAATAATATTTGTAAATTATTTTCTTCTTGAAGCATAATCTTGAAATCCGAAACGGTGAATCAACTTATGTGAAGTGTATTTACAAGTGTGTGTAATTTGATGTATTTCGTATGGCTAGAAAGTGGAGTTTTCTTTCTCAGGTCGTAAACCTTAAACAACAATGATATCAGCGAAAAGCATCTACAAAAGCAGCGGCACCAACACCACCAACAGCGGTAACAACGGCAACAACAGCAATAACTACAACACTAAAGCTCCGACAATCGGACCAACAGCAACCAAAACCGCATATCGATGGTTCAACGCAAAACGGTTGTAACTGTCTATCAACGTATAGGCAGTTAGAACCGTTTCGCGCTGAGCCATCGACATGTGCATTTGTGTCTACATTGTCTTTGTATGTTCCAACAAGTGCCTGAATATTACTTTTTTGTGACACAACAAAAGTACATAAAAATATAGGTCAACGTTTTTTCATGATCTAAGTAACAACAAATAAGATTTCTTTTAACAAATGATGAAGTGGGATGGTTTTCCCCTTTTCTAAACGATATTTTTTTCTTAATTTTTCTTTTTACATGAAAACTGATGCAAGCGACATAAGGGATACCGTATTTCAAGTACACAATGAAATTTTGGTAAAATCTAGCACATAGATTACTGAGTCAAGAGGATATAATGCTAATCCTCATTTTTTGCTTTTGCTTCAATATTTTTCGAAATTTCATAATTTAAGAAGGTCAGAACCAGGAATTATTTGGGAAAGAGTTAAACCTTTCCAAAAACAAGACCTGGTTTTGATGTACCATGAAGGAAAGACTAGCGAAAACATTGAGACAAAAGAAGAAAATGCTGATAATCAGCATTTTCTCCTTTTGTCTCAATATTTTCCCCACTACATACATCAAATTCTATTACATCAACATCTATTTTTGTCGTCTGTAGAAGCTTTCAAAATGAAACAGTCCAATTTGTTGCCATTTGGGAAAGTGTTTAAAGATAAATCAAGTCTTTTATGGATTCTTGAAATGTCTATCTGTCACTGCAGTTCAGTGTAAACTATATTGTAATGAAAGAAAAAATGTTGCCATAGCAACATTAAATTTATCACTTCTACAATTTCAAGATTTGAGATGAGAATATGTTTTTTGTTGAATAAAAACTTCCCTCTCGAATATGTTACATAACTATGTGCCACATCATGTAAAAATGATAGTTGTGAGATGTTTAATGCTTAGTTAAAATTTTTCCAGTTATTTTCGGTGCCTGGCGAAGCTAATCATGTTCTCCGGACATTTCTTGTATTTATAGCTGTACCAATTCAACACCCAATCCAAGCCATCGATAGCTTATTCCACATATGCCTAATTATTCATGAGTCGGAATTTTGAAAGAGATACACTTTAGCATTTTTACAACAGTGTTTCTAGACCAGCCTGTGCTTAAGTACTGGAATAGTATGATTTATGATGTTAACTTAATGTTGCTACATGAAATGAAGAAACTATATACTTGAGAACAATGTGAAGCTTGGTCAGGCTATATGCATATGCACAGGCTGATCAAGGCCCATGTTGTTCTCAAATGCCATAAGAAAGTCCTTGCAGATCATGGCATATAAAGATGGTTCGTGGATGATTCGTTCATTTGTGATAGATAAATGACTTGTAAATGTTAAGAAATGTTACCAGGTACTAGTAGGTACACGCACTAGAAGGTATTCGAACCCACGGCCCCTAAGTTGACAGTCCGATGTTACAGACTCCACGGTGGATAATCACGTGATACAAAAAATTCAGAAAATCTTCAACCATTCTGTTTATGCGGGACCGAATTGAATTCAGAGACGGTTGACATACGTCACGTATAAGATGGGCGTAGTGCAATTTTGAAAAATCAGGCGATATAAATAGTTCTTGAAGATCAACCAAAATTTTGGTTGATCTTCAATAACTTTTTATCACTTGATTTTTCAAAACCTACCAAGTCAAGCTTATCCCTGGCATTTTCTCATTTCCTCTTCTTCAAACCAAATTCAAATTGGTCAAATATCAACAAAAATGTTGATGATTTTCTGAATTTTGAGTCACGTGATTATCCACCCTGGATTCTTTCATGTAGCTTACCAAATGATAAATAAGAAATGACACCCAGGGGAATAATTCAAATATATCGAAAATATCGGTAGTTTTGTTCTGAGAATGCTCAACTTGGTTTAATTGATTGACTGAATGGGGTTCAATGCCTCTATTACAGATTTCATTTCACATGGCGCAGCTTGAGCTTTTATTATCATAAAGTACACGCCTGGGTATTTTTAAATAACAATTCAGCAATATTTTCTTGTACATTTAAACCTGTTATATCTGCGTACTATGGTGCAAGTCCTTTTGAAAAATGTTGAATGTTACGCTATATGTGAAATATGAACATATTTTGAATATAGGTCAGTGTCAGGTCAAATGAAATCCGTAATACCGACTCACTGGTGGTGAACTCGGCCAAAGCGTGGGACATTTTTTGCGATCATTTTATTCCGTCGGTGTTGTTATAAAATATCGTAACTACGGCTTCGTTAAAGCCGTAGTTACAAGATTTTATAACAACACCGACGGTTTGTCAATACATGTCTATTTTTAAAACAAATTCATTGTTATTAGAAAAACTATCCAATCAGATCTTTGAACTCACATTTAAACGCAAAATATCTGTACCTTGTTGTAGCGAAAAACGTCAACCGCTTTGGCCGAGTTCACCACCAGTGCGACTGCTATGGTCATAATCGCAGCATTTTCTGAAGCCACATTTCGTTCAATATTACCAAACTTGTGTTCCTCCTTTCTCTGAATTCCCAGAAGGTTTCTTTTTGCTAGACAAATAAAATGATATTTAAAGTTTTTGCTCCCTGAAGTTTCTTTACAATTTGAATCGGTTTCACAATTTCATCTCATCACGGAATTCAACCCGTTCCTAAATGACAAAAAATTAGACTGATCAAAATCAAAAGGTATACAGACGAGAGTTAGATTTATTGGGTTTTTTACGCCGTTTTCAACTGCTATGGTCATATCTCGGCGGCTGGAGCACCCAACCGTGGATTCCTGCATTGTCTTCTTACAATGTTTTCTAATCTCTGATTTAAAAAAAAGTCAGCAATGATGATACATTGTAATACGGTTAAACATGCAAATGAGACCGTGATATTTGTCGCTTCTCTCTCAAAAGAACGAGAATTAATGATTATTTAATATCGGTTCACTAAAATATTCTGTAATTCAGGTCCGTAGAAACGGGGGCGGTGTTGGAGGGGGCTTAGCCCCTAAAGTTGGCCAAAAATGCCGAATTTCCCTTATATTTTATTGTGTAAATTTATGGAAATCCAATTTATTACCCCCAATTTTCAGACACAGGGGCTTGAGCCCCCCCCCCCACACACACATGTGCGCAATATAGAATTGCTTCCTACGGCCTTAGTAGTGTTGTCTAATTTGCACTAAAATTCGGTTAACCTTCTATCAATACGTCGTAGGTTGAGAGAAAAGCCGAGGTGTCTTGTATGATAAAATTTATATAAAAAATCCTGACAAGTTTGTAGGAAATTTTTGAGAAAATAATGTCAGCACGAGACACGTGAGCTTTTGAATCACGTGAACTTTTGTGTTCTCGGTTTTTATTCGGTTTTGTCACCCTATTAAAATTTGGTGTTGCGAAGAAATATTTTTTTTTTTTTCAATTTGTCTCTTTTGAACTCTTTCCCAAAAATTTTGACCTTCCTGGTACATTGTACAACAGATTTGGGAAAGCATTGAAGCAAAAGAAGAAAACACTGATAATCAGCATTTTCTCCTTTTGTCCCAACGCTTTCTGCGCATTATAATTCACAATATATTCTTACCTATAGCAACCTCTATTTTGTCATCTGTAGCATCTTTTAAATGGAACTACCCTATAATTTTGCTGTTTGGGAAAGGGTTAAGACACTATTTGTCTGTCACTATGTTATGGCACATCTATGTCAACAGTTCAATATCACACCCCAAACTACTATGTTTTTGCATGTGGTGGTTCGAATCTTGCAGATGTCTAACACCTGCAAGATTCGAACCAACACAATCAAAAAGATATTGAAAATAAATACACTGAACAGATCTTCTAAACCGCCACGGCATATAACTTTATATAACTCCATTACTACTTAAGTTAGGAGCTTGAAAATTTCAAATAATAAAGATGAACTATTTCTAAAAAAGATGGTAGAATTTCATGGAGTTTCTTGAAGAGTAACACGACCAAATTACAAATTGAAAAGGGTCATCGTCACGTTAGATTTTCACACCAGAAAAATAAACTGTAAGTACGGGATGTGTCATCCCTCTGCGTCAATAACTCTGCTTGACAACGAGCCCTTGTTGAGTTGTAGCTACCTAGCAAGTTCTGAGTTGTCATTCAAGACGTCACAGCCACTTGAGTATTTCTTCCACACTTCCGGTCGCTTGGAACTTTTGCCAAAACTTGTTGTAATACATTGTGGTTACATTTGACCATTTCTCCGTTTTGAATTGTTCAATGCACTAAATCTAGGTTATTTTTGATGACCGTTAACAACAATGTCCACACATTTTCACATTTCAATGATTCGATGGTTTTCTATGGAATACAAAGAAGGCTATAAAAAGGCTACGAAAATACAGTTTATAAACATTACTTTGTATCCACTGCAGTAGCAAGCATGCGTCCAAAATTCTTTTATGATGTGAACAACTGGTTCACAATTCGTGTCTTTCGTAAAGAAATGTACACGTGGATCAAAAATAATTTGTATGGTGGATGGTAAGGACCATGCTCTTTGGTGCACTTTGACATGGTTTTGGCACCACAGAACTCGTTCTAAAGACAACAACAGGAAAACAACCGATATAATTTAACACCATTTTTGGCATATCATTACATTTTGGTGCATTATGATCTCCTACGGAATACAATATGTGCTAAAAGAACCCGAAAAAGCAATTTGTAAACATATTTTTAAATCCTCTCTGGCAGCACACACGCGACAAAAATTCATTACTGACAGGCTTAATTGGTGTCCGAGACATGTCTTCTGTCGAAGAAGGTACATGTGGAATAATAATGTTTTGTATGGTGGACTCTGTGGGCCATGCTCTGTGGCGCACTTTTAAATGGTTTGAGGTCCATAAAACTCGCAATGAAGAAATCAATTAAAATCCAATCGTTGCATTTAGCAGTGTCATGAGTAACCTTTTCAAACATGCACACATCACTAAAACGGGGACATACCTTATTCATGTTGACGTCGCTTTCGATAGGTCCCACAGTCCGACCCATATCACTTAAGGACATCCTGCCCATTATTTTGTCTTTTCTTTTCAAAATCAGCATGTCGGATCAATATCAACTAAAACTTGAATAAACTTTGTGCAATTCAACTCTTCCCATCGTGCGCCACGTGCAAAACAGGTTTTATATCAAAGACTCTACACACAAAAAGTTGTTGTTTTAATTTTGACTTTGTCGCGTGAAATCGATAGAGTATGATCACAAAATATAATATGCAAAATATTGTTTCAAACCAGCTTTTCGTTTTTTGTTTGTACCAAAAAATCTGTGTCGAAAAGTGGCGGTTTAGAAGATCTGTTCAGTGTACTTTGTTTACAAGAGTTAAATTGGTAAGCATTTGATATCATGAATGGGTTATACAGGATCAACATTTTATCCTTTTCCACCAAGGATTTTCATGCTTCATGGCATTACTCAAGATTTACAGTATCATTTGTTTTGATTTCTGTAAGGTTACGCTCTACATTTAGATGGCTCCAAAAGTTTGGAAATGATAAAAAGATGGTCCTTTCAGAGTGCTAATAGTATCGATTCAGATCAGAATACACTTTCCGAGCAGTCTTACCTTGGCTGAATATTTTCGCCTGTGGTGAATCACCTTACCTTAAGGTTGTCCATCCTTAAGTATATTCGTGCGACGTCGGAATTATTCGGATGAAGTCGAAAACATTCGGTGGTAGAACTTTCCACCGCCGAATGTTTACGACCGCACCAGAATAAGTTCGGATAACATGTAACGACGCCACTCGAAAAAAATCCGATATTTTCTAAATCTCAAAATGGCCACATAACGGGTATTCTACCTTACACCACTTCCAACACAACAAACTTTTAGCGCGGTACAAATCGTGTGGTATTACAGATGATGAAAAAACACGATACTGTAATGAAAATAGAGCATCATCGTCGAAATCATGTGTTGTTTGGGAAAGAGTTTCAAGTCATTCCATCATATTTGACAAGGTGATCTATTTTGAGAGCATGATCATCAAAATTTATTTGGCTTCTTTTAATTTTATACCTTTTCTATTGACGGAGAGTTTCGTGATGCCTTTCTCAAACAGGTACAGTATTGACTACATTATGAAGAAAGGCTTTTGAGACTGTTAAGGTAGAATACCCGTAAAGTGGCAATTTTGAGAATTATAAAACATCGGCTTTTTTTCGAGCGGCGTCGTATTCGAACCTATTCTGGCACTGTCGTAAACATTCGGCGATGGAAAGTTCCACCGCCGAATGTTTTCGACGTCGCCAGAATAATTCCGACGTCACGCGACAGAATTTGCATAATTTTGCATCAGAACTGGTACCGCGTTTTTGCTCTCTATCGCTTTTCAACGAAATCATCGCATCGGCAGCTTGTTTCAAGCTGCATATACGAGGTTTGTGTTAAAAAGCAGCGATATATAAAAAGTCTCAATTGCCATTATATAAGAGCCCATTTTAAAATCGTAGCCAATATTTGTTACGGAAGCACCGCAGTACGGGTTTAACGTAAGCGTGGCTTTAATCCTACTGGACTTTAATTAAGTCCATTCGCTCCATTAATTCTCTGACAAATAGATGGATGGAAAACCTCGCGCAAAAATGGGCCTCCATGGATTTCTTCATAAGGAAAAGTACGCATATCCAGATTCAGCGAATACAAATCAGACGCGCTCAAGTAGCAATTAAGTACATGCTGAAAAGCATTTTAAGAAACTGGTTTTACAAATCTACAGTTTTTTTTCAATTTTTCTAACCAAGTCATGGTCACGAAGAAACACTTTAATTGAATTTTGCGTAATCACCACGAAACTTCTTCAGCACTGTGTGTATGTATAAATTAATAAAAAAAAACCGTTTTATATTTTTAATCAATATGCTATATATAATATCATAATTATTAATGTCATCTTTTAAGCAGTCACGCTCAGTTATTATTATTATTATTATTATTATTATTATTATTATTATTATTATTATTATTATTATTATTATTATTATTATTATTATTATTATTATTATTATTATTATTATTATTATTATTATTATTATTATTATTATTATTATTATCATTATTATTATTATTATTATTATTATTATTATTATTATTATTATTATTATTATTATTATTATTATTATTATTATTATTATTATTATTATTATTATTATTATTATTATTATTATTATTATTATTATTATTATTATTATTATTATTATTATTATTATTATTTTACCATATTGCAAATATGCTAGTTTCCCACTGCCGATCAGATCAACGCGATCAAGACCGAACGAGCGATCGAATACAGATCGAACTCGGTCGACATGGCTTTTTGGAAGTGGTCGGGGGTGTTCGAGCTTCATCTGCATCGATCAGACTTGCTACTGCATTTTTTAAAAAGTCACATTATACTTATTCTCGATTTAGTAGAAAAGAACGTGTGGTCGGGTTTGAAGGTGGCGGGGGGGGGGGGGGGGAGGGGGGGGGGGGGGTTTTAGGCGATCGATTTGATCGAGTTCATCTGATCGGTAGTGGGTACATAGCATTACCATATTCACAAAAAGTAAGAAGCAGACGACACTTTCAAATGAATAAAGTTTAATTTTTGTTGTCTTTGGTGGTAGAAAACACTGTGGAATATGAAGAAATTGTTTGTCACAAGCAATTTCTTCTTTTTCCACAATGTTTTCCAAAGCCATTATCTTGTGACGATTAAAAAAGAGTCAGTGTGTGGTAATGGGTTAACTCCCAGAACCGAAGCTTTTTGCTTCTCCGAGAATGTCCGTTTTCACTTGACGCGTCACACGAAAGGAAAATCTTCATTTTTTTCGCACATCCTTTTATTAATTACCTTCACAAATCTGTCTTATACAATTGGAAGAAAATTCACGTTTTTTCGCTTTCACACGTTGGCGTTACTTAACCATTTCCAAATTACCACGTTGTTAAGACGTCTCTAATATGGGAAGCTTTTGTACGCATTTATGTAATTTGGTTATGTTTTATAATTGGCGTTGAGATGTTCAATTTTCTGCCTTTTTTAACATTTGTCGCTCGAAAAATATCTTTTATTTTGTAGTATTTTAATTTTTACGTTTGATCATTTTGCTGCATTTTACAACTGTAAGTAATGTGACGTTTCGTTACTTACGTTCGAAAACGATAAAAA